>SJYT01053770.1:74287-135238 GCA_006410635.1 Cephalophus harveyi
GCTGGGGGGCGCCGCGCCCCCCCCCCCCCCCCGAGGACGCCCCGCGGGCTCCCTGGCTCCGGTCTCCTGCTCTCTGTTCCTGTGCGGCTTTGTCCTCATCGCCATGCGCTCGCTGCTCTCACAGCCTCCAGGCAGCAGCCTCCACTTTAGGTTCTGGGTGTGGGAGGCAGCTTTTGGGGGTTCACTGCTTCCCATTCTTCAGCACCAGGCCCCGTCTAATCAGGCAGGGAAAATGGCCCTAGCCATTGGGGGACAATGGGTCAGCCTTAAGCCCCAAATGCCAGGTGACTCATCAGCTCAATCAAATTATCCCTTGCTCTTGATTAAAAAAAAAAAAAAAGACATTAAAGCAGCCAGAAGTTGCCTCCCCACTCCTCCTAGCAGAGCCGCCTCCCCTTGCTGATCTCTCTTTATACCAGGCTCCTCTGTCTACCTCCCCTGCTGTAAAGAGAAGTTATCACCTCTCCTTGTCCAGTCTTCCGTGTTGCCCGATGTCCCGACCTGTGTATTATGTTAAACATCAGACGACATTAAACCTGAGTTCAGTGCTCCTGCCTTCCACCCACTGTGCACCCAGGGGAAAGCCCACGATTTACTCGACCTCACTGCCGTAGCCAAAGGTGGTGGCTGGACCCAACACTCTCTCATGTTCCCTCCCCTTCAGAGATTGTAGGGTCTCTGACTTAAATGGTTTCTCTTGTCCAGGGAACTTGTTCCAGGTTTTATTGTGCCGTTGTTGGGTCTGGTCTAGACTTTACGTTCTGAGAGGTGCTGGGTCTTGGGAGATGTGGATGAAGAAGGATGTGGTGAGGGGAGGGTTGAGGTGGGGAGCTCGTTGTGGGGACCAAGAGGAGGCCCAGGAAGGAAGAGGAGCAGGTGGCAAGGGGTCAGGAGAGAGGAGTTGGCTGGGAGATGAGGGGGATGCTAGCAGGGTGAGGGTCTCAGGAGCTGAATGGGTTCAGAGAGGGGAAGTGTTCCCTGGATGGGGCTGGAGGGCAGAGGCAGCAGGGGGCTAGCTAGAGAGGGAGGGCTCCTTTCTGAAGCCTGGGCAGGCTTTCTGTCAGCCTAGTTGCTCCCCAAGGACACACCCAGGCCTGCCTTCTGCCTGTGTGCTCTGAGGGACCACAGCCCCTTCCCTCCCCTACCCCCAGCATCAAGGATGGGTCTGCTTCCTCCAAGATCTCTAGGATGGGCTCTCCTGTTAGCAGATGGGACGTCCAGGCTTGGGCAAGACCACAGTCTCCCTTGCCTTCATCCAAGCTCCATCCCTGGAATGTCACCCTCGGCTTACTGGACCATTCCTAGGCCCTGCCTCCACCTAGAACCCTTCTGATTCCTTAAGGAGATCGTTGTCCCCTTGTAGGAAGCGCTCCTACCTTTTCATCTGTGCTGGATAAAGCGTGAGTTTTGAATGTCAGGCAGATCTGGGTTTGAACGCTGCCTTGAGTGTTACCCAGTTGAACTCTACTTCGAGTAGAGTTTGAACTCCATGTCAATGTAACCTAACTTTCCTGTCTCAGCTTTATAGCCTGCAAGATGGGATGATTGTAACCCTGCAGGGATTTGGTGGGGTGGGGTAGGTGTGATTATGTGTGTGAAATACTTAGCACCATGTCTGGGCCATAGCAACTGTTCAATAAGCGGTGGCGCTTGTGGTCGCTTCTGTAGATTGGCTTGTAGATTCCCCTTTCACATCCTCTTTTCACATCCTTTCTGGCTACAGAACAAAGCACTGCAAATGTTCAGCCAGAGCCAAAGGAGCCTCATTCCTTGATCCCAGCGCGGCTCCTGCTTGGCTTCTGAAGGGCAGAAGTTTGGGTCTCACCCACTAGTGGGTCCCTCATTGGCACGCAGTGAATGCTGGATGAATAAATGAACGATGTAGGTCCGGCGTTCTCTCACCCTTTTTAGTGACAGAATCCTTTGGCCAAACGAAAATTTATGTGATGCCCCAATGAATAAAACTGGGAAGCGGGGCAGCACTGGCTCCCATGTCATCTGTACAGGCCTGGACACTGCCCTGGGAGGCAATGGGGGCAACCCTCAGTCACGGGATGTTGCTACTTCCCATTTGAATTGGGGATGTGGATTTGTAGGAAACAACCCAGGGAATCTGCTAGAAAACTCCTCAGACAGTGGGGCCATAAAGGCCTGGGGCCGCCCACGCTGTCTCAGTTCTCTATTCATTTCCTCTCATGTGGCTGGAGTGTGGACTGCCGTCAACTTGGAGGACTCTCCCTGCCCCCACCCACCCCCCATCTCCAGAGCATCACACGGATTCAGTTCCATGGGTGAGTGATTTTCTGAGCGCTGGCTCTGTGCAGGCACGATGCTAGGCCCGAGGAGCAAGGGCAAGTTGAGGACCAGCCTGGCCCTGTGGCTGCCGCTGTTTTCTCCCCTGGTGCCTTCTTGCCTCCTCCGTGCGTTCTGCACACCAGATGGCAGAGTGACCTTTTAGCAGTTTAGACCCGGTGTTGCCGCCTCCCTGATGAAGTCTGTCAGGAGTTCCCTATGGCTCTCAGAAAAAAGTCCAGATTCTTCGCCCTGCTCTTTGAGCCCTTCCTGGTGTGTCCCCAGCTCCCCTGGTTTTGCCATCAGAAAATCCCCCAGGCTGCTCTTGCAGTCCCTGCTCCATCCTTGCTTCTTGAAAGGGCTCCCTTCAGCCACAGGGCCTTTGCATGTGTTCTGCTCACTCCCCCAGAAGCACTCCCTCCCCCAAGCTACCTCTGCATCACAGGAACGCGCATATAATTATCCTTCACAGTTGCTTTTCAGGAAAGCCTGCCCCGAGCCCTGCTTTCTTCCAGGACACGTTAGTATCTTCCTCACTCTGCTACTTGACAAATGCCTATTTCTCTCTAGACTGTAAGGTCCACGAGAGCCAGGGCCTGTCTACTGTCGATCACTGCGGCATCCTCCGTGCACAGCTTGGAGTCTGGCACACCGTAGGTGCTTAATAAGTGTTAGTCATGTTGAACTGCTGCAATGCATGCAGGAAGCCAGGACAAGCAGACAAGGCCATGACTGTCCCTGCGTAGGGTGGAGTGAGACGGCAGATTGGGAGAGGCATAACTCAGGCTCAGAGGAGAGACAAGGTCCAAGAAGGGGGACTCTGTCCTCACTGGGGGCCCTAGTAGGGCTTCCAGAAGAGGGATTTCCAGGGCTGGGTGATGGTGGGTGATCAGGCTGCCCAAAGTGGGAAGGGTTGGTGAGGAAAGGCTTACCAACTGGTGCTTTTAAAGGCAGGTGGGTTGAAGGGGGTTGACTTCTGCTTTGTAGGAACAGCCTCCAGAGCAGCCTCTTTGCCTCAGTTTCCTCATCTATAAAATGGGCATAAGAATGCAGTTGATCTCTCAGGGTTGTGGGAGAACTGAACAGGTTAATAGGTGTCATGTGCTTAGGACTGCCTGGCACACATTGAGGCCTTGTGTTTGCTATTTCTGTGATTATTTACCCCGGAAAAGTCTTTGGGTTGTTTCCTCTTGATCAGATTTTGACTTACCCTTCCAGAGGAGCCGTGTGTACATGTGTCACGGAGTGTATGTGCGTGTGTGTGGCCACCTACAGCCAAGCATGTGCCCGGAGAAAGGAAGCACCCTGTGTAGAATCGAGTGTCACAGCTTCTCCCAGGGAGGAGTCTCAGGCCAGCCTCTGGTTTGGGAAGCTCTGACACTGTGTGCTTGTGGGCTTGCCCAGCCCTCTGGCTTGGTGACCCTAGGTCCACACCGGATGCCCCTCTCCCCTCTCTGCCCTTCCTCCCTCACTGCCCCTCCCCCAGGCCCACTCAGGAGACCCCCTACTCAGTAGCAGGGTCCTGAGCTGAAGGCAGGATGCCCAGACCAGCCCCTTACAGTGCCTGGGCCTCTGAGTTCCATCTGACACCTTTCTCGTGGCTCCTTTCCCAGCCCTCCCCCTCTGCCACCTAGACTTCCCTCCCCACCCAGATCTATCCCTGGGCCTGCAGACAGGAGCTGGGGCCAAGCCAGGGCCTGGGAGGAGGGGGTAGTCCTGTCTCCTGGGAGAGACTCTGATGGTGACGGCTAGGAGATTGTCTCCTTGAATCCTGCCCCTGCCCCTGCCCCTGACCTGCTCGGTACCCTGAGCATTTCAGAACCTCCACTTTCTCTTCTGTAAAATGGACATAACAGAAGCTTCTGCCACCTGGAATAGAAATCAGATTACATAGGGAGTGCCTGCTACATACTTAGTGGCTGGTCTCTTGATGATGCCTTGGGGTCCCAGCATGCTTGCCCAGGGCCGGAGGGCCTGCCCTCCCACCACCCTCTGCCCTCCCAGCCCCCTTCCGTCCCCCAAGGTACAAGGTTCTGCACCTCAGGCTTTCTTCAGAGGCTTCGCGAGTCTGTGGGAGTGAGCATCTGCCGTGCGTGTATCCTGTGAGGTGTGTCTGTACAGGGGTGTGTACTGGTGAGCAGGAGGTAACTAAATGTGCATGGCGGTGAATGCTTTCAAGTGCTTGTGAGCCTGTGTTTGTGCATATACCTGTGATGTGGTATAGACAGATGGTGTGGTCTGTATTGGGGAAGGCAATGGCATCCCACTCCAGTACTCTTGCCTGGAAACTTCCATGGACGGAGGAGCTTGGTAGGCTGCAGTCCATGGGGTCGCTGAGTCAGACACCACTGAGCGACTTCACTTTCCCTTTTCACTTTCATGCATTGGAGAAGGAAATGGCAACCCACTCCAGTGTTCTTGCCTGGAGAATCCCAGGGATGAGGAGGGGGGGGGGCAGGGGGAGGGGAGCTGGCCGCCAGGGCGGCTCGGTGACGAGGCCAGCCGGCCAAACGGAGGTGGCCGTGTTCCCCGCTGCCCGCGATGGGGGGACAGATCACTCGGAGCACCCTCCACGGTAAGGCTCTGGCTGACACCTGAGGGTCTGTCCATCCCCAGCCTGGGGACTGCTTGGGGAGGCTGGGACCGAGAGGCACTGGGGCTGAGGGCATGGCCATCCCCCCTGCCTCTTGGGGAGGCTCTGGGACCTTGGAAGGGGGTGCCTTTCAGTGACAGGCACTGGGGCAGAGGGGATGGAAACAGGACGTTGGGCAAAGCAGGAAGAGGGGGTCTTTCCCTGGCAGTCGGTCAGGCAGCTGAGTCTCCCCACAAAGTCTCCTTATCCTCTTACCTCCCCAGGGTGCTGATCAGTGCCAAGTGGGATGTGAGGTCCGGGGTCCACAGGTCCCTCTCCTAGAACCAAGGCAACCCTCAGTTAGACAGCTAGGGGATCCGTTTGTGGGTCCTGGGATATGGGCCATGGAGGTCAGTAGCCATGGAGAGATGTGTGGGTACACGCGTGTGTGCATGTCTGTGCCCACTGGAGGTGTCTGTGCGTGTGTACCTGTGCTGACTTGTGCCTAAGCACACAGCGGTGTGCAAGTGACACCCCCACATTGCCTGATCTCATTTCTGAAAGCATGTGCTCTGCTGGGGAGGTCAATGAACTTCTGATTCCTGGGGTTCACATCCGTGCTCACCTAGACCTCAGGCAGACCGGGAGGCTGGCAGGTGAAGGGATGGGAGAGAGGACTGCTGGGCGGCTGCTGCCTGCCCCTGCTCCTCTCTCCTCGTCTGCTTGGCTCCAGGGCTGTGGTCTTGGGAGGAACATGGCCGATGTGGCACCAGACCCAGAAGGGGAAGCCTTCCCAGGGACTTGTTTTGTCATTGCTGGGCCCCAGGAGTTGGGGTTCCTGTACAAACTGGCTGGTGCCAGAACAGCGTGGGCTGACCTTGGGGAGTCCCTGCTACACTCCCCGCTGTGTGCCTCCACCCTCCTCGGGCAGGGCATTAGAAGGTGGGGCCGCCTCCATCTGCTGGGTTCAGTGGGCACCGAGGAACTGGGAAACGCCTGGGAAGGAAGGAGGGTGGTGGCAGGAGCGAGTGGGAAGCTGTGGCCAGGACTGGTGACCAGGTGACTTCCCTTTTCCGGGCCCTGGACTTTGACAGAGTAATTTCTAATTAAAAAAAGAAAAAGGCAGGGAAGGAAACGTGGGAAAAGCAAATCATTGGCTCTCTTAAAAGGAAATGAATTTTGTCCTGGGCCCAGAGGGCTAAGTGACAGATGGAAGGCCCTGGAAGACACATAATCCGGAGCCGGCCAGAGGCAGTGCCAGTGGCCTGGGCCTGGGCCTGAGACTTGGACTGGCCTGACCTGGGCCTGGCCCTGCCCGTCTGTGGGGTGGGGGCTCCTCTTGGGCTTGTTGGCCCCAGTGGGGCCTGCTGGCATAGGGTCTGGAGCCGACTGGCATTTTCCACTGGAGTCAGACTTGAGCAGGCCCGTGGCCTGGGAAGGATGAAGGGGCCCTCAGAACAGGCTCAGGACACAGCATGCCATCTTCAGCTGCCGGGGAGCCCGGGGTTCAGAGGGGTGCGGGACCCCAAGAGTACCTGAGATGGCTATGGCCATCAAGAACTCCTGCTCGGTGGTAGCAAGGGCAAGCGTCCCCTCGAGCCTTGGTCTTCTCATCTGCCAGTGGGGCTAATGATAGTAGCCTCCTCACGCAGGAGACAATGTGAATAAGGGCCTGGAGAGGCGTTCTGAGGGGTGTGTCCTATTCCTCCCTCTCTCGCGGGGAACAGGGGGATAGCTTGGCGGGGGTGTGCTGAGACTCCACGAGTCGGACCATTGGATGAGGGCCTTGGCAGCCAGCCCCTCACCTGGACCGCTCTCCTCAGCCTGGGCCCCGTAAGCGGACCGCAGCTCCGCCCTCAGCCTGCCATCAACGCTAATAGGTCGGGGGAGTTGGGGGCGTGCAGAGCGACTGGTTGCCTGTGCCCACAGGGCCCCTTAGCCAGGACCCTGCGTGGGTGTCTGCACCTGCAGGTCCCCACGCCTGTACCTTGCCTGTCCCGGTGGCTCTGGTTTCGCCCTCTTCGGGGAGGTGAGTTGGGGGAAGTGGGAGATGCCAGGGGCTTGCTCCTTCCTGGGGGTGCTGGCAGCCCTGCAGCCTGACTCTGGCGCACAGGGGTCCTTCCTTCCTGATTGGGTGCCTGGGGGGCTGGTTTGGTTGGGGCTGAAGACTCTGGGTTGCTGGGTTACAGTGCGAGGTGAAGGGTTGTGTGTGGGTTTTTCTAGTGGTATGCTTGTGGACGTGTCCTGGTTGTTTGCGTTTCTGGTGTCTGCTGATTGTATCTGAGTTTTAGACCTCTGTATGTGTGTACCTGCATAACGTGTACCTATCCGTGTCGTATTTAAGAGGCCGAACATTTTGTGTCTGGGTTTCCGTGTGTGAGCAGCCACATTTGTGACAGTCTGTTATCTGGTAGAGGTCAGTGTTTCTGCACAAGTCGTCTGTGTGTGTGTGATCGGGCTGGTGGTGAGGAGTCGGGCTCCTCTGGGATCAGCCTGGCAGGGGACCCTTGGGAGAGATTAATTCTCATTTGGAAAATGGTTTCGGCAGTTACACGCTTGATCTCTTTCATGAGGCAGATTTCCAGAGCTGCTCCCTGTCTTGAGGGCAGGATGGGCGTGGGGAGAGCACAGAGGCCCCCCATCTCTCTCCTTCCCACCCTCCCCTCCTCTTCCCTCCTGCCTCTTTCACTTTCTTCAGTGCTCCCCACCCCACTGTGACCCAGGGCAAAGGATGGACCGGTTGCTGAGGGGCTGATGTGCGAAAGACACACACATGCACCCAGACACACATGTCACCCTCAGGTTGGTCTCTGGACCAACAAACTCCAGATGCCGGGGTGCAGGGGCCTGAGAGATTGGCTCCCACTGTTCCTTTACAGACGGGGATGTTGCGGCTCAGAATGGGAAACGGCTGACTGAGGTCACGGAGCTGGCGGCTCAGAGGGAATCCAGACCTTGTCCCTTGCGCGGCTAACTCCCCGCTTCCCCTCCATGGTTCCTTAATTCTCACTCTAGCAGCAGGGGAGAGGCCATCACAGGAACTTTGGCGATCTGGGATTAGCGTGGAAAGAGCCGCCTGTCTCCCGGCCGCAGCTCTGGAGGCTTTTAGGCCAAGGTGAGCCCCCCAGAGCCTGGCAGGTGTGTCTGTGAACACAGGTGACACACACACTCACCCCACTTATGCCTGTGGGCATGAGGAATTAGGCTGATCCCTGTCTGTTCTCTTCACCCAGCCCAGTGTCTGGAACCCCACAGATGCTTGGCCAATGAGGAAGAAGGAAGAATGTGGGGTTCGGACCCTGGCTGCTGGACTGCATCAACATAGGTGGAGCAGATGGTCTAGGGGAGCAGATAGGAGGGGAGACGCGAGCCCTGAGCTGGGCGACAGGCCAGGCAGGGCTGGAGAGGGAGTGAGACGGGTGTTCCTGATGAGACTTTGAATCCTGTTCTGCTCTTACCGGCTGTGTGAGTGACTCTGGGTCAGTGCCTTTATTTATCTGAGTCTCAGTGGCTGGGGGTGGTAAGGGTTACCTGGAAGGGTTGTGGAAAGAGTAAGTGAGCTAGCAGGCATAAAGGGCAGCCCACCTGGCACACAGCCAGCACAGTGTACGTGCATGTGAGGGTCTCCACAGAGGCTCCTCCAGGCCTGTGTGCGCTCAAAAGTGTACACACACACCATACACCCCGGCTGCCTGTAAGGACCAAGACTGCATCTCTACCTCTTCCAGCCTTGGCAGGCCCGTGGCACAGTGCGTTACCTGGATGCTGTGTCCCTGTTAGGCACACACCTGCTGTCTGTATATGCACACATGTGCATACAGAGGACAGCTGGGGGTGATGGTCTGTGTGGCACATGGAGTAAGCCATGCAGCCCCTCATTCTCTCCGGCCTGGCTTGGGGCATCTTGTGGGGGTACTGTGCTGGGAGAGATTGGGGACAGGAGGAGAAGGGGACGACAGAGGATGAGATGGTTGGATGGCATCACTGATGCAATGGATGTGAGTCTGAATGAACTCCGGGAGCTGGTGATGGACAGGGAGGCCTGGCGTGCTGCAATTCATGGGGTCACAAAGAGTCGGACACGACCGAGTGACTGAACTGAACTGTGAAGACAGGGGCGCAGAAAGGTTGTCATCTGGAATCCCCTTCTGGAATCTTGGGGTGAGGAGGGGGAGGGGGAGGGCTGGTTGCCTCCCTGCAGTGCTGGGAGACACATCTGCACGCATATCTGGCTGCTGGAAACGTCAGGGGCTGAGATACCGTGGAGTGAATGAGAGCAAGAGGCTCTGTGTGATTAACTTGGTTACGAGGGTGCCCATCCTGCCCACGCCCACTCCCTGCCACTCTCTTCTGCCCACCTGGCCACTGGATCCATTTGGTCTTCCAGGGAGCAGCAGGGCCTGCTCTGCCCATGGCCAAGCGCTGTGGGTCAGATCATCAGGTGCTAACACGTCCCCTAACCCTGCACA
Organism: Cephalophus harveyi; assembly: GCA_006410635.1. Lineage (NCBI taxonomy): Eukaryota > Metazoa > Chordata > Mammalia > Artiodactyla > Bovidae > Cephalophus > Cephalophus harveyi. The sequence continues at coordinate 83,621 of SJYT01053770.1, forward strand.
AAGGGTGTGCATGGCGGCTGCAGAGATCATGGAGAAACTGACCGGGGTGGAGTGGAGGGTTCACACTGGGCAGAGTGGACCGAGCATGCTGGCTGGCTAGCTGCAGCCCAGTGAGGATGACTGCACAGCCAGACAGGTCTGCAAGTCAGAGCCCAGCTTCACTGCTTACTAACTGTGTGACCCTGGGCAAATTACTGCCTCTCAGAGCCTCTGTCTCCTCATCTGTACCATGGAACTAAGTGATCTGTATTGATGCATAACAAATTACTCCGAAAGTTAGTGGCTTAAAACGGCAATATGCGTGCTCAGTCACTCAGTCATGTCCAACTCTTTGTGACCCCATGGACTGTAGCCCACAAGACTCCTCTGTCCGTGGGATTTTCTAGGCAAGAATATTGAAGTGGATTGCCGTTTCCTTCACCAGTAAAACAGCAAACACACATTTAATTATCTCACATTTTCTGTGGGTCAGAAATCTCGACACTGTAGCTAAGGCCTCCAGTTTAATGTCCTTATTGAAGTTACAGTCAAGTTGCTGGCTGGGGCTGCAGGCTCATCTGAAGGCTTGAGGGGGAGCCCCATCTAAGCTTACTTACTTGGTGATTGGTGGTCCCCAGTCCCTCCCATGTGGGCGTGTCCACAGGGCCACCTGACACTGAGGCTACTTTTCCCAGAGGGAGCAAGCAACTTGAGAGGCAAGGAAAAAAGATGGAGGCTAAGAGCTTTTTACAACCCAGCCTTGGGAGTCCCATCCCATCACTTCAGCTGTATTCAGTTTGTTAGAAGCTAGTTGCTAGGTCCACTCCACACCCTAGGGGAGAGGATTACAAGGGGCTTACAGAATTACAAAGGGACTGCCAGGAGGTGGAGGTGGGGATCACTGGGGACATCTTCAGGGCTGCTTCCCACAGATCCCTAACTGTCAGGGCTTGGCAGAATGAGATGAGGCTGTACAGGAAAGGCATCTGGTGTCAGTTCCTGACACAGAAGAAAAAAAATCAACCCTTGCAATTTTTCTCCTTCTTCCTGTAGGCAAGTGGGGAGTGCTGGCAGGTTCTAAAGCAGCCTGGACTGTAGTCAGGCATGGAGTGCGGGATTCTGGTTCTGGGCAATGAAGGAAGCTGTGCTTTTAGTCCCCACTTTCTCTGATTTATCCACTGGGCACCAGAAGGGGCAAGGCACCAAGTGGGCGCTGCTCGGTCACTCCCAAGTTTTCAGTGGACTGAAGAAGGGAACAGGGGCAGCTCATTCAGTGCTTGCTTTGTGTGCTGAGCTAGGCGCTGGGGAAGCAGCAGTAAAAAAGACAGTGGTCTCTGCCCTCAGGAGGCTCACGGTCCATCAGGGAGACTCATAAATAATCCCACAGCCTTTCCTAGCCAGAGAGCCGCAGAACACAGAAAATGGTCTGAGTGGCTCTTTTCTTCCTCAACCATTCTGGGTGTGAGGAAGACAAGTCCATGCATTGCCTACAGTGGGTGCCTCAGGGCATTTGGGCTGAATTCTGTGGAGGATCCAGATTTGACAAAGGCTGCTTGGGTGATCGAAAGTCTGTTAGGGACATAGGGGACTCCTGGCCCTGGTTTGGGAATGAGAGAGACTTCCGGGAGAAGGTGGGCTTTAAAATCAAGGTCTGAAGGATGAGTGAGAGAAATGCAGGTTTATAGGTGGGAAGGAGGAAGGGATGGTTTCCAGAAGAGAAATAGGCTTGGGCCAGGCCTCAAGGCTAGAAGCAGGTGAGGGAGGTGGGCCCCTGGAGGGAACCCAGAGAAGTTCACATCTGGCCAGTTTTACAATCATCTCTCTTACTTGAAGCCCCTCCCCACCTGCTCTCTGGCATCCTCTGAGTCTCCCCCCAAAGAGGAATCCCTGTTCGGTGACTGTGTGTAAACTAGCCCAAGTCAGGACTACTCTGCAATCCGGGTTTACGGTGTTTGGGGAAATGAAAACAGAAGTGTCTGGCCTCCAACTGGTCTGAAGTGAACTGATCATTTCCTCTTGTGGTGGTTGTTGCTTTTATAAGAAACAATAAGACCTTATGTTGGGATCAGGTGTTAAAGTTTGAAAGTTTCTTTTATATCCATGAACTCACTGGGTTCTTACAATGGCCTGGAGAGACGGGCAGGGCAGCTATGATGACTCTGTTTTACAGAGAAAGAAATTAAGGTCCAGAGGGATGAAGCAACTTGCCCAAAGTCACACAGCAAATCTGTGGCATGGTCAGGGTTGAACCCAGGACCTCCTGCTTCCAGGGCTCCTGTTCTTTGCCCTGTTTCATACTGTCTAGAAAGTGAGACAAGCCTCCCTCGTTAGCAATGTAAACGATTGTGCCGGCACTGGTATTCAGGTCTGCAGGTTCAGAATGAGGCCATCTTGAACATAGTAGGATCCACCTGGGCCTTGAAAGATGGGTGAGATTTGGAGAGGCGTGGGTGAGGCAGGGAGAGAAGATATGCAGGGCGGGGGAAGTAGCTTGACCAGAGGTGTAGGAGAGCACAGATTGATGTTAATTGAAACAATAATATAGTTATCTACAACTGTGGGCTTCCCTGGTGGCTCAAACCGTAATGAATCTGACTGCAATGCAAGGAGACCCAGGTTTGATCTCTGAGTTGGGCAGATCCCCTGGAGGAGAGCACGGCAATCTACTCCAGTATTCTTGCCTGGAGAATTCCATGGACAGAGGAGCTTGGTGGGCTACAGTCCATGGCGTTGCAAAGAGTCAGACACAACTGAGCGGCTAACATTTTTCACTTTCACACTTTTATTTACAACTATTATCAATAATAATAGAATTATTATTATAGCAACTACTTACTGGGTTAGTTTTCTTTTTTAATTTAAAAAATTATATTGCAGTATAGTTGATTTAGAATGTTGTGATGGTTTCAAGTGCACAGCAGAGGAACTCAGGCATACATATACATGTATCCATTCTCCTCCACACTCCCCTCCCATTCAGGCTGCCATGTAACACTGAGCAGATTTATCCATTTAAAAATGTAGCAGTGTGTACTTCTCTATCCCAAACTCCTTAACATCCCTTCTCCCCATCCTTCTACCCTGGAAACCTTAAGTACATTTTCTAAGTCTGTAAATCTGGTTGTATTTTGTAAATTCTTTTTTTTTTTAATGAATTTTTTGCAGATTAATTTTTTGGTAAGTTCATTTGTATAATTTTGAAAATTGGACTTCACATGTAAGTGATATTGCATGTTATTTGCATGTCTCTGTCTGACCTACCTCACTTAGTGTGATAATCTCTAGGTCCGTCCATGTTGCTGCAGATGACATTATTTCCTTCTTTTTTATGGCTGAGTATTATTCCATTGTATATATGTACCACATCTTTATCCATTCATCTGTTGGTGGACATTTAGGTCATGTCCATGTCTTGGATATTGTAAAAAGTGCTATAATGAACACTGGGGTACATGTATCTTTTCGAATTACGGTTTGCTCTGGATATATGCCCTGGAGTGGGATTGCTGGTAAATATAGCATCTCTTTGATTCTTGTAAGAATGCCATGGAGGTCTTCTGTGGTCACCATTTTACAGATGAGAAAAATGAGGTCTCAGAGTTGGGTTTGGAGGCAGCAGGCCTGGATTTGGATCTGGGCTCTTCTTTCCGGCTGGGTGACCTTGGTGAGTAGCGTCACTTCTGAGGACCTGTGTCATTGGGAGCGCCATGAAGACACTGCCTGCTAAGCCACACAGAGGTTGGTTATTGTCATAAGTATTGAGCAGGCACTCAATATCTCCTCCTGGCTTCTCCTTGGCAGCCCAGCTCAGTGCAGCCTAGGTACCCAGGGCTCTGCCAGGATGGTCCTGGGGCAGGTATGGGCGGGGGTGGTGGGGAGGTCACTCCAGAGGCTACACTGGGTCTGGGCATCCCCGCCTTGGACCCCACCGAGAGGCAGGAATGTGGTCTGGAGCTGGCCGAGGGTGGCCCCGAGGGCTGGCCAGGCTTGTTTCTGGCAGCTCATAAATGCCCAGGAGGAATGGGCTGGGCTGGGGCAGGGAGTTTCCATTGAGTCAGCACCAGCTTCGCCTGAGGGGGTACTCCCACTATGACTCCCTAGAAGCTTGTAAACCTGTCACGAAGGGGAGCCTGCCTGGGAGCAGATGGCGAGACTGGGGCTCCACCCAGGACCACTGGTCACTGGGGGAGCAGCTGTGCAGCTCACAGGCCTCCTGGCGTCTTCACACCTTTTGCTGTGGCTGCTCCCCTGACTGGACCTGACCAACACGTCCTCCACACGGCCTTTCACCACTATGCCTGCCATCTTGAGCTCACGGGGAAAATGATCTCTAGTGTCAACCGCTGAGTAGGGTAAAGGACCCCAAACATGACATTGGGAGATCGGGGTTCAAGTCCCAGCTCTGCCACTTTATTGCTGGGTGACCTCAAGCAAGTTGATTAACCAGTCTGGTTGGCAGCTCATCCATGGAATGGGGGCTTTAAGGGGTCATACTGTATGTCGAAATGCACTGGACAGAAGCCCTGCCCTCAGCTGCCCCTCTGATCCTTGGTGTCAAAGCTGTGAAAGTGAAAGTGTGGGTTGCTCAGCCGCGTCTGACTCTTTGAGACCCTTTGGACTGTGGCCCGCCAGGCTCCTCTGTCCATGGAATCCTCCAGGCAGGAATACTGGAGTGGGTTGCCATTTCCTTCTCCAGGGGATCCCTTTGTTCCTGTTTGTTGTATCATAGTGCTGTTCCTTTTTATGGCAGAGTTGTATTGATTGTGTGGGCGTACCATGTTTGATTTATCCATTCTCCAGTTGGAGGGCATTTAAGCTATTACCAGCTTGGGGTTATTATGAATAAAGCTGTGGTACATTTGTGTACAGGTCATTGTGCAGATGTTTCATTTCTCTTGGGTAAGTGCCTGTGAGTGTGATTGCTCGGTTATATGATTGGTGTTTAACTTATAAGGAACTGCCAAGCCATCTTCCACATTGGTTGCTCCATTTTGCATCCTAGCAGTGATGGATGAGGGCCGTGTATGGAGATGGTCTGCATCTCCGTGTTCTGGCGGCACACACATGTGTACTGTGGAAGAGGCAAGATAATAGAAGGCCACGTATCCATCCCCCTGTGTGCTACATGAGATTATTTTCGGTTTGACCCAGGTGAATATTTTTTCAGGTTTCATCAGTTGTGACCATATTTTAAAGTGCATTTAAAAAAAATGTATTCAAACCCTTGCTTTCTTGGCTGTAAATGCCAAGTAGTAAGACCTGGACCCTGCAGCCAGATTGCCTGAGTTTGGCTCCGAGAGCCCCATCCTGCTGGCTGTATGACCTTGAGCAAACTGCTCAACCCCTCAGAGGCTGATTCCTCATCAGGAAAATGGGCTTGTACTGTCTCTCCTACCTCATCAGTTTGCTGTGAGAGTGAAACCAGTTAAGTATGTGTGAAACTCGCAGTTCAGAGCCTAGCACGTGTTAGCACTTGATGAATGACTGCTGTTATTATTAAATGGATGGCCCGTGTACAGTAGACGTGTGTACCGTCTTGCACATCCATGTGTACATGAGTATGCCTGTGCTCACACTACATGTATAAATGTGTGTGTAAGGACAGAGAAAAGTCTCTCTCCTTCCGATGTCTCCTAGGGTCTGGGTTACCCTCATGTGCTCACAGATGTGTGTGTGCTTTTTTGAGGTCACACATCTGGATGCACACTGTGCCCCCAGGGACTGGGGTCTCCCCGTTTCCATCTGCTCAGCTGTCAGCCAGGGAGGCTGGCCCTGGGCTGCCCTCACCCACCCACTGCCCTCCCTGTGGATGGGAGGCCCTGGTAACGGCCCTTTCAAGGGCCTGGGTGTCCGGTCCCTGGGTATCCTTATTGTCTTTTCTCTGAACCAGTGTTTCCTAGATCTTTACCCAGGGCCCCAGGATCCCAACTAGGATACGTGGGGTGTGCCTTGAAGGAAGCTGAGGCCCTGCCGTTCGTCCATGGATTCTGAGTGGAGGCTGTAGCGGAGACTTCATAGAAGAGATTCTCAGCAGCTGCTGGGCTCAGCATCTTTAAAAACTGCTCTGTTGAAACAGTTGATACACACTAGACCACAGGGGATTAAAGTGTATGACTAGGTAGGTTTTGACACATGCACACCCCCCTGGAACCATTACCACAAGAGGGTAACCGTTACCACAAGTGACAGTTACCTGTCACTGTCACCCCAAGTATTCCCTTGCACCCCTTGGTGTTTCCCCCTCCTCCCACCATCCGCACGCACCCACCGATCTGCTTGATATCACTCTAGCTTAGTTTGTGTTTTGAAGACTTAGTACCCAGTGGGGGAGGGTGGGAGGAGTGGAGGAAGGGTTTTGAAAGGAGTGGAGGCCCTGCCATTGCTCCATGGAGTATATCCAAATTTGGAAAAAAAACCCGGCTTCACTCAGTGTGATGATTTTGTAATTCATTCTTTTTTCACTGCTGAGTAGTATTCTGTTTATAGATGTACTACATTTGTTACCATTCACCCAGCAGGCATTTCTTTTTTTATGTTTTCACTTCTGCTTACGTATACAGCCCTGAACAGTGTGTGATGTTACTTTTCACCAGCAGTTTTTTTTGAAAGCAAGAGTCAAGCTGTGTCTGAGGCTGGACTGAGCCCAGGGGGTACCTCTTCTAGATGGGGCAACTATATCCAGTGCCTCCCTTTGCTCTCACCTCAACTGTCCCTTTCTGTGGAATGACCTACCTTGCTCTACACTCTTCAAGGGTCACTCAGCTTTTCTGGGGGCCCTCTCAGACCGTTAGGGTCTCTTTTGAGCAATTCCAGCTTTCACCACTTGGTGGCTTTCTAAGCCCTTGAGCACCATTCTGGATTCTTTACAGCAGGTGAGCCCGCCCCGTAAGGTGCCCACCTCGTGGGCCTGGCATGCAGGAAGCTACACCATAGAAGCCAGGACATTGATGCTCAGGGTATCTGGCTGGCTCTGGACAGTGAATCCTGGTGTTTGGGGCCCTCTGAGAAGGAGGAAGCAAAGATGCAAAGTGATGCAAACCAGTGCAAACGCTGGGCCAAAGTCTGGACCTTTCTGCCTCCTGGGACTCTTCGCTTCTTTTCTCCTCCCTCCTTCCATCCCCTTCCTGGAAACCCCTCCTTTCCCTTTAGGGAGGGCAAGGCCTCTCAGATAACCAAACTTTCTGTATTATTCCTGCCTTGGAGGGACCAATTTTGAAACATCCTGGAAGGCCTTGGTCACATTATGGTCACCCCCATCTTCCACATCCCCTGTGCCTCTTCTCAAGATGACCGGATGGGCAGGAGCTGTCCTTCCTGATGGATGAGACACAGATTTGGGGAAGAAATGACCCTCCTGCCTGAGCCCCCAGCTGCCAGGACTTGTGCATTAGTGCTGCCAGGGCTGCTGACACATGTCGCAGAGCCACAGAGTGGAGGCCACTTATTGTGGCCGAGGAGCTTCCCCAGTGGCTCAGCAGGTAAGGAATCCACCTGTGATGCAGGAGACACGGGAGACGTGGGTTCAGTCCCTGGATCAGGAAGATCCCCTGGAGCAGGAAATGGCACCCCACTCCAGTACTCTTGCCTGGAGAATCCCATGGACAGAGGAACCTGGAGGGCTGCAGTCCATGGGGTCACACAGAGTCAGACATGACCTAACACATGGCATTGTGCCAGAGAGGAAAAGTGACTTCCCCAGGGTCACATGGCCAGTTAGTGATGGACACAAGCTACCTGGCACCACATCCCGTGTTCTTTCCTCTCTTTGCCCTGTCTCCTGGGTGCCAACCTCACATGTTTGTATGGTACCTTCCGAACCCAGCTCTGTTAATGGAAGGAAGCACAGGCCAGGGGTGCTTGAGGTGGCTCCGAGTTCCTTGGAAGCCTGGGTCAAGAGGCCTGCCTGTGTCCACGGTGTTGTGGGCGAGGGCGATGTAAAGCAGGAAGGCAGCTTGGGTGGGGGGAGGTGGCCCTGAAGGATGGAAGAGATGGGCATGGTCCTGCAGAGGCTGCCCCGCCCACCCACCTTCCTGGTTTCCAATGGCAGCCCCATGGTCGCGTGTTGACCGCAGCCCAGCTTTGTTGGTTCAGCTCCAGCTCCTTCTCCTCCTCCCCTCCTCCAAGAAGCCTTCCTGGGAAGTGACTTATCTGTACATCCTTTTGTGCTTCTCATTGTCTGCCATTTGCATTTCAATTTCTGTCCACGTCTTATCTCCCTCCTTGGACTGTTGGCATCTTGAGGACAGAATCCATGTATGTTTCATGCCTTATCTTCAGTGCCTAGGACAGGGCTTGGCATTCAGCAGATACATAATGAATATTTGTTGAATAAAATAAATGGCATTGGTAGTGAATGGCAGTGAATGGTGGTAGATGTTGGTTGCAAATGATTGCTTACCACGTGGTTGGAAAATAAATGGTCGTAAATACTAATGAGGAGCAGCAGCTGTTAGCTTGTGGTTGTGGGTGACACATAAGGGTAGATGATGGTGGTGGGAGGTGATGGGTGAAGGGTGGAGGTAGCTGGTGGTGGTGGGAGGTGATGGGTGAAGGGTGGGAGTAAATGGTGGGAGGTGGGGGTAGATGGTGATGGTGAGAGGTGACGGGTGAAGGGTAGGAGTATATGATGGTAGGAGATGATGGTGGGAGGTGGGTGGAGGGTTGGAGTAGATGGTGGTGGTGAGAGGTGACAGGTGAAGGGTGGGCATAGATGGTGGTGGATAAAAAATGGTGGTAGGGGGTGGAGTGGGAATTGCAGTGGGTGGTATCAGGAGAAGGATAGTGGCAAGAGGTGGCAGTGGTGGTGAGGGGCAGTGGTGGTGGAAGTCCTGGGCGTGGTGATTTCTCTTATCTCCCAGCCCTCTGCCCTTCCCTAGGGGACCTTGGTCCAACTCTTGGACTGTCAGATTCTCTAACGCTATGGCTCGTTCCTTTGCAGACTCCACTGGGGGCCCCTTCCCCATCACCTCTCACAGATGCCACCACAAGCAGAAGCAGTGCCCGCCGGTGCTGCCCGGCGGGGGGTTCCCGGCCACGCCACTGCTCTTCCACCCCCACACCAAGGGCTCCCAGATCCTCATGGACCTCAGCCACAAGGCCGTCAAGAGGCAGGCTAGCTTCTGCAACGCCATCACCTTCAGTAACCGCCCGGTCCTCATCTATGAGCAAGTCAGGCTGAAGGTGGGGCCTCTCTCCCTGCTCCCGGGGCTGCACTGCCTGCGGCCTCTGGACTTCCCCACTTCTGCTTATGGCCATCACCCCCCTTGCCCCTTCTCTTTCCTCTCTGCTGCCACTTCAGCTCTTCCTAATCCCTCCTCTCTCCCCTTACTCTTTGCTTAACCTTCCCTGCGTGACAAAGAAGGAAGTAGAAAGGGGAGTGGCTGTGGGCAGGTGATGGGAGAAGGATGAGGGTAGTTGGTGGGGGGTGAGGGCTCCTGGGGGAAGGAGAGGAGCCCCGGTTGCGGGTGAGCTGGGCAGAGTTCCGTCCCATGGGAGTCTGCCTGGGGGTGGTCTGCAGAGAAGGGCACAGCCCCTTCCCCTTGGGCTCGCTGATGGCCGGGGTGGGGAGGCTGGGCTGGGGGTCCGTCTGAGGCCACGCCCCTGCCGCCCAGATCACCAAGAAGCAGTGCTGCTGGAGCGGGGCACTGCGGCTGGGCTTCACGAGCAAGGACCCGTCCCGCATCCACCCCGACTCGCTGCCCAAGTACGCCTGCCCCGACCTGGTGTCCCAGAGCGGCTTCTGGGCCAAGGCGCTGCCTGAGGAGTTTGCCAATGAGGGGAACATCATCGCCTTCTGGGTGGACAAGAAGGGCCGTGTCTTCTACCGCATCAACGACTCGGCTGCCATGCTCTTCTTCAACGGGGTCCGCACGGCCGACCCGCTCTGGGCCCTGGTGGACGTCTACGGCCTCACTCGAGGCGTCCAGCTGCTGGGTGAGTGCCCTCTCCGCCCGGCCCTGCAGACGCAGGGCACACCTCCAGGGGCTGTGTGGTCTGACGGGCTCCGTCAGGCTTGGGGCCGCCCCCACACGGGGAGCAGTCCTGAGGCAAGCGGGAGCTTTGGTGTGAACTGCAGAGCACCCCTGCCTCCTGGCCCGCAGCTGTGGCCGCTGGAGCTTGGTGCGGCTTCTGCCCTCTGTGGCCCCACAGGTTGTGCCTTTGAGCTTCATAATCATATATGGCAGCCTTGAAGACCACCCCCCCCCCCAAATCCAGGAAGTAATTAATGTTAATCATCACAACTACTACAGTTTACGGAGTACTTACTGTGTGCCAGGCACTTTGTTAGCGCCATTCAGGTAACAACCCTGGGAGGCCGACCCCATCGCTGGGCCCATGGAGGTGAGTCTCAGGCTCAGGGAGGTTGTCTTCATCCCTAGGAAGTGCTGCAGCTGAGCTGTAGAAACAGCACTCTGTCGCGAGTGAGCCCCGCGCCCTGGGCTCTGCAGCCTTCCAGGAGGTCCAACCCCACCTTAGTGCTTTTTGCGTGGATGGGGGTGGAAGGCGTAGTGGGGGAGAGCAGAAGGCACTTGGCGGGCCAAGACTGTTCCGGCTGCTCCTGGGCCCCCAGTGTGACTAAGGCTTCAGGGCAGTGAGAGGGCAGGCATCCTGTGGGCGGTCCAGGAGGAGGAGCACTGGAAGCTATCCTGGAGTTGCTAAGGTACCAGGCTTCCTGGCAAGGGCACATGCAGACCCCCAAATGCCCGGGCTGGAAGGGGCCTCCGAGTCTTAGACTTCCTTGAGTCTCACAGCAAGTTGGTGGCTGAGGACTGAGAATCCAGGTCATTGGACTCCCATGGGACTTGAGTGTGTGCCGGCAAGCATGTGTGCGTGTGCCTGTGTGCACAGACTGGGCACAGGCCAACCCATTGGCAAACTGGCTGTGTCTCCAGGAGGAGCCTGGATGAACCTCAGCTTTCCCATCTGTATAATGGGTCAGTAGGAAGATGAAACCCAATTAAAGAGGCTGTGAGTAATGTGTCCAGCCTAGTCCTGGGTACCAAGTCGATGCTCAGCCAACACTTGCTCTTGTCACCTCCCCTCCCTTCCCCGTCTCTCTGCTTGCAGAGAAAGCTGCCATGGAGGTGGTGGGAAAATGTTTTTCTTTTTGTCCCTTCTGACTTCAGAGCCTAGAAACTGTGAAGCTTTTCTTTTCTAGTCAGTTTTATTTGAGTAAAAAAATAGTCGGGGTAGGGGGCGGCGGGAAAGATGATGAAAGTAAAAACAAATGAGTAAACCCTTCTTGAGAGGGAGGGATCCGTGTCTTACCCACCGGGTTCCTCTCCGGAGTGGAATCTTGGGCCTGGTATGTGGAGCATGTTGAGGATATTTGCAGAGTGAGGAAGGGAAAGTGGGGGATAGATGGTAACTTGTTAGATGAAGGAGAGGGTTGAGGGGTGGCTGAGGGAGACCCAGCCCTGCTCACAGACAGCCCCAGGCTCACTGGGAGACAAAGCAAACACAACTCCAGACACGATCCAGGCAGAGCCCAAGCGAGGACAGTGAATCGCTGGATGCTGTGGCCACAGGATCTCATCCATCTGCCGAGACGGTTCCTTCCAGTTATCTTATTCACCCTTTCAGCCCCTGGCCTTGGAGGGAGTGGTTATTATCCCCATTTGGCAGGGAGAAAATTGAGGGCTATGGAAGGCCTGGCTTGCCTGTGTAGGGATGTGGCAGAGTGGAGACTTGAACTGGGTATTCTGGTGCCCAAAGTGGTACATTTCACATTACCCACTGGGGGGTTTCAGCAGGAAGTCAACGGAGGGTGAAATTAGTGAAGACAGATGGAGTCCAGGAGGGCTTCTTGGTGGAGGAGGCTTGGGCTGGGCCTACAACTTTGCAAGGACGCACCAGGTGAGATGAGTCTTCCTAATCTGCAGGGCTGAGGGAGAGGCCTGAAGAGTGATCTTGAAGGGCCGCACCCAGGGCAGAGCCCAGGCACTGACCTGGCCTCTTTGACTATAAATAGGTTTTCACGCAGTAATTTCAGTTGCATTTGAATTTCCAGTCAGGCTCCTTTCTGTACACCCTGTAAGGCCAAAGCCCTAGCTGATTCCCGTCACAGCTGTAAATCACCATAATCCCTGGGCATTTTTAAACACTGATTATGGCCCCTAAAATGAATTAGCAGATTAAAATGTGTCCTCATTTTGTTCTTCCTAAATTGATTTTTTTGTTTTAAAAAAAAAGAGAGAGAGAGAGGCCCGTCTCGGTTATCTTCGGAGGTGGGCCTGCTGCTCTGTGCCTGCATCCCGCACCCCTGCCCCCGGGACATGCCCACTGCCCCGTGTGGTCTCAGGGTTACTTCCCTCCCTCCCCTCTGCCCTCTGCTCCCATCTGCCCATCTCCACGCCCTCCTCTCTGCCACGTCACTGCACCCGTGTCTTTCTGGGCCTCCTCCCTCCACCTCAATCCCCCTGGCTCCTCTGCTTCCCCTCGTCTCCCTCCTCTGCTGAGTTTCTCCTCTGAAGAAGTCACTCTCTGTCTTGGTGGCTCTGAGGACAGGCCTATCTTTCCTGTGTCTCATCTTTGTCCCCTAGATCAGTGTCTCATCTTTAGAGATTACCTGCCAGGCCTATCTCCCTGCCCCCACCTGTCTGGAACCTGAGGCAAAGCCCTTCGAACCCCGCCTGGCCAGTGTCTGCTCCTCAGACTAGAGATATCCTGGGGTCCAGGGCACATAGTAGGCCTGCAGGTCAGGCCGTGGGCAGATTGGCCGTCTTCCCCAAAAGGGTGATGGCAAAGGCTGGTGTCTTTCCCTGGTTGACACCTCCAAAGGGGGGCCCCATCCCCGCCCCCCGCAGCCCTAAGCATCACCTGGGCTCCCCGCTGCCCAGGCCATGGTCCCAGCAGAGCTGCTTCAGGTCTTCCAGGCCCCCTGTTATGCTGGAGTCCACAGCAGATCACGCTCTTCCCTCCGGGTTCCCTGGCCCGAGCCCTGGCTGGTATCTCCAAGAATAACAGCTTCCTACCTCCTGGAAGAAGGACCTGCCAGCAACTAAATAAACACAAGTTTTATGAGGTGCTTAATACTTGGAGAGATAAGTTCCTATCCCAGTTTTCAAGGTCTCCCTCAGAAATGTTGACTCAGAAAGAGTAGCTATGGGTCCTGGCCAAAAGCTGGTGGGCCAGGATTCCACTTATAGGTGCTCCTGCATACCCCTCTGTGCCCACTGCAGCCTAGGTGCTCTGCAGTGATCAGAGGGGACACTAGAACTGGAAACCCAGCCCCTCACCTGAAAGAGTTTTTACACTGGGGGACATACCATATGACTGCTCTGAAGTGACCTAAATCCAATACTGCATAAAAGTGTGGCTGAAGAATAAAACTATGTGGGTGCAGCCGGGGAGCAATCCAGAAGGACTTCCTGTAGGAGGTGAGTTTTAAGTCAGGAACCAGAGGAGGTGGGAAGAATGGACCTGTTGAGGAGGAACAGTGTAGGCCAGACAGGAGGGGTGTGCATGGGCACAAAGATGGGGAACTGGCAGTCAGGTGGGGAGCAGATCCTTCAGGGAAGGGGGTTAAGTGGGGAGGTTGTGGATGGCTTGTGGACTTGAGGAGAGTGGGTGTGCACAGGTGCAGGTATGTGTGTGTATCACAGGGGAGACTCAGCAAGAGAGTTGAGTTTCCAGCAGTTCTTACTGTCAAGTTTTTCAGTAAGAGGAAATGTGGCCTAGAGATGGGAAGGGGCCTACCCCAATTGTCTCGACTAGTCAGAAGCCAGGCTGGGCCCAGAATTCAGACTTTCCGGCTGATCTGGGCCCAAGGTCAGTGTGAGAAGACTTATTGCCCACTCACGATGTGTGTGGCTGAGCCCAGGAGGCTGTTAAGAGGCCATGGGCATGGGGGGACTCCCAAGGACTCATGATGTCATTTCAGGTCTTGGAAAAAGACCCCATCTGCCTACTGAAGAGAAGGATGTTTGGAGACTCTCAGGGTCGCTTTCTGGGGGCCAGGCTGCTGCTGTGCCAGTTTCTGGGGTGGTGGGCCAGCCTGGCTGCCCAGCAGTGAGAGGCCTGGACCTCTCTATAGATAAGGCCAGGGGTCGGGTCCTTATCCTGGCTGTGCCCAGCTTGTGGTACAGAGCGTGAGGCATCCCGACCGGTTGAGGACCACACTGCCATCTGGGGCTTCCGCTTCCCAGGCTAAACTAATATTTACCTTCAGCTGTGGCTGCCAGGGGCTGAGAGGCAAATATTAGCTTAAGGGGCCCAAGCCAAGCCCTCGGGATGAAGAGATGAGGATGCTGATCGTGGTGTCTTTCCCTTTAATGGTTTTCGTTTCTTCTTAGTTTAAAAAAAAAAATAATCTTGCTGTTCCTTCTGCTTCAGACTCTTCCAGTGCTTCTTTTTTAACTCACCCCAAATTCTGCCAATTATATCAAGGCCCCGTACCAAACCCTCCCCTCCACTAGGAAGCCTCCCCTGACCTACTCTGCTCTTCGTGACTCTTCTCTTCCTGAAGCGAGTCTCCACTCGCTACTCCATAACAGGGGTTCTGTATCATGTATTTGTCCTGCTCTTTAAGAATGCAGTTGGAGAAGGAAATGGCAATCCATTCCAGCACTCTTGCCTGGAAAATCCCACGGACAGAGGAGCCTGATAGGCTACAGCCCATGGGGTCGCAAAGAATCGGACACAACTGAGTGACTTCACTCACTTAAGAATACAGTAGAGATCTTCTTTGATTACATTTTAAAGAAAGTTGTTATTGTGCCTATTTTGCAGGTAAGGAAACCGAGGGTCAGGTCTGACAACTTGTCCATGGCCACACCGCTCAGTAGAGCTGGCACTTGAGCTCAGAAGTGTGGGCTACATCACTCCCCAGGCTCCGTAAACAGGAGTCTCTCTGGTCTCCCTGTTATGTCTAGATGCCCCCCGAGGGTGGGGATTTGGGCCCCCTATGTCTTCCAGAACAGAGCTTTCAAGAGCTCAAGGCATCAGGGATCAGCCACGTGTGCTGGACACAGATAGGCCACCAAGGGCCCTGGCAGAGACCGAAAGGGGTGCTGGGTACCTAGCGTCCTGTTCAGTGGTGAGGGTGGGTCTGCCTGCCTTGTAGTTCCCTGAAGTCTTTTGAAGGCCTGGTTTGATCCCGTCATTCACAGCGTGCTCTAGTTTTCTACCAGAATGAACCTACATAAAGTGCAAGCATATATAATTGCCAATAGCAGGCTGTTTCTAATGTCCAGAAATGGCAGTTTTGTGTGTTCCCATCTAGTGCCTCTTTGGCCCAAGATACAGTTCTGGGGAACTTGGAGAGGCCTGGTGGCCCCAGAAGGGGAGGAGCTGGGGTCTTGGGGACGAACTGGGGTTGAAGCCCTCATTTGAGAAACAGGAGACCCGACTGAATTAAGACTCCACTTGGCTGCTCACTGGCTTCAGGCGTGTCTCTCAGCATCTCTGTGCCTCGCCCGCCTCTTCTGTTCTTTGGACATAATTGTACATGCACCATTTACCTCACAGATAGTCTGTGAGGCTTCTGGACACATAAAAATGTTTATACAAATGGGAAGGGCTGTTGTTTTTAGGTTAAAAAGGAATATTTAATTTGAAAACACCACCAAAGTAGACAATCCCTGACCTGTCCTCTCATTGAGAGGGGGGCAAGTGCCTGTGTCTGGATAAAAGTCAAACCACGTGATCTAAACTCTTTCTTGGGATAAGGCCTGTGGTTCTCCAGCTGGGTTCCTTGGAGCACTGGGGTTCCACAGAGGCGTCTCTGCAGTGGCTGAGTGGCCGGGCTCTGTGGTCCCCTGCTAGACATCAACCAGAGTTTTCCGTTCCTTTGGACGAACGATTCTATTGCTTGGGGGAAAAATAAAAGTTTGAGACCCACCAGACCAGATGATTCTGGGGATCTATCCGTCTAAGATCCCGTGGCTTGAAGATTCTATAAATCTAAGAATCTATGACTCTGAAGGCTTCTGGAACATTCTGCCCTTTGCTCCATAAGTCTCAGAAGTGTGTTTGTTTTTCCCAGCTTTCCCATGGTTGGGTTTATATGGAGAGGGTGGAGGTGGTGTGGGTCTCAGAGCACTTCCCAGAAGGGTGGAGGAACCCTTTCCCCATCCCAGCCATGCACCCACCCTCCCGGCTCCTTCCCTTGTCCCGTGCCAGCTGCGAACCAGCAGGAGGATGTTTATGGACCCAGTTAATGGGTTGGTGCGCTTTCCAAACAGGGGCCGGCAGAGGTCCGCCAGCCGGCTGGGCGGCTGCAGGCCGACCCGTGGTTAAAGATTATCCAGTGCTGCGGATGTGAGAATCTAAACAAACAAGACTTGGACTGATGGCTGGCCCTGCTTCAGAGGAGCCTCTGCTGCAGCACCCAGGCCCCAGTTACCCCACACTGACTGGCAGCGTGTAGATCTCTGGGCAGGAGCTGCCCGAGTGCCCTCCGCCTGGCACCTCCCACTCCTTTGCCTTCCTTTCTCCTCGCTGGTTTTGCTCAGACTTTTCTCCCCAGGCATTTGCTAATGCAGTTTTCCCACCCGAATGCTTCTTGCTTCTGTCAGTCCAAATGCTCTTGTCCTTCAGGGCCTGGGTCAAATCTTGTTTCTTCTGAGATGCCATCTCTGACTCACCCTGAAACAGAAGTTCTTAGCCTCAGTTGGACAGCATTATCCTAACAGGGAGATTTATTCTAAAGAAGAGAAGGCTCAGAGGGGGCCCCAGGGAGTGGGTACGGGACACTTGCATCTATGAAAGGAGTTTTTTTCTAACAGTCACAAGTGTCCAAAGATAGGGAATAGATGGCCTTGAGAAGTGGTGAGCTTCTTGTCCCCAGGGGCATTCTAGCCAAGGCTAGGTGAGAACTTGGCAGAGATAAACAGATTTCCTTATTCTCCTCTAAGGTCTTGTCTAACCTGATATACTGAGAATTTTCATGACTCCAAGCTTCAAGTCTCCCAAGGGCTCCTGGCTCCACAGGGCCTGGGTCCTGGCCGTCTCTCCTTAACACTTGTCCAGGGCTGGGCACACAGGGCTCAATGGGTAGGTATGCTGGATGCCTTCCCGAAGAGGGAAAGCTCAGGCCTTCTTGCCCTTTGCAGGGCCTGGCTCTTTCTGCCCTGGCCCAGGGGATCTGCCAAGCCAGCACCAGGTGCCAGACAAGGCAGGAGCTGAAGATGGACAAGTTCTTTCTTGAAAAAGGGGTCATGAGAGGGAAGCCAGCTTTGTAGCTTCTCCTGTGGCCCTGTGCCACCTCTCCCCCATCATAAACAACTCTCAAGTAGGCAGCCGCATGTTCCAGGCCTGGATTAAATAACTTGTTGCTTCAGACATGGGGTCATCCCACTGGTGGAGGTTGCAGGCTGACCGTCGGTGCCCCAGAGTGCAGTCCTGGGCTGAGGTGGGGCCATGGTGTTCTCCCCTGGCTTTGGGAGCCTGGCCCCTTCCCTGACCCCCGACTTGATGTGGACTCATTTCGCCAGGACCTTTGTTGTCCCCTCTGTAGAGGGTGCCCTGACCTGCTCCTCTAGCTCGGGTTTCATCTATTTCAGGGCCTCGCGCAGATGGGTACGCTGATGGGATGGTTATTTTGGAGCTTGCTGGTGGCTTGCAGCTGCTCCTGACCCCAGGAGTGGAGGGGATGGGAGAGGAGACATACTTGGGCTGGGCAGTGGCCTCAGGGGTTCTGTTTTTAGCTGGTTCCCAGCACCTCTTGTACCTTCTCTCCCAACTCCTGTGATATTTCAAGCAAGGTCAAAGGAGTCACTTTCTTGCCCCTTCTCCTCTTTCTTTTCCCACTGTTTCTCCTCCTTTCTCTTCTTTTGTCTCTGATCTCCACTTGAACCTTCTCCTTCCTGGTCTTTAGTCAGTGAGGTCATTCAGCGATTCTGTCCTGGGTGCTTATCATGACTGATGCAAAGTCCTAGGTTCAAACAGTTAGTTGCCTGGGTGCAGGTGGACCTGACTTTGACAAACTCAACCTGAGCAAATGCTAATAACAGAAGTTATCAAATATCTAGTTGCCTGGGGCGTCGCACTCTACCTCTGATCCCTTCAACAATATCGCAAAGCAGGTATTATTACCCTTGATCTCTAGGTGAGTGATCTGGGACTGGAGGAAAGTGGCTCACCCACAGGCCACCAGCCAAGTGCTGGGTCAGACACTTAAACCAGGCCTGTATCACTCCAGAGCCCTTGCATATTCTTCTGAGCCAGGTAGCATGGAAACAGTAGCAGTGGCTCATAGCAACCTGGTGATTGTCTTGTGCAAGGCACTCTAGGGCTTCATCCCACTGCGTCTCCTTCACAGCATCCCTTCCAAAAGGGATCTCGGATTTCATACCAATAAGGAAATGCTGATTTCACCACTACAGAAGAGAGGCCCAGAGGGCTTAAGCTATTTATCCGAGGTCATACAGCCAGGAAATGACAGAGCTCGGATGGGAACCCAAACTGATGACTTCAGAGTCTTGCACTGAACTGTGTTCCTATCTTGCCTACCAATATATGGATTTTGGCTACAAAAAATCCTAAAACACTCTCAGGTTGCATTATAAGAAGTATAGAGTACTTATTAGGAGAGGTGTGATGGCCACACAGTGGCTCAAGCTGGTGAGAGTGTATCTGAGTGTATCTGAGAGTGTACTGAGTCTGGAGCTGTTCATTGTCTAAGAGGTGGGAAGGTGTGTGTGGAGTCTGAGTATTCCCTGAGGAGAGTTGTCTTCAGTATGGGGCTGAGAGCCAGCCCCAGAGGTAGTAGGTATAAATATAGGAAGGTTATAACCAAACACACCCTGGAAAGTAAACTGTGTAAAGAGCAACACAGGAGCTGACAAACAGTGTCGGGTGTGTTTATATGTACACGTTTGTGGGTAGTGATCATTTTATTTAGGTTGATACACAGTCTACTCATTTTTAGTATCTAGTACTTTCGTCCAAAAATAGCAATTAATTTGTAAACACTACCAGACTATTATCTAGCTAGTTTGTAATTTTTTAAGAGTGTTATTTTGTGTTTGTTGTGGTGGTGGTAGTGGCTCTTGTGTTCATTTTTTAAGTGTAAATCTGTAAATACAATTGCAGGATTTAAAGCTTTAGCATGACATCTTGTGTACATGAAAGGAGGGATTTGAAGGAAGATGCCTTGGGTGAGTGAGTTGGGTGGCAATTGTTAGGTTAAGGGAATTTATTTTCCTATGGGGTCCGTGATAATCTCAAAAGGAAGCATTTCTCCTAAACTTGGGAGTAGGCAAACTACTAATCGGTGTAGCTTTGTGTAGTATGCTAGTCTAAAAAAGACAATAGGTAATATAATGAAAAAAAAAAAAAAGCTTTTATGATGGATTTTGTAAATAGGTTTGTTGTAGGGTAACCTGTTTTCTTGCTGTGATCTTACCACTCAAATGAAGGTAATTTGAATACATTTTGTGTGGTACAGGATCAATGAACTCATTTTTCCTAGTTCAGTTCAGTTCAGTCGCTCAGTCGTGTCCGACTCTTTGCGACCCCATGAATCGCAGCACGCCAGGCCTCCCTGTTCATCACCATCTCCCGGAGTTCACTCAGACTCACGTCCATCGAGTCCGTGATGCCATCCAGCCATCTCATCCTCGGTCGTCCCCTTCTCCTCCTGCCCCCAATCCCTCCCAGCATCAGAGTGTTTTCTAATGAGTCAACTCTTCGCATGAGGTGTCCAAAGTACTGGAGTTTCAGCTTTAGCATCATTCCTTCCAAAGAAATCCCAGGGTTGATCTCCTTCAGAATGGACTGGTTGGATCTCCTTGCAGTCCAAGAAAGCAACCAGGGAGGTAGATTTCAGTTTAAGAGAAGGAAACATTTTCTTAAAGACAGAGTAGCTCAGCAATGGCCTGAGTTGCCTGGGAGGAAGTGAGCATATTCAAGCAGAAGAGGACTCCTGTGGAGGCAGAGAGCAGGAGATCGCACATTCGGCCCCATTCAGGAGTCTGTTTTGAGAGTCTGCCCAGCTCCATGGGCTCTGGCCTAACTGTCCTGAGTGTGTGGGGTGGCGTGGGGTGGAGAGAGCAGCGTGGCGTGTGTGTATGTGTGGCCCCCATGACAGCCTTGTTCATGTAAACCCTGGCTGGGCATCTCTGAGCCACTTCTTTCCTCCTTACCCTGCTTCTCCATCCCTTCTCCTCTCTGTCCCCAACCCTCTGGAGTCCCCAAGGGCCAGCCCCTGGAATCCTTGAGGGGTCAGGGAGCAGGGCTGTTCCCTGGGGCCCAGGTCGGCCCACAGCCCTCCTCGCCCCCTGCTATTGTCCCCCGTGTCTTGCCCCCTCGCCTCTGCCTCTCCACAGCCCCCCAGCCTCTCTGCACCATCGCTGTCACGGAGTCAATTCCCTGGAATAATCACATTTTCCGGTTGGCTCCCTCCTCCTTACCAAACATGACGCTGGGAAATCCCGACCAGCCAGGCCTCGAGAGGCTTCTCTAGAGAAGCAGGAGACTTGTGGGGAGGCCCCAGCACCCTCTCCTTGCTGGGGCCCAAACAATACTGTTCCTGGATGGGGCAGAGGAGCTGGGGGAGAGCAATGATAGGGAGGCGTTAGAGAGCAAATCTAGATTCATCTGGAGCTGAATTCTGGCTTCGCTACCCCTACCAGTCTGTTCCTCCAAGCTTTGCTCCCATGCTGAGCACCCCTGCCATCCTTACTCAGCTCCTGGAGAGAAAGCACAGATCCTCCTTTGGGGAGGCTCAGGGAAAAGCCTCCTGAGAAGGGATTGGTCCATGGTAAGGCCAGCAGTGGCCCCAGCCAAATTTGGGGCCTCCCACGAAAAGGATCCAGTAAACCTATATGGCTTGAAAGTGGAGGGTGTGGGATAAGGAGTTGGGCAGATCACGCTTTAACACTGGATCTGCAGCTTGGTTGTCACAGAACATCTCTGAGCTTTATCTGTACAAAGGGAACACCTCTGTGGGATGCTTTAAGGAGGAAATGCAGCAGTAATTCATTGCGCCTGATGACTTTTATTACAAATTATAGGACTCCATAAAGCAGACTTAACCAGCCATTAAGAAATTATGGTCTCAGAAACATAGTTATTGGTGTAAAAGGGTATACAGGACATGATAAATAGAAAAATTAGTTTTGAAAAGGAAATTTATATAACAGAGTTCTTCACCTGGAGTTCATGGTCATGGAATTATCCACAGAATTTAGGGAGAATGTGCATTTTCCTGAGAAGATAGGTACAAGTTACATTTTCAAAGAGATTTGTTACCTGTAAAAGTTAATAGTTTGAAACTACTGATATTTATATAGTATGATTCAGTTTTTGTATTAAAAAGAGAAATAACTAAAATATATTCAAAAAAGGCTGGAAACACACATCTAAATATTAATAGTATTTTCCTCTGGATGGCAGACTGACAGGAGATTCCCTTTTCTCTTTGCTGAACTTTTTTTTTTTTTTTTTAATACAGTCTGTATTATGTGTATGAATAAAAAGAGAAAGGGTTTGATTTCCAGTTGTCGGTTTTGAAAGGAGGGCTTGAAAAAATTCACTTAGCTTCTCCACCTCAGTGTCCTTCAGTAGAAACAACATCAAAAGCTAATTTTTGCGATAAGATGAGACAGTTTGTGCAGAGAGGTATTCTGGAGGGGAGGGTTCCCTCTGGGCTCCCAGAGGCATAGAATATCAACCTGCATTCAGCAAGTGTTTACTGCTACCTTCTAAGTGCCGGGTGCTATCCTGGCTGCTGGGATAGAGCCAGGGCCCAGGAGTTAATTTTTTTTAATCCGACTTTTGTAAGTGTACCGTTTAGAAGTAATCGTGTTTTTAGTTTTGGTGTCTCCTGCCTGATGATCCTTTGCTTAAGCAAATGCATAGTCTGAGGCCCTGCAGAATGTGTGATGTTCTTGTTCAGGGGCTAAGTCGTGTCAGGCTCTTTTGAGACCCCCAAGGACTGTAGCCCGCCAGGTTCCTCTTCCATGGGGATTCTCCAGGCAAGAACACTGGAGCGGGTTGCCATTCCCTTCCCCAGGGGATCTTTCCATTCCAGGGATCCGACCCAGGGATCCGACCTGTGCCTTGTGCATCGGCAGGCGGATTCTTGACCACTGAGCTACCAGGGAAGCCCCTGTGAAATGTCCGAGCATTTTCTTCGCCGTTAGAAACTAGATGCGTCCTACTAGTGCCGGCTGTAACGACTAGCGGGAGGAGACCCACAGGCGATGGGACCCGGGGCTGTGGCCCGCCTGACGGTCGCCCTGTCCCCCTACCCCCGCAGACAGCGAGCTGGTGCTCCCCGACGGCCTGCGCCCGCGCTCCTTCACCGCCCTCCGTCGGCCGTCGCTGCGGCGCGAGGCCGACGAAGCGCGCCTCTCCGTGAGCTTGTGTGACCTCAACGTGCCGGGCTCTGACGGCGACGAGGGCACGCCAGGCGCCGGCTGCCCCATCCCGCAGAACTCGCTCAACTCGCAGCGCAGCCGCGCGCTGCCCCCGCAGCTCGACGGCGACCTGCGCTTCCACGCGCTGCGCGCCGGCGCGCACGTGCGCATCCTGGACGAGCAGACGGTGGCGCGCCTGGAGCACGGGCGCGACGAGCGCGCGCTCGTCTTCACCAGCCGGCCGGTGCGCGTGGCTGAGACGATCTTCATCAAGGTCACGCGCTCGAGCGGCGCGCGGCCCGGCGCGCTGTCCGTAGGTGTCACCACGTGCGACCCGGGCACGCTGAGGCCGGCCGACCTGCCCTTCAGCCCCGAGGCCCTGGTGGACCGCAAGGAGTTCTGGGCCGTGTGCCGCGTGCCCGGGCCCCTGCACAGCGGCGACATCCTCGGCCTTGTGGTCAACGCCGACGGCGAGCTGCACCTCAGCCACAACGGCGCCGCGGCGGGCATGCAGCTGTGTGTGGACGCCTCACAGCCGCTCTGGATGCTCTTCGGCCTGCACGGGTCCATCACACAGATCCGCATCCTTGGTGAGTGCCCCTGGCCACGTGCCCTCCTCCCTCGAGGCGCATCCTGAAGCTGGCGCCTCCAGGCCTAGCATCTCGTCTTCCCTGGAGGCAGGGTCTGTCTGGGTAGGGGGGAACAGCGCCCACCCTGCCCCTTATGGGTTCTAGTCGAAGAGTCACTCTTTTGTTTAGCCCATGGTTCTCAGATTTCACCAGATAAACCCTGGGGAGGGGGAGAAAAGCAGGGAACACTGAGTTTCACGTTCAGAACCGGTTTCACCCACATTGCCACGTACATAAACAACTCTCGTACACATTGCCCAGTGGCCATTTGAAAATGGGGGGAAAAATTGTTTCCACTAGCAATGAACTTTTTGAGGTTCAGTTTCCATTTATCAAAAAAATGGGAACGAAGACCTCTACCTCTAAGGACGGTTGTGTGTCTAAATAAGATAAAGAGGGCGGTGTGTCAACAGCCAGGTATCTCAGAAGAGCAGTGCCTGGATTGGAGGCTTTTGGAGAATCCCTGGGCCTTGGAGGAAATGGGATTGCAGATGTCTGGGCCTTCCTGGCTTTGAATGGACAGAGTTTGAATGGACTGGGTAACGTGGATTTGTATAAGCCATATTTTGCAGAGTGTTCTGCAGGATGCTGGGCTCAGTCCCTCGGTTGTGTCAGATTCTTAAATCCCACCTCCAGAAATTTTGATTCTGTAGATTTCAAATTAGGTCCTGGGCATCTAAAGTTTTTCTTCCTTAGCAAGTTTGGTTAGACAAGTTTGGAGACCCCTGGGCCTCACAGCCCCCAACCTATACGTCACCCCAGGAGACTTCATAGACATGATAAAGTGTGTATGTGAGTAAGCATGAGTAACACTGTGAGACTGGCATAGCGTGTCTAGGCACATGTGAATAAATGCATGTGTATTTGTGTATGCAGTGCTGTTGGTAATTGTGAGTGTATGAGAGTTTTGTGAAATCAGGTAAAATCAGTGGAGACTTCCTCCTCTGGAAAAAGACCAAGTGAAGATGGAGTGTAAAATGAATTGAAAAAAGAATGAAAAGAAATGGGACTAGGGTGCTAAGAAATTAGGATTGAGGGAAGATAAGTCAGGGAAGAGTGAAAAGAGATCAGGCTAGATAAAAAGACATCAGAAAGGAAAGAAATTGGCTTAAAAATTCAAGGTGGAATAAAAAGAAACCAGACTAGGGTGTAGGAAAAAAAAAATCAGGCTGAGGTACAAAGATATTTGGCTACAGTCACCAGGAGACACTGATCCTCAGATAAAGTATATTACATAAGGGCAAGATAGTCTCTTGCATCAGCACCATCTAATAATAGTTAAGTAGCTTTTCAGTAAAGCGTCTGTTGCTCAAAGAGGCTTACTAGACTAGAGCAAAGGAGAAGCTTAAAAAACAAAAACCCCAGGACTTAAATGTCCCGAGAGGGAAGTAGGCCAAGGTGGGCACTGAAGATTAATCATCCAGAATTTAATATATGCTAAACATTGTGCTCCTGAGCTGTTTAGAGAATTGGACATCTTGACTAACAAAGTGGTGATAGAGGATCCTGACTCTAAAGGAAAAACAAACCAGTAACAATGTATGGAAGGATGATTATTTACTTCATAGAAGAATGCTTTGGTTTGTTGGAGGCCTAAGTGAACTAAGAATGAAAAGATATTTCCTTCACCCTAAAACTACAGCCAATTTCATGCTTCATGGTGAAACATTAGAAACATTATCATTAAAATCAAGAATGTGATGGAGATGCCATATAGTATCATTCTGAAAATGCTAACCAGTGCAATAAAGCAAGAAAAGCAAATAGGAGGTATCAATTTCCAAAAGAAGGAGATGATAGTTCACTTAAAACGTGTTAACACTACTAAGAGAAATCCTGTGGACAGCTAATAAATATTCTTAGAAACATTGACTATTAAATGAATTAGATTGAATAAATTAGACTGAATACTAATAAAAAACATCTCATTGAGCACTTATTTGTGTGTAGGGCATTATGTTAGGGCCTGTGGGAAAGTCACAGGTGAGTCAGGCTTTCTGCTCTCAGGAAGCTCAGAGTTTAAATAGGGAAACATTACAAAGTTACATTCCTGGGCAAAGAACAAATAATTCCCCAGGCTCTGTGAGTGCTTATTTGCATGCATGGTGTGTATGACTGGTCAGTGCTGGATAGAGATATGTGGTGGTGGGGTAGGGGGAGTCAAGGCTGGCTGGAGGAAGGGACTGAGGAGAGTCCCAAGAGACTCCCTGGACAGTTAGCTCTTTAGGGCAAAGGCTCAGTCGGTCTCTGAGCCTAGTGGCTGGGCTGTGTGGTCAGGCTGTACCACCCGTTTCTCTCCTGGGAGCCTACTGGAGGATGGAAACTCGAGCTTCCCCCAGTGGGCCTCTCAGTGTCTAGGTCCCACCTCCCCTCCTTCCCTCCCTTTCTGCAGGCTCCACCATCCTGGCAGAGCGGGGCATCCCATCGCTCCCCTGCTCCCCCGCCTCCACACCAACCTCCCCTAGCACCCTGGGCATCCGCCTCTCTGACCCCTCGCTCGGCACCTGCAGCTCTGGCCCTTTGGGGAGCTCTGCTGGAGGTAAGTAGGCTGGCCCCTTTGGTTCCATGTGACTGTGCCAGTCCTTCCACCCTGAGGGACCTGCCCTCTACCCTGGCTGAGGCAGGTCTGCAGACGGGGCCCCGGAGGAGTTGGAGATGGGCCCGGTGAACCCAGGTTGAGTGGTGATTCCTGGGCTGGATCCTGTCCTGTCCCTCAGCTGGGTGGCTTTCTCCAGGGCACTTCTTGAGCACAAAGAACCCCAGAGGGTAGCTCAGCAGGGCCTCCCCCAGTGGGTTTTGGGCCTCCATCCTTCCTGCCTCTTCTCATTGCTTCACGGACACTCTGGCCCCTGGTCTGGGCATGGAGGGGTTGGAAGTGGGGCTGTCCAGAGTGCATCCTCTTTCTTCTTGTGCCCAGGAGGTGGGTGGCAAGGTAGACAGGCTGATCCCGATCCATGGAGGAGGAGAGGCCGGGGGTTTCTTCATGAACCTGGGACCAGGTTCGTGCCTCCCCCTCACTGCTGTCCCGTGTCCCCAGGGACAGCCCCCAACTCACCAGTGAGTCTGCCCGAATCACCAGTGACCCCAGGCGGGGGCCCGTGGAGCGATGAGTGCACCATTTGCTATGAGCACGTGGTGGACACGGTCATCTACACGTGTGGCCATATGTGCCTCTGCTATGCCTGTGGCCTGCGCCTCAAGAAGGCTCTGCACGCCTGCTGCCCCATCTGCCGCCGGCCCATCAAGGACATCATCAAGACCTACCGCAGCTCCTAGCCGTCACGGACCCACCCACTCCCCAGCTTCCTCCGACTCCAGCCTGGCTCCAGCTGAGGCGCAAGTCAGCAGGGCCCCTTCTCTTCTTCCTCATTTTGGAAATTCTTTCCCCTTCTCATTAAACTTGGGAAACAGCCCCTGAGGTCTGGGGAGGAAGGGGTGTCAGGCTGGGAGATGGGGGCAGAAGCAAGTTGCAGCTCTTCCCTGCAGGCCGAGGGGCTAAAGCGGGGGGGGTCTCAGCCTGTCCTGATCCTTTCCTGCCTGGGGTAGATTCCCAGGAGGTCTCTTTAGCCTGTGTGGCACCTTTGTGAACATTAGAAAGTGTGTCCCATCCTCTGGGCAGATGCGTCCCTGAGCCCAGACATGCAGCCTGGCTAGTGGAGTGTGGACCTGGATTTCAGCCTCCGTTTTCTCCCTCAGCCAGCTGCCCTTGAGCAGTGCACAGCCTGGGCTGCTGCCCTACTCTCTGACCTTCCCCCACTGTCTCCTTCCTCCTTTCCTTGCCCCTTGGGCCTGGCAGCCAAGGGTAAGACGGTCAGTGGATCCCTCTCATCCCAGGAGGGCTGCCGCCTCTGTGCTGTGCCTGTCTCCCACTCACCGTGGATGGGTGGACAGACAGGCCACAGAAGCCTCTGGGTTCTCGCTTGCTAGCCCCCTGGCCTGGTTGAGACGTGGACGGCCCCTTCCTGGTCATGGCCTGTTTGCCTCAGTGGGCTCGGGGATGCTCTTGCCTGGGGGCAGCCCCTTGGCGTGGGCTGAAGAGCAGGGTAGGTCTTCTGTCAGGCTTTAGCATCCCTGGGAGAGGCCAGGATCCTGGGTTGGGAGTAGAGGACTTCCTGGAGTGACAACGGCTTTTTTTTTCCCCTGTATTTTTATTTATTTATTTATTGGGTTTGTAGGGGTTAGTTTGGGCGGGGGGAGTGAATTCCCACCCCCCAGACTCCTATAAAGGCTGCCCTAGTAGATGGAGTGCCTGGTTGGAGAGAGCCAGCAGAGGTTGTCATCACTTAAACTCTGCCCTAAACTCCAGCACACAAGTCCATAGCCAGCTCTGCTTACCATGTAATAGAACTCCATAAAAAGGGGCCGAGTCGGGACGCCTTCTGGCAACTTGTGTCCCCTTTCTAGAGAGGGCAGCAGAGCCTCTGTGGTGCTCTGGGACTGGCAGTTCACCCGGAGCCACAGAATGCCCTTCTTCTTGGGCTGGAGCCGGGGTACCGCAACTGGCTCATACGCATCGGGAGGCCTGAGTTCCCCACTCCGTACGTACGTAGGACATGGAAAGGTCTGGGCAGGCTGGGGGCGGGAAGGCCAGCTGGTCTCGTCATTGTAGGCGTTCTCTCCCCCAGGGTCCCAGCACCTCCAGTTTCTTGGCCCTGATTTGGGAGTGGGGGAGGACCCCCGGCTGCTCTTAGGTTATAGTCATCTCGGCCCTGCACGCCTGTCCTGGTAGGCCATGGGCTGGGGCCAGCTCTCAGAGTCCTGGCCAGTCTCCCCGAGCCTCCAGCCCTCTGTCCCCTCAGATGGCTTTTTACGCCCAGTGGAGACGGCTTTGTGGCGTGGCCTGCAGAGCATGGGATTCTAGCCCTGGCCACTGGCCAGTTGCGTGGCCTTGGCCAGGTCACAGTCGCTCTGAGCCTCAGCTGCCGCCTCTGTAAAATGACTGTTGGGGGTGTGGGAAGACTTTTTTTTGTGACTCTCAGGGGGTTCTTTGGTGGTGGCTGCTATAGGGTGAGGTGGTGGGAAGCACAGGGAGGGGGGTCATGATGCCAGGCTGGCTCTGTGTGTACCTGCCTTGCAGGGCACCTTTGGGAAGTCACCATTCTGCCATGGGTCTCTGCTTCCCACTAACCCCATAGACCTCTTCTGTGGGAGTGGGGTGAGATGGGGCTGGTGGTGGCCCCAAGCAGTCAGGGCGCCCATCCCAGAGGCAAGGGAAGTTCATAAGTGCAGGGGCTGCGTAGCCTGAGGGTCAGGGAGAAAAAGCCATCCATCCAATTGTCTCTGTTAGTGTGAGGGTAGCTGCTGCCTCCTTTGTGAACTTGGATCACCGTGATTGTGAATAAAGGTGATTTCGTACCAGCCTGAGGGCTGTGCTGTGCAGTATGGAGGGCTGGGGAGGGAGGAAGGGCGGGCTGGTGTGTGTGTGGCGGGGGCCGGTGGTGATAGTGATGGAGGTGTGGAGGAAGAGGGCCAGGTGTCCTGGTTCGGAGGGGAGCCAACAATCAGAAAAGACTCCCTGGAGACAGCAGGGGAGGGGGAGGTGGCTGGAGCATGGTCTGGGGCTTGTACAGCAGAGGCCAGAATGCCAGGCGAGCCTCGCTGTAAGCCTAAAAGGAGAAGCCACTGCCCTTCCATGACTGCAGGCCTCTGGATCTGTCAAGATCAGGAGCTGCAGAAGTCCATGAAGCTTCGAAACGCTGAGCCGGATCTGAACCTATGTGCAACGTTTGTGGAGGGGTGGCGCCACCTAGGGGCTAAAGGGAGGATGGCAGGGGCTGTGCTGAGCTCCCCAGAACTGGGTCTACCCATCCCTCCCCACAAGCCCAGACTTCTTGCCTCTGGCTGGGAGCTCAGCTGCGCTCCCACTGGTGGGTGCAGAGGCTTATGCCAAATGAGTGGCACAGCTAGTTAGAAAGAGAGGCCTCTGACTAGGAACCTTTGGAAAAACTTCCTAAGTGGGCTGAGTACATCTAGGTGGCTGTGAAAGCTGGAGTGCCAGAGGGGGTCCAGGCATGATGTGGGGACCTAGCTCATTCGGAAGCCTGAGCCTCAGAGGGGCCCGGGATGCTCGCCTTCCTGCCCTCTCTCCTGGGAGGATGCTCTGGCTGGCCAGCCTCGGCCTGGCCTTGAACGGCCATGGGCCACTTCCTACACCAGGACTGCTCAGCCCTGCTTACTGAAGTCCAGCAAAAGTAGGGGGAGGGTCAGGGGCTCCAAGCTGAGGAGCCGTGGGAGCCCACTGGATGTGGTCTTGGTGGCTCCAAGGTCTGTATCTCTCAAAGCCTGGGCCACTGGCCGGAAAGCCTTCCAAAGGCGGGGAAAGGCTGGGGAGCTTGAGCATGCTCCTCACCAGCAAGGGTGGGAGCTTACATGTTTCCCCCACCCCTCCAGTGTCCTCAGAGGGCCCGGACCCTGAAGTTCACGCCTCCTTTGGGCATAATGTGACTTTTGCCACTCAGCTGGATGTTTTTTCTGGTGGCAGGGAGAATCAGGAGGTGATTCTGTTCAGTTAAAAAGGCAAAAACTTTATTTAGTTTTTGGGGAAATACAAGATGCATGTAAACATAAAATACAAAACAAAACAACCCAAATCTTACAGTCTAGAAGCATGCCAAGACAGAATATTCTCTGCAGACCGAAGAGTCCCGTCAAAATGATAAAGGACACCTGGAAAGTGGCAGGCCAAGGGGCGGGGTCCCTTCCCCAAGGACACTGCATTTTTGTGATGAGGACAACTGAAAAAAAAAACCCACTATTAAAAATATTAGGAACATGGAGACAGTTTAGCACCACCATTGAGCCTGGAAATTTTTTAGCACTCAAACTGCACTGAATTCAATGTCCTTTTCTTCAGTTTATCTGAGGGGAGAAAGGGGAATGACCTCCTTCAGCCCCACAGGTCCCACTAGGACCTGGGAGAGGTTGCGTGGACACTGTGAGGAACGCCCCAAAGACATCCAGCTAGCTTACATGCAACCATGCAGTCCACAAACCCATGCTTCACAAACCTGCCACTCACACCTGCCTTGTTCAGAAGGTGCCTTCCTGCAGATTTCCTGTAAACTGACAGTGAAACCCTTTTCCCATCCTGTGTCCTGGATTTAAAGAAAACCTGTTACAGAGACCAAGTTGCAGATCCAAGAATGGAGGCTCTGTTTACCTTTCTTTCTCTGAAATGCTCAAGAGCAGTATTCCTTTGCTCACAGGCCACTAACATGATGACTGCATTGCACCGTCTTCTGAGTCACACTAGTGAGGCAGGCTCAGCAAACTGAAACACCATAGACATCGTTAGGTACTCAAGAATAACTGGCATCAACAGAAGAGCAATTGAGGTTGCCTTCCTCCCACATATGCTGGATGGTGTCTGGACCCTGAGGTTTCAGTCTGGAGATGGTGGGTCCCTACTGCATGAACCATTTTGCTTACTGGTCTCTGGTTCAAGTAATTTGAGAGGCCAGTTCTGGATTGGACAAAGAAAGGTGGGCAAAACCAGCTTGGAAACTAAGAGTTGGAGGAATGTTCTCCAAAGATTGGTTTGTTGGTGGCAACTTTGGCTTTCTACGAAGTAAATCAGTGACCGTTGAGAACATGCTGGCGACCCAGCTTGTGGTCCAGCAACTAGCAGTTTCTCTGGTCAGCTTCTTCTACAGCCAAATCTTGAGACTTTCCCATCCTATTCTGGCTGGGCCCTTGGGTGTTGAATCATTGTTTCCTCCCTACTGGCTCACTTCTTTCTGAAACACTCAGAATTCATTTCTTCCTTCTTTCTAATAAAGACGAAACTCCAGACTCTAAATCCTGACTCAACCTCCTCACTCTTTTCCCTTTCTGCCTAGCAGACATCCTCTTCTGGGAGTCGCCTTCCCGGGAAAGGGATGGAAAACCCCAGCCACCCCAGTCTCTCACACATTCATCTCACCGACGTGCCTCTCACTTACTTCCAACGTGCTTGATCCATACTTTTGCTTTAAGACGATAATTCTTTCTTTCTCTTTCTTGCCTCCTGAGGTCCAGCCCATTAGCAAGGATGGAAATGGGAGCAAAGGAGGGACCTGCATCGCAGGGACCTATTCTCTAAGGCCACTAAGTTCTGGGACGGGAGAGGAGGCTGATTGTCAAGTGCAAACTCAAGACTAGAAAGACAGGATTGGGGAAGCGGGGGATAGCATGGTAAAACCAACTTTACATGCAGGTTGGGATCAAGGCCCAGGAAGGCAAAGCCCTCCACCCAGTCTATAAGCACCAATGTGCCCAACTTCCGGCCTGAGGACCCAGGTGCACAGGACAGACTGGGAGGGACTCTACCATCAGTGGGGCTGTTCCTCCTGAAATGAAGCTATAGGTCATGACCCTGTTCTGTCACTGGCTGTGACAGAACTGGAGAACCAGAGGCCACCCCCAGCCAGAGATCGAGACTGCCGGCAAAACCCCATGAAGTGCTCAGTTGGGGCAGTCTAGATCAGGGGTGATGTGCCTACACAGGCAAGTGATAGAATTCTCACCCCGACCAGCCTGACCCATCCTCAGTCACACGAGAACTGAGGGCAAGCAGCTCTCAGGACATGGGGTTCCCGCAGTGGTGACATGCACGGCAGAGGCTGGGAGGCAGGCTGCTAGACACGTGTTTGCAGGTGGTGGCCTTGTCTGAACCCCTCAGCATTTCCACACCCAGCGGCGCCTCCTTTCCACATCTTCATTTTGGAGCCTGGGACAATGGCCTAGGCTGCTTCTGCTAGATCTGTTAATGCCAGTGTGAAGTTTCCAACTAAATAATAAAATAATTACAAAAAAAAAAAAAAAAAGACACATTGCACTCTCCAGCCAGAATTATGTGTGTGAATAACACATACACTTGCTGCCAGAAGCTGTGAGTCCCGTGGGGCCTGCCCAATGCCAAGGACTTGTTCAATGGAGACAGCTTGCCCAGTATCTCTTTTCCTCTAACCCCATGTTATTTAGTTCAAGTGGGAAATGACCAACACTCACACATATGCACTCTCATGCGCGCGCAAACACACACACACACACACACCACATGCACAATGCACTTCCTCAACAACACACAGCCCTCAAAAAAGTGAGGGAATCTTAATTCTTTAGCAATGTGGATGGTTCTCTTTCCAGAGAGCACTGCATTGTCTAGAAAATTGGACCTATAGACGTATCCACTCCAAGGAGACACACCCACCGATAGGGGCACAGTCCCACTCTGGGCACCAGATCCATATTTGTACAGAAATTCATCAAATGGGTTGGAGCAGCAAGTGTACAGTACTGGAGGGGGAAGGGATGAGCCAGCGAGGTTGCACCTGTCACCCTGAGGGGCAGAGCTCCCAGGGCTTGGACCCAGAGACTTCCCACCCTGCCCTCTCTACCGGCACCTGGGTAGGAGGTGGCAGCTTGGTACCTGTTGGGGGAAGTTATGTCTGCAGGGACCTCCGCAGGCTTCTCCAACACGTTTTTTAGAGATCTTCTGGGGACTGTTGGGGTGTTGAGCAGAGGCAGGATCACGCCTCGCTCGGGCTGAAGTCATTGAGATGAATGGGTGGCCCCGGCTCAGCGCCAGGCCCAGCTGCAGATGGGAACTGGTGTCACCGGAGGATGCTAGGCTCAAGGCACCCACATACCCCCCTGAAGGATTTGGTTACACTGAGGGTTCCTGCTCATAAAACTGAACTTGAGGTTACATAGTTTTAGAAAGACTCAAACATACATCAAAAGGATCATGGCCCAAACATCAAGAGATTGGGGTGAGAGAGGGCTGCTGAGGGTGATTTTTAGGACAGGTCTTTCTGAGCAGCTGGCTGAAAAAGAACGGAAATGAAAACAAGGAGCGGTTCCTGGAGGTCCTTCCTGTGTGCCGAGGGCTGGGGCCCTGGGAGGCTGAGCGCCCCATGCCACTTCCCTGAATCCCTTTCTTCTGGGTGGACCACACCCAGCAGAAGGGGCTGCCCTCTGGCAGAGACCCCTGCCATCTTGCCAGGGAAGGGGGAGGAGGGATAAAAAAATATCAATACCCAGGTCACCTATTGGCTCCACTGCTGACTCCTTCCAAGAGCCCCACCTCCCCCAGCAACACATGGGGCTGCTGGCCCTCCCCGGCACTGGCCTACAAGCCCTGGCACCCCTCTTGATAATATTGCACTTTTCCTGTCTCTCAGATTGTTTTCATTTTCGATTGAGAATGCAAAGTATTTGGAGGGGGAGGGGAAGTGAGTAACCTTATAGAAATTATATATTAGTTAAATACAAAAAACAGGAAAAGTAGGGGTTACTTTTTCTTTTTTTCCTTAAAAACAAAAAACTACCAAACCAAGGTCTAAACTTAAATAGTTCTACACCTATTCTGCAAATACTAGTAATATGAAAATAATGCTTGACCGAAATTCCCTTGTCTTTTTTTTGTTTTTTTCCATAGATGATAAAAGTAGTAACATGCCTTGCTGAGGAAAGCAATGGATATAAAATGCCTGTAAAATATGCTGCTCTAACATCTGAAAGTGATTAAAACGATTCTATATAATGCCTTCGTCAAGATGGAGAACAGTGGAGGAAGAAAGGGGCCTATGGGGCCAGGCCTGGGGGTGGAGGGGCCGAGGGCTGGCAAGGGGGCCCGGTCCCAGCTGGCACACCCGCAGCTCAGCTTGTCCCTTCCACTCCCTCTTGCTGCCCTGGGGTCCCTCGCCCTAGTGGGAATAGCATGGTGGATGCCAGAGACCCCAGCCAGGCCCCTGTTACAAAGTGGGGGAGAGATGAAGACAGCTTTTTCCCTTGTGATTAAGTCTTTAAACTGAAAGAAAAAAGCACCAAAGGATGCATCTTCAGGCATTATATAAACCTCAATAATGACCTCAGAAGGGCTCATTATGATTAAAGTTGCAGTATACAGCAATACAACGTCATTTCACATTTTCAATCGCAACTAATGGAAAACTAGGTTTGGACACTGCTGAGATTTCTTTTTTTTTTTCCTTTTTTAGTCCGATCTGGTTTTCCTCCAGATGGGTCAGAGCCCCAGGCCCCTTCCCTCCTCTACCTGCTGCCAGCAGTACCCTCCAACATCACAAAGCAGCTCAGTAGCTCTAGGGAAAAGCCCTCTTGCCCTGGGCAGGGCTAGGAGTCCAGGGGCACAAGCCCTGGCATCCCCTGGCCACGACTGAGAGGGACTGGCATGCACCCTTCTTGCTTCAAGTATTAATATTCTCTTTGGGTTTGCAGGGTTTGTGCTGTGCCGTGAGTCGGGGTGATGACGAGGGGTAAGGGGTGAAGATGGGGCATGGCAATCCCTGTTCACTGCCCAAATCTACATGCTGTCACTAGGTGGCAGCACTCTCCACTTTTCCTGGATGCCTGAGCAACCCCAGCCATCCTTGGGCTGGATGTCACAATGTAAACATGATGACCACACTATAAACTCTAACGGGGGTGGGGAGGTCTGCCGTTAACTATGTGATTTGGGGAAAGCTAATTCCTGTCTTTGGGCTGCAGTTAACAGGAGGGTATGGCATGAAGTGATCCTGAAGGTCACTTATAATGACTCTCTTACTTAAGAGCACTGGAGATTAAGGAGACGGGGTCCTTGGCAGGGCTAGGAGAGCCCCACAGGGCAGTACAGTGGAAGAGGAAGGGCAGGGAAAGGCAGGCTCTAGGGAGCACTGTGCTCCAGTCCAACTGAGATGCTCTGTGCTTGGCAGATGGGTCCTGAACTCCTTCCTGGCCTGGCTGGCATTGAACTGGCTCAGTGCAGACATTGAGGAGTGAAGCCGCTTGAGCCCTCCCCCTGGAAGATAGCTACGTGGAAGGTCCTTTAACCCGACAGTCACTCTACTTTTAAATTTTATTTTAAATAACCATAAATTACTTTTTTTCTTTTAATAAATATGTGCTGCTTAAAAATGAGAAAAGTATATACTGCATCTTTAAGTAATGCACTTTGCTCTCTGGGTTTCTTTCCATTCCACCTTATTAAAGTGCATTAATTAAAAAATAATGAACCACTTCTTTATCATTATTGTTCAAATAAGTCCAAATAATATTAATATAAAGACACTACAATACTACCATTAGTACTGCAATCTAGCAGATAACTCAACATCCTGCTCTATTTAATACTGTCCAGCAGAAAATAACTAATTTTAATTTTAAACAAACAAAAGGAAGCAAAATCTCACCACGGCCCTTTCAACAAAGAACAGGAGCAGTTTGCTAGAGCTGCCAGGCATCAGTGTATAGTGAGGAAGGGGAGGGGAGGCGGCTGGGGACTGAGGCATGAGGCACAGGCCCCGGGCTGTTTTTTCCAGCAACATACACTGCCTGGGTGGGGAGCAGGGGTGGAGGGAGGGCCTTTCCTCCTCGGTCCAGGATCTGGCAGCTAAATCAGTGGCTGTGAAGCCTGATTTGTCCACAATCAAAGGCACGTGTGGAAATCTACTCCCAACAAAGAGTGAGTCCTCAGGGAAGCCAGTGTGGCCTCTGAAACATCGACTGAAAGATACCACCCAGAGTTGAGAGGGATTTCACGTTCTCCCTTCTCGCTTCACAGGGGCGCTGCCCCTGGGGAAGCCCGGGTTGGCTCCGGGCCCAGGAATCTTCGTCTTCTCGGGCATTGCTTGCAGGCCACGGGATGGCTGGTGGTGTCTGCCCAGCAGGATCCCCTCAGCCCAGGGTGGGGCGACCGCTGCTTCTCCACTGCCTACTTGTGAGGCTTTGGGCCCTGCCTGGGCCGGAGAATGTACGCTGTTCTCCTGAACGCCACCCTCCTCCCTGGGGAGGGTCCTGCCCTGCCAAGGTGGCGCAAGAACCGAGAGAGCAGCATCTTTGCTTCGCCACGTCCGGGGCTGGGGCTTCTCCCACCTGAAATCCCTCTGGCCAGCGCCGGTGCCGTCCACACAGTGGAAACCAAATGAAGCGACTTCGGCTTGTGGAGAGGAAGAATGCAAAACACAAACCAACCAACCTCCCCACAAGAGTACGACAGAAACGCCACCTTCTCCCCATCCTGTCCCATGAGGCTAACTGCCCTTGGGCCCCCAAAGAACCCCTAAAATAAGACCGAAAACCCAAGGCCTGACATAGAAAGCAATACACCTCTCCCAAAACATGCAAAGGAATTGCCCACCCAGAAATACCCAAAAGAAAGTCTGTGCAGACTGATGAGACCAACGGCTCCTCCCGCCCTCTGTAAGCTCTGGAGCTGATGGTCCTCCACGGCATGCCCTGGGCAGGTGGGCACTCTTCCCAAGGCCAGTGGCAGTGACGGCTAGGAAAGGGGATCCTTGCTGGCACCTGGGCAACTGCCTTTTCTTCCGCAGACATGGACGGAGGCCCGGCCCAGGGACAGCCTGAGCTCACAAGAGATGGCTCCAAGCCCCAGGGCCAGTGGTGTCTCCTACCACACCCACCCGCGGAGGGTGGTGGTCCCTGGGAAACTAGGATAATTCACAAATACAGGTTAGGACGATTCAAGGGCCACTCTGGAGGCCAAGCTAATAGCCACTGAAACCAGGCTAGGCATGGGCAGGGCACGCGAAGCCCCTACAATCTTTTCCAGATTGGCAGCCAAGGCACAAATTGGGTTTCCCACACGGCCTGTCCCAAATGGAGCCGAGTCCATCAGCAAAGTCCCCAGGGTGCACACTAGAGGCTCAGCTTTCTCGCCCCGACCCCAGGCCCAGGGCACCCCTGCCCACCCCCCTTCCCCGCCAGGCCCCACCTTCTAGCCGGGGTCTTTGAGGCCACGCATTCTGCAGGCTTCATGTGGTCCTCCCCACCCCCTCCCATTTCCCCTTTCCCTTTTGTCTCATTCCAGCTCACCCACACTAAGGCTGGAAAGACCCACGCCCCTCCATTAGTTCTTTTTCTCCAGGTAGTTGGAGGGCACCCAGCCTTTGAAGGGCTTCACCCCGTCCAGGATCTGACAGTACCACCAGCCGTTGGGGTTCCTCTCCAGGACCTCCATGGACACGCCCTCCTGGAAGCCCGCCGTCTCGTCGTCCCCCTCATAGTCCGCGATCGAGACGTACACATCTTTGAGGTTGTTGTGGATGAACTGGGACTTCTCAATGGGCTTGGGGCGCACGGGGGACACGGGGATGCCATTGCGCTGAGTGGGCAGCAGCGGGGGTTCCGAGCCCTGGCTGGCAGCACGTTCAGCCAGGCGGCCCCTGGCCTCTGCGGCTGCCGAGCGGGCGGCGCTGAAGGAGGAGTTCCGGCGGACGCCTCGGAGGCTGTCGGTGGCCGTGAGCGACTCGTTCCTCCTCAGGGCGCAGGACAGGTTGCTGTCCTTGGGTGGCGGGGACACGAACACCGACTGGGGCCTGACGGCCACCTGCCGCACGCCGTTCCTCATCTTCACCGCCCCGGCGCCCGAGGTCTTGACGAAGCCCCCGGGCGGCTTGGAGGGGATGGGCGGCGTGGCCCTCTTGCTCTGGTTGACGGTGTTGAGCGCTTGGACGCGCTTCTCGATCTTTTCCAGGCTGTCTGACTTGCCCTCGTTCTGCTTGCTCTTGGGGGCCACTGTGTCCGTCTCTTTGCCAGGCGGGTCAGATGGCTCGTTCTCGCCGAGCACCAGATAGTGGGCGGGGGCCCAGCCCTCCAGCTCCCCAAACCTCACGTACCACCAGCCGCTTTCCAGCTTTTCAAGCACCTGTACCTCCACGCCTGCGGGGAAGCTGATCTCCGAGTCCTGGACCTTCTGGTAGGCGCTGCATGTGGTGTAGGAGGTGGCCTGCCCTTCCCGCCCCTTCTTGGTGGGACAGGGGGGCGAGGCAGCAGGGAGGGTGATGAGGTCGGCCGAGCCTCTCCTGGACCCCTCGCTGGGACCCTCGAAGGCCGTCTGAGGGGGCAGCTCGGAATCCTCGCTCTTGGAGCCCTTGAGGCCGCCCCGGAGCTGGCCCGTGGGCCTCAGCTGGCGCCGTAAAGTGCTGATGTCCATCTTCTCTTGACTCTGAGACTCTGCGCGGTTCAGGAAGGGCTTGGGCCGAACCGACGGCTTGGCCCGGGCACAGGAGGTCAGCCCAGTCTTTGGGTCGGCATCCTTCTTCGCCCCGACCTTGGGAGTGCCACGGATGCCTGCGTCCGAGGCAGAACGGGGCTTCAGGTCCCCGCTGTTCTTGGATAAGGAGGAGGAGGAGGAGGAGGAGGAGGAGCAGGTGGTGTTGATGGTGATGGACGAGGAAAAGGAGGCCGAGGAGTGGTTCTTCCCCAGTTCCGCCTGGGCGTTCTTCTCCGCCTTGAGCTTCAGAAGCGAGGATGATTTGGGGGAGTCCGATTTGGGGGAATTTTTCCTGGCAAGGGACAGCGGGGAGCCCCCTGGGGAGTCGCTGTCTCGGGAGGAGCGTCTGGCCGACAGGCCGTCCTCTACACACGGCCGGAAGCCCTCGTTCTCGTAGATGGTCTCCTCCTCCAGGGCCACGTCCTCTGTGGACCCGCCCACCTTGAAGCGGGCGCGCTGCAGCGAGGAGGCGGGCGAGGGCCTGCGGGGCTGGGTGGGCCGCCTGTCCCCCGAGCCGCCGTCCTCCGCGGGCTCTTCGCTCAGCTCCGGCTCTGAGTCGAAGCCAAAGGCAGGGATGTCGTACTCGGGCTCCTCGTACTTGAGCCTCAGAGGGGAGTCCTGCCTCTCGCCGGGGCCGGCTGGACCCTCGTCGGCCTCCTTGGGCTTGCTGGGTGGCGCTGGCGGGGGCACCTTGGGCCGCGTCAGAGTGCTCGTGCGGCGGCTCAGGTTGGGCTTCTTGCGCTTATCGATGTAGGACGCGGGGGCCCAGCCCTCCTTCTCACCAATCTGCACGTACCACCAGCCACCTGAGTTCTTGTCGATGACCTGGGGGAAGGCGCAGACAGGCCAGTGAGCTGGGGGACTCGCTGGCGCCTGTGTGTGGGCTGGGCCTTGACACTAGGCTCTAGAAGACAGTGTCTCCACTTCCTGGACAAGCTACCACCACTGACTAAGTGGCACAGGACCCAACGTAGGAAGTGATGGGCTGGCATTCAGGTCTCTGTCATCTCCAGGGTGGGGGATTCCCTCTCTCTAAAGCCCCCACCCCTGTTCTTCCAAGTCTCCGTCAACACCCTGGTGGAGCTGGCCTCCTGCACAGACCCTCACTTCCCTTCCTGCTGAGCCGCTATGCTTAGAAGATGCCCTGTTCTCAGTTCCTACAAAACCCCACTAGCCAGGGACCCATCTGTACAGAAGATTGCCACTGGACCACTCCCATCCCCCAATCACCCGTGCATTTCTGGCCCTCCCCCTGGGGTCCCTGGAAAGGGTCTCTCAGGGCAGAAGAGAACAGGAGGGTGCAGGTGAGCGGAACTCAAAGGTAAAGCCTGAGACCAGATCTCCCGGGTTCCCTCACTGCCCATGGTCATTTCACACCACTGAAATCCCACCACTGAGGAGATCTCTTGAGTTGGTTTCCCATGGGAAGGCTGGGGCTCTCAGTCATTCCCACATGAGTATAAACTCACTCAAGAAGCTTGTTTCTAAACTGCTACTTGAGACTGGAGGAAGGCCAGGAGTGTGCTTGCCGGCTGTACCGAGGGCTTTCCATGTGTGCAGGCTCCGCATTCCAGGATACAGAGGCCAGGGGCACTCATTTTCTGTAAGGGCATTGAGCATCCCAGGATCTGGGTTGTGGAACCAACTCCCCATGGATCCCGAGGGACAACTGTAATTTTGAACTGTGGGACACTCCTGGAAGAAGGGTCCCAGGGAGAAGGAGGGAAGCTTGAGAGCACTGGCTGTAGGGGAAGAGGGGCGAGTGAGGAAGGAGGAGAGAGTCCTTCTGAGGCCAGCTCTTGGCAAACCCTGCTCTGCCTCGGGCCCTACATTCCATCCCCCGCTCTGCCCACTCCACACTCAAAATGCCTACTTGTGAGCATCCTAAGAATGTCAGTTCTCTTCCACTGTGAACTTTGTAGCCTCTTCTGGAAGCACAGGTTCTGGAAGCACAGGCACCACTGAGAGGATGATTTCTCTTGGAAATTTAGTTCTAAGTTCTAGGCATGTGACTTAAAACATCCACTTTGGGGATATCAGCTCCTCAATAGGTAGAGACTGCCCAATTACTCTTCTGATGGTTTTACAGGAAGTATTGGATTTAACTCCATTACTACACAGAGCCACCCAAGAGAAATGACCGAGTCACAGATCTTCTCTGGCCCCTGTGCCACGTGTAGCGCTGACCACAGAGCGGGGTCTCATAAATGCTAGGAGATGGGCTGGGAGGGAGCAGGAAAGGGCCTATGACCCATCTGTAGAGAGAACTCATCAAAACCTGGGGGAATAAATGCTAGAGGATGGACTGGGAGGGAGTAGGACAGGGCCTATGACCTGTCTGCAGACAGAGCTCATTAACGCCTGGGATAGAAGTGCCTAAATCAAAGCTCAGAGGTGCCTGTGGTGTGGACACGGTCAGAACTGGGGTCCTCAGTACCTTACTGTGGCGGCCTGCTCCACACTCTCCCAGCAACAGCACTTCCTAATGTAGGTCTTGTGGAACCCTGGCCCCCAGGAGCTCCTGGGGGAGGAAGCTAGGCGATCCGGTCTATTCTAGTCCCCTCTTAGAGACACACACAGTGACACCCCCATATCTAGGTTCTGAGAAGTTCTGCAATTAACACAACAAAGCTGGCTGGGTTTTGTTTAACTCACTCTCCTCCAAAGTCATTGACTCCAGAAGCCCTTTGTTTCAAGACATCTCCGTCACAGGCTCCTGTGATGAGCTTTGGGAAATGCTGGTGTGAGGGGAGTTGGTTGGAGACATGAGCCGTGGGTTCTAGTCCTGGCTGTGACACAGGCTTTAGGCGAATTCTCAGCCTTGTGGGTCCTATCTCTGCACCTTTCCTGCCCACCCCTCAGGAATGTTGCCCCCCCCCGCCCCCCCCACCCAGACATAAATGGGAAACATGGGAGGCCTCTGACCAGCATAAGTTATAACACTTAGCCTCACAGCCCCAGGCTCACCTCTGCCTTCTGTCCACCTCGAAAGCTGATCCCATCAGAAATGCACGACTGGAATTCAGCAATTGTATAGTACTCCACCTCAACAGAAGGGGGCTCTGGTGGCTTCGGCAGCTGGAATCCCTGAAGCAGAGAAGGACTCAGTGAGCAAGACCCACCTGATCAGAACGGTAACAGAGATGAGTGTGGCACTTACAGCAGCTGGACAGCAGCTGACCTGAGGATTATCAATCACCTGAGTCTCAGGGTGTCTCCCTAAGAGACCATGCTCCTCCCCAGGCTCTCTAAGAATACCCAGGATTCTTAGATTCGCTCACAACTTGTTGGAGCTATGAAAATGACCCTCTAGTAAATCTCCACTCATATCTTCGGAATCCAGTTTTCAGGTCTCAAAGTGAACGTTAAAAAACAAAGAAACCGTTGTAACAAAGCCCTACACACTGCCCCCCAAGAGATGAAAGTCACATCCTTGAGTCTCAGGTGAAGGCCTACTGGGATGACACCTTGCTACAGACGTGTGGGGTGAGTGTAAGGGACTGTGGGGTTGGTGAGACAGCCCTTGGGTGGGTCATCATGATGATGTCAAATGGTCAGGCAAGCATGGAATAAAGCTCAGGATCATTTGCTCTGGGGTGGGGTGATCATGCTGGGCGGCCTAAATACTTCTAGATGCTGGCATGTTGATACCTAAGCCTGACATGCAGAGAAATTTAGAATGTGAGCCTCAATCATTCATTTTACAAATGTTTGTTTTGTGTCTACTGGGTGTCAGACTCTGTTCCAAGGCACCAGGCAACCAAGAATGAACGAGGAGGACAACCCTCCTGACCTTGTGGAGAGGACATTCCAGCTTTGGCTGGTCTCTACTCCAACAAACGAGGACCTGGTGTCTCCCTATCACTTCCAGTATGTCCTGGGATCATACAAAGAGGTTAAAATAAAAGATAAAAAAGGTACATGTACTTGGGAGGCTAGTGTTGGGGAACCAGCTTTTGAGGACAACCTCAAATGACCCTGCCTTGCAGATGGATACATGTGGGCTCCAAACCCAGGTCAGCAGTTCATCAGCTGTGTGACCCT
This sequence comes from Cephalophus harveyi, assembly GCA_006410635.1. Lineage (NCBI taxonomy): Eukaryota > Metazoa > Chordata > Mammalia > Artiodactyla > Bovidae > Cephalophus > Cephalophus harveyi. The sequence goes on from SJYT01053770.1 coordinate 125,572, forward strand.
GAGAAATGCCCTTGACCTCTCTGAGCCTCAGTTTTCTCATCTGTAAACTGGGACTAATAACAGCATCAGGAGACAACGAAAACTTCTGGTCTAGCCAGGGGCATAGGAAACGCTCTATAAATACAAGCCAAAGTTGAACACCATCCTGAAACACTGTCCTATTCCTCTTAACCTGCCTTGTCCTTCAAGGCTCAGCATGTTCTATTCCTACCAGTCACTGTGGAACTGTCTCAGGTCAGAGTGAATGAAGGATGGGGGAGGATGGTTTTGAGGGATTGGATATGATACAGTCAACTTTCCCTGCCCTGGTGCCTGGCCCTGCTGTTGTGAGCATGCGCATATGTGGCCCTGGTCCCAGCCCCGCGTGACCCCCAGCCCGGTGGGAGTCAGTCAGACCTCGCTGGAGAGAGCAGCTCTGCCTCCATGGGCCCTGCTCTTGGTAGCTGTGGAAGGAATTACCCCATTCTTGCCAAAATCAAGTCTGCCTGAAAATAGTGGGCCTGAGAGAGATGGGAGAAGGGTATAACGCATTGTCCAGTTGCATCAAATGTGGGGGAGGGGGGACAAGACAGGGGGTCCACTGGGGCTGGTGGCCAGGGCCAGCACAGTCCCATCTCCGGGGTCCACACCTTCAAGGTCCTGTTTACAGAAGGGCCAGCATTCCAGCGCCTGCTGCTATCCCCCTCCCCAGGGCGGACGTCACTGATCACAGTAAATCTTGCTGCTAAGCCCCGACCTGACTGTGGAAGCCTTGTCCCCACGCAGCACACAGAGCTGACAGAGGACGTGGAAAGCTGATGACCAGCCTTCTACACACCATCTCATCCCATCCTAACAGCCCGAGGGGATGAGTGGCATGGGTCCCCTCTCTTATAAATAAGGAAACTGAGGCCCATGGCAGGTAAGCAACCTGCCCAGGGGCTCACTGCTCCTAAATGTCAGAAGTGGAGTGTGAATCCATGCCTGGCAGACCCAAAGCCCCACTCTTTCCACTGCATCCCGCAGCGCTGGATGCCATTTTTCGGTTCTAGGGCTCTCTGCCTGCCACACCTCACCCCAAGCCCCAGCACCCTGAGAGCCTATCGGCCTCCCTGACAGTCTGGGTGCCAGGAACCCCCACCCACAGGCTCCATGGACCCCGGCAGTGCTGAGCCTCTTTGAGCTTCAGCCTATACCAGTCCCTGCCATTTGCTACCCTCCCCCGCTGAGGGCACTCACTGATCTATCCTCTGCCCTCCCGGGCTCTGGCCTCCATTGCATCCGTCGGGCACTTCCAAGCAAGGAAGGCAAAGCTGAATGGCTTCCAGGCTCGCATGGAGAGCAGCCCTATTTCCAGCCTCTGGCAATGCCCTGGCTGGACACTCTCGCCAGCCAGTCTAAATGTTTATGTCTGCCAGTGCCGTGGCCGGGGTGGATTTATTTAGCTTTGGAGTGCAGTGCCTTTTCGATTAAAAACTGTCCAGCTAGGCCCCAGGAAGGCTGGGATCCCCTGGCTTTCCTCCCTGCCCCCAACCCCACGGAGTTGGAAGCCCCAGCATGGCCCTGGGAAAGCTCTGGACCAACAGGCTCTGCATGGAGACAGTCAATTACTGGAGGCTACGAGAGTACACCCAGAAAGGGAACAAGAAAGACAAACAGCACACATACCAGGCTGGACTCTCTGCGAGGGGGAGGCCTTGTCCTCAGGTTCGGGGAGCCTAGAAGAGGAAACGGGGCTTCAGAAATCCCAGCCAGGCAACAGCGCCTTCCCTGCCTTCTCTGGGCATGACCTCCTGATCCTGCAAGTCCCTGCTTTTGTCCAGCGTTTATGGGGAAACTGTGCTCTCGATCACCACAGACAGCACAGTTGGGCTTCTTCTGTGGGAAGTCAGATCTTTAAGCTTCCTTAGCTGTGTTTCAAGGGGATCCATGAACCCTCTAAAATGATGCATGCATTTCAAAATGTGTGGACACGGGCATTTTTTTCAGGGGAAAGGGTAGATAGCATGATCAGATTTTCAAATTTAGGAGAAGAGACCATGTCTATCGACCAAGTCCTTGGAAGCTAGCACAGTGCGAGGCAAGAGGAAATGCCCCCAAAACCCTTCCCAAGTGACTGCTCAGAAGGTTTCAGGCATAGCACTAATTTAAACAAGTTCAGAACTAAACTGAAAAACAGCTTTCCTCCAGATTTTGAGAATGGCTGGACACAAACAGAAGCTGGCCTCATAATATAGAACAGTTTAACCCTCAACCACAGGCATCCCAGCCCCAGAGATGCCAGAGATTTGGAGGGGCCAGAAGCTGGGTTTCTCCTGTACAAAAGGAGGAGATTCCAGAAGAACGCTGCTTGAAAGAGCTTGTGGAGGGAGGTACTCCCTCCAAGTGTCTCAGATTTCCGGTAGCTGGAGGAAGGGAACAGGGAAGAAGGGGTAAGGCTCAGCACGATGCTGTATCAGCTCTCATTCACAGAGCAGGCTTGTGTTGAGGGCCCCATTTCACAGCTGGAAGGAACAGACTTGTCCACTTGTGATTAGCACAAGACAAGCTGGCACAGTGAGCCTGGGGTCAGGGGAGGATAATCTGGGGGTCATGCACACCCGCCTTGGGGTTGCCCTACACCTCATGCCCCTTCTCTAAAGAGCGGTGCAGCGAGGGCCTGGGGTCCGAGAGGCTCTTACTGATCTGGGCCCTCTGGGGGGCAATCCTGGCCACAGCCGGGGAGCCCTGGGCCAGCTTGGAGATGGTCCTCTCGGGGATGCCCAGCGCGCTGCCATTGGAGGCGTTGCAGAGGATGGGCAGGCTGATCTCCTTCTTGGTGATGGGGGGCTCCGGGCCCTCGCCTTCAGCTGGGAGGGTCTCCTTGTCCCCGGACGCCTTCTTGTTCAGCAAGTTGCTGATCTCCATGATGTTCCCAATGATCTCCACTGGGCCTGCCAGATTCTTCTTCCGTGCTGGCAGCTCGTCCTTGGCTTTCTTCAGGTAGGATGCTGGTGCCCAGCCCTCTTTGCCCAGGTATCTGCAGGGAGGAGAGGGACCTGGCATCAAGGGGGAGCCCTGGCCAGGCCCCAGGCTCCATCTGGCCTTGCCTGGCTGAGCTTTCTCTACTGCACCTGCAAGACACTTGGCAAACCCACTACTTTGGAGAGAACTGAACGAGGGCCAGTGAAAAGACGCCTGGAACACCACTCTTCTTCCTCTCTGTCTCCTAGTTCTTTGCCTGATCCCTCTTGGTGTGGGCCCTCATGGTCTGCAAAGTCAGGCAAACGTGTCACCCTGATATGAGAAGATTCTTCAGATTTTGGGTTGCCTAAAAAGTAGATTTTACCATGACCTGCTGCCTCAGGACAGCAGAGGGCAATTCTAGAGATAAGAAATGAGAAGATGGGGACTTCCCTGGTGGTCCAGTGGGTAAGACTCCACACTCCCAGTGCAGGAGGCCCTGGTTCAAACCCTGGCCAGGGAACAATATCCCAGTGCCACAACTGTCTGCATGCTGCAGCTGAGACCTGGTGCAGCCAAATAAATACATACATAAAAATAAATATTAAAAAAAAAAAGAAATGAGAAAGTGAAGCTCCAATACTTTGGCCATCTGATGCAAAGAGCTGACTCACTGGAAAAGACCCTAATGCTGGGAAGGATTGAAGGCAGTCCATGGATTTGCAAATAGTCGGACACAACTTTGTGACTGAACACACAGGCACAGAGTTAAATGCCCAGTTGGAAAGGAAAGTATGATCAGAGAGGTGAAGTGGCAGCACAGGTAACAGTCATGAAACCTGAGTTCTGGTCTATGGTGCTTTGGAACATGATCCTCTCCTGGAGCTCAATTTTTTTTTTTCTCTTCTGCAAGAGGCTGGGATAGAGTAGCTGCAAACATTTATTCAGAAGGACAGACATAGTGAGACCAACTGGGAAGATGTGTATAAAGAGTGCCCAAGTGCGGCAAGCATCAGCTACAGGAGGAGCAGACAGATCAGGTTCACAGAGCAGGTTCACAAACAGACCAACACTAAAGGGGACGACAAAGAACTCGGGTGAGGATGGGCTATTCAGTGAGTGATCTGGGGACGACTGATGATCCATCAGGAAAATCCAGTGAGACTCTGGCCTTATAACTGTATAGCAATATTAAAAATGCAAGTTGTGAATATCTCCTTGTTCTTGGGGGTTGAGAAAATCTTTCTAAGTGGAACTCCAAAAGCAGAAACTATAAATGAAAAGCCTAAATAAAGCACATGACTGGATAAAATTAAAGCCTTTGGTATGGCAAAGCAAAAACAAAATGAAACAAAACAAAACGAAAACAAAACCCCAAACCCATAAACAAGAGCAACAGGCAAATGACAGGGCCGACCTAATTTTAGGGGATTTGCTGACTTCTGAAAATAAGCTTTTCCCTTTTTCCCTCATGGTGTTGAGCTTCTACCCAAACCCACTGGGAGCTTACTTCCTGGTCCAGCAATTGCTGGCCAATGCTCCAGAGTCTGGGGTGCCATGTCCCGGCCTGCTCCCTGGGACATCTGGCTGTCTGGAATGGCTCCTCCACGCCAGATGTCTGACAACAGCACCCCCCACCCCCCACCGCCTGCCTCCCTGATCGGGCCTGGTTCTTGGGGGCTTATTAGGTAGGAGAAAAGGGAATGTGGAAGTTCAAGGTTCTAACATGTTCCAGCTTTGCTGGAAAGCTCAGGTAGGGGGTGGCTTCTTGCGTTTACTCACATGAATGTGAGGGCAGACTGACCCAAGCTTGTCTGTCTGGCCCCGTTTTGGGGCTTGGAAGGCACATATCAGTGAATAAATGGATGGAAGTCAGAGAGCTGGCAGACAGAAGCACAGTTTCAGGGGTGGATGGAAGCAACTGGCAAAGGTGCCTAATTTTACATGTACCAACAACCAAGGCTCAGAGAAGCAAAGTGAGTAGCAGAGAGTCACACCGTGAGCAGCTGGTAGCATCTTGCCCAGAACCTGGTGCCCTTCATCTAGGAGGATGATGAACCAGCTGGCTACCGCGAGCACCCTGTGTGGAGATGAGGGGCTGGGTCTCCTGGGGTGATGGGCAGGGCTGCTCACTGTTCAGAGGGCTCCTGTTCAAACCCCAACGTGCTCATCTGGTGTTACATGGATAAAATTAGATTCCAGACGGGAGATGCAAGGGAATCAGGAGTGGCTGTGTGTGCTTGGGTCCAACTTTGCTCACATCTGCTTTCCAGCTCTGGAGCACAGAATGACTCCAGAGGGAAGTGAACTGGAAAAGGAGGATGGGGAGAGAGGTGGAGGGGAGAGAGAGAGTGTGAGAGTGTGTGTGTGTGTGTGTGTGTGTGTGTGTGATGGGGGGCGTGGAGAAGACAGACAGGAAGTAAGGATCAACACAGAGCCTGGGATGCTGGGAAATGGCATATTTAAGGGGGTGTTGGCAACCTTCTTAAGGTGGAAACTTTCAGCAGGGTTTTCTCAGTTGAAGCTCCCACTGGCTGAATGGCCATGCCATAGGGACAACAGTTGACTAGATGAACCAACGCAGTGATTTCATTGGTCAGTTTAGAAAACTAAGAAAAAAACCCCAGCAGCCTTGCAGATAACCTCTGGGTGGATGATTTAGGTTAGCAGTCTGCTAGAATGTTCCCTGGCCTTCCCATGCAGGCTTGTGGCAGCTGGATTGTGGGCTTGGCACTAGTTTCCATTGTCCAGGCACACACTCCTGAACCACCTAATGGGACAGAAAGGGGCACCTCAGCCCCCAGACTGGTATGCACAGGGCGGAGGGGCAGGGGCGGCTATGTCCTGGCAGGTCACACCAAGGTTCAGGTGGCCGGTGATCTTCACCTCACCCGTCAGCACAGACCCATCTTCACACCACATGGTTCTCCATGTTACAAGCAACTGTCCTGTGAGTACCCCCACCACCTGGGCCACCTGCGCCCTCGGTGGGAGAAGGCTCTGAACAGCATCCTGCCCACAGAGGGTATGGGGTTCCCAGGTGTGGTGAGGTGGTTCTCATAGCCCACAACAGGGACTATTGGACATCAGGGTTACAGGCAAAGAAGAGAAACTGGGTAAAGTCATCACAGCTGAACTGCTTCTAAAGAACCCAAAAACATTTCCTTGGAGTAATGCCCTTAGCTGGCCTGGGCAGAGGGGCCTGGAGGGCAGGACCTGGTAGGAAGATGTGAGTGAAGCCTCCAGGGTTGAGCCTTCTTCCCCAAGCATTAGGAACCTCCCCACTTCCCTTCTCACACCCCCAGATGGGTTTCTCAGCTGGGAAGCAGGATGAGGCCCAAGGAGAGGGAAGGGCAGAGCAAGAGGCCTCTGAAGCAGGCCTGGGCTCAGGCCTCATTTCCGCCCCAGCTCTCTCAACTATGGAGCCAGCCCAGCAGAGTGGAGCAGCTGGGGCCAGAGCTTGCGTCTGGGGACCCTGGTGCTGAGCCGTGGGCAACAGGGGCCGCCCGCTGCAACCTCAGCAAGGCCTGTGGACGCCGGCATTCCAGGTGGCCCAGGCTGCAGAGCACGCCGGGCAGCCAACGCCGGACACAGAAAACCAAGTTCAGATGTGCTGGAGCCTCTTGGCAGATGCACAGGGAGGTATTGCACCACAGCCTGCAAGCTGAGCCGGGCCCCTGAGCCCTGCTGGCCATGGCTCGCTCTGCTTTGTGTGTCCCAGGAGGGAATCTGCAAGATGAGCTCCTCTGTCAGAATGGTTCAGCTCCAAGCAGACAAGCCGGGCCGTGGGCGCCCGGATCGGTCAGGATCTGCCTGCCAGCTGCTGCCCAGGACTGGCCTGGGGGCACCTCACTCTGCTGGGGCTCCTACCTGATGTACCACCAGCCCTCCAAATTCTTCCGGATCACCTCCACGGTGACTCCCTTCTCAAAGCCAATCTCGTCCTTGCTTTGGCTGGCGTAAGGCTGCACGGTGACGTACTTCTCCTCTGCGAGTGGTGGGTGAAGCAACAAAGCATGATTATTTGCGGACAGGGTACGGTCCTTTCTCCATCTCCCTTTCTGCCCTGGCCTGGCCTCACTTAGTTGGTGCCTGGAGTGTGCTGGATCAGCCTCTGGCTTTCCCAGGAAAGGGAGGAGAAGGGACCCGGCCTCACAGTTGCACCCTCAGGTGGCCCTGCAAGACCCAGGCTGCACAGAGGTGGCTCTCCCAGCCTCCCAGTCCCATAATTTCAGCCTGGAGTTCTCAGGGCCCCTGAGAATCCCTGGACTGAGGGCAGGGCCACGAGGAACCTGGCCCTCATGGGGCCTGAGTTAGGGAGTCTGAGAACAAACCTGGATGTCCCCTCAATGTCCAGAGGCCCCTCAGCAAGCCCTCTCCTTCCTGAACATGCCATCCATGCCCCAGGCCTGCTCTCCCAGCCCTTCTCCAGCCTTAAACCCCTCCTCTGTCCAGCCTTCCCACAGCTCCAGAGGCACCTCAGTCCCCCGATGACTCAGCTGATCACCCGATCCCATCATTTCCCCAAGGGGACCCGATGGGCGTGCTTATGCGTCTGGTTAAGGGTCCCGTGGCCACGCTGAGAGCAGCACGATCAGGCAGGAGCCCCGAGCTGGCTAAGACGACCTCACCACTTGGCGGAACCCCACTGGGAGCTGCCTGCCCTGGGCTCCCCGTAGCACTGCACCCCCTGCTTGGGGCTCCCCAGGAACTGGGAGAGGGGCAGCTTGTGGAAGCTGAGGCAGAGCACGGCGGGGAGGTGTGGGGAGGCTGGGCAATTCACGTCTTCCTGGATTCCCTTGGGCTCTCTCCTGGCAGGGACCCTGTGCCTCCAGAGAAGTCCTTGCTCAGGCTTCCAGGGAGGTGCTGGGGACAGGGAGACCCACCACTGGCGGGGCATGGACTCCCTGCCTCCAGGGGGAGAGCCTCCCTAGAGGAAGGACCAGGCTGGGGAGGGAGCACACAGCCCCACCCTCACCCTCACCAGAGAGAGAGAGAGAGGCAGAGACAGACGAGGACACTGACCCGCAGAATACCCTTTGGGAGGCTCACCCTGAACCTGTGCTGTCCTCTCAAACCTGGATTCTCCCTGGGGGCTGAGAGTGCCTGGCACACAGGAGGCACTCCAGAGGGTCTATGGAGTACACTGAGGAGACTGGTGGGCCGAGCTGGAGTAGGATGCTGGCACAGAGAGGCTGGCTCCGAGACGGCTGCCCCTCACCCCCTCAGCTGGACCGTGACGGGCGGCCTGCTCAAACTCGGGCAGCAGTGGAGGCGGGGGCAGCTGCCACCCTAACCCCTGGCTCGGGGGGGGGGTATCTGTTCAATCTGCCCTAGATTATTGGGGTCCTGTCTGCAGCCCTGTGCTGGTGGAGACAGCAGCTCCCTTTGGGGTGGAGGCAGCTGTCCTGCCCGGCTGCAAGGACAGAGCTGGCAGGCCACTGGCCGAATCTGAAAGGCTGACAAGGGGCCAGAGGTAGGCGATGCCCGCCCGTCCCCCTCAAGGAGCCTCCATAGTTCTGCATGCTCTTTTCAACTGCAAGCGTTTCTCAGCATCGACTCGCTCCTGGAAGCTTTCAGATTCCAATCCAGCCGTGCTGGGGAGAGCCGCCAAGACCGCCTGAGAACCTGGTCCGGCCAGATTCTGACTTGGGCCTTTGAGAAGTTCCATGTTGTACAGTCCAGGCCCCTGCACTCCCACCCATTCCTGGTCTTGCTCCATTTTCCAGTGGGACACCGTAAATCCTGGCTCAGGCGGTGGGATCCAGGGTCCTGAGGTTGGGGGTGAGCTGAGGCCTGGCCTCCACATTTTGCCTTTGCTCAGTCGAGCTATTTTTAAAAGGCTGTGGTTCACGCAGGAAGCCATCATTAGTTTCCCTAAGCAAAGCTGCTTTTGCAGGGAAAAATTACAGCTCTTCTCTTGGGCAGATGAGAGGAGCCCTGCCCTGCTGCACGGCAGAGGACAGGCCAACACCGTATCATGGGGGGGCCAGGCTCCAGCACCAGCCCCCCAGCCTGTGTGCTGAGGACAGAGCTCTGAGGGCCAGGTCAGAGTCCTGCTTTCCCCTGCTGCTCCTGGGGTGGGCAGACCAGGGATGTTGGTGTTACCCAGGGAAGCTGAGCTGCTCCTGCACAAAACCCCCTTCATGGTAGCCCTGCAGCTAACGTGAACACAGAGAGTTTATGCTCTCTGGGAACACATGGGAGTTTATGCTCCTGGAAGAGACCTGGCTGGCTTGGGGGCTTGTCCTGCCCCGTCACTAAAGGTTCCAGGAGGTGAGAATTCGGAGCCCTGATCCCAGGTAGGGCAACTCTTCCAACTGGTCTGTACGGGGGCTCTGTTTTCTGTCACATCTGGCTTGGATGATTAAAGTGTGGGTTACCCGAGTGGACACAGGGCCCATGGTCTCAGTTCTTTTCTCCCAGGTTTCTCTGAGGCAGAGCAGCGCCAGTCCTTTCACTAAACAGGGGGCACAAATCCCACCTCAGGAGGCCAGAGAGGAGGATGCCCAGACTAACAGAAATGACCTGGGGCAGTGGGGGGATATGCAGGTTGGGGTGCAACTGAGTCACTTGCATTGGTTGGGATCTCTAAAAAGAAGTCCCTTAGGAATCAAGTTGAGAGAAGGGGTCCGGCAGTTCTGGGGGGCACCTCTGGGCTTCTTGGAAGTGCCAAGGCTGTGGTCACTCTGACATGCCATCAAAGGTTGGTTGCCATCTCACCCCAAGGAGGGCTGGCCAGGCC
>SJYT01053770.1:135381-200890 GCA_006410635.1 Cephalophus harveyi
CCCCCCCAGAGGGGGGCGGGCCGGGCCGCCCGGGGGGTGGGTGGGTGGGAGGTGGACAGGCCTGTTCTGGTTTTGGAGGCAGGGGCTGGAGAGCCTTGCAGCTTCCAAACCACAGACGCCTCCTCCTTCCAAACACTTTCCCCTCCGTCAGCAGTCTCCCTGGCTCCCCTCCCAGCCCCCACAACTTACTCAACCCCGCTGCAAGAGGCCTTTCGATTCCAAAGGCCTGGTTGGCTGCAGGACTCAGGGAGTGGAGGCCCCGGGGAAGCACTGCTTTTCTCTTGTCTAGTTAGGTACAGCCCACTGCCTGCTCCCCCCTCGGCAGCTCGGCTGTTTGCAGCGAAGCTTCTCCCAGCCAACTTTCTGCATTTTCCTTGGCTTGGCTGTCTGACTTAACTTAGCCCTAATTTAACTTAGGGCAAAGACTGGGGAATGCTGTTGTTTAGTTCTTTCATTTAAGAGAGAGAAGTTGGGGGCCTGTATTTGCTTGACTATTTGCATATGTACGGGTGGCCACAGAATGAATGCATTCAGCTGGGTATTTGTGTCCACTTACATCATCGTATTTTTATAATTGTGACTACGCTGCTGACATACCTGTGATTTAAGTTATGATATGTGAGTGCATATGCACCATATGTGTACTTGTGAGGTAGCTGCAGAGGAGTGCCCATGACGTGGTAGTGTGGATAATGCATTTGTGACGGTAAAAATAATGCGATCGTAGAAGGGTCTACACGAGGCTGCCTAAGTGTGCATCTGTGAGTGGCCGTGTGCAGGGAACTGCAGGTATGCAGGTGTGGACGGGCTGGACGGGCAGTGTGCTGAGGCCCTAGGGTGGTGTGCTGGTGGTCGTGCTTCACCAACTGAAGTGTCTGTGAGTCCATGCGGTTGTGGGGACAGAGGTGTGCTTGGGGTTCAGCGTGTGTTGGTGTCTGGAGTGGACACAGAAGGGGATGGGGGAAGGTAAAAGCCTTCCTCCCTGCACTTTTGCCAGGCCAGTGTCCCACTCTCCTTTGCTGCTGAGGCTCAGGGCTGTGTGGCAGCCTGGGCCCACACCTTCCTCCCTCTAGGGTGCCTTTGTTTCACATCCAGCCTGTTCTTTCTGTTTCGATGACTTGGCCCCCTGCCCTGCGCCAGCACCCAGGGTCCAACCCGTGCTCCACCCTCGGGACAAGCTGGGCTCCTCGTGGTCAGTGCTCTGACCTGATGCTGAGCCACCCCCAGTAGAGTCCAGGCTTGTTGCTGCTTGGGGCAGACACCAAAACCGAGTCTCACAGTCGTTCAGAAGCAAGCTTTAGGGGTGGAGTGTGAGACCTGGGGCATCCCTGCTATTCTGGAAAAGCCAGTGCTCTTGACACACCCTTCTAGCTATGCCATCATTGTCAGGAACACGCCCTCCGCTCCCCTCGAGGCAGGAGACACACAGGCCACCCACTGGCCTTGGGGCTCTGGAGATGTTTAGAGGTTTGTTCAGAGGCCCACCCCTAATTTCCCTACCTCCCAAACTCCTGGTTTTCGGAAAGGCCCTAAATTGGGAAACGTCTGGCTTCTCAGTCAGCCTTTGTGGCAGGCCAGAGGCCTCCCTGGAATCATCTTGATAAGGCTAAGTCCCATTGGGCAGGGCTGGGGTGCTAGAGCGCCTGGCTGGACCTGCCCCACCCTTAGAGCTGGTGGGGGCTGTGCACTTGGACCCACAGGGTCTAGACTTTGGTCATTCCAGTTTCCCTGGAACTGGAGGAGGTGGGAACGGCTCCGCCTCCTTCCTAGTCTGTCCCTAAACCACTGCCAGGTCGGCCAAAGCCAAGGAAACCCCTCCCTAGAGGAAGGAGGCAGGGAACAGCTGGGGGTGAGGGCAGGGACCAGGCAGAGACTCAGATTCGCTCAGTTCTCTTAATCTGTGGTTTCAGGGCCAACAGGGCCCTTCTCAGAGTCCAGCTCCCCCACGAGCCTGTGTAAGTCCCATGACCTTGCCCCCAGGGTGCTGGCCAAAGCCAGAGCCATCCCCAGTGTCACCCTGATTCCCAAGCAGCCCCTGCACCCTCCCAGGCCCCTCCCCGCCAGCTAGAGTAGGTGAGAGGACAGTCTGGCTGGTGAATCTAGGTGAGGAGGCCGCGGGGCAGAGAGGAGCAGAGCCCAGAAAAGGAGGCGCGTTAGTGAGAGAGGGAGGCAGCAGCTGGGGGAGAGCAGAAGCTAGCTCCACGGTCACCTCGGCTGTGCTGCCTGTTGACCATCCCGCCCAGCGTCCATCGGCGATCCAGGCGCCGCAGATGGGCCTTGCGTCTCTTGGACACTGGTGTGGGAGATGGCGATGGAGCACGCGGCCGACGGGCACCGGCGGAGAGAATGCAGATGAGGATGAGATGGGATGGGGGGAAGGGGCGGAGGGAGCGGAGGTGTGTACCCCTAGGTCTCCACACGCCCGGACCAAGCCCCAGGGGCACAGACAGGGCGAGATGGGCACAGAACTGACCGGTGACATCGCTGGCAAGTGGCAAATAACCCAACCAAAGCCAAACTGTGTGGGTTATGCCTGTGAGCCTGGGAGGGGCTAAGACTTTAGAATCCCAGCACCTGAGAGGGGAAGAGGCTCCATGGCTCCAACCCGGTACAAGGATGACCCTCGGAGGCAGACCTGGAGGAAAACATGCCTCCCACGATCCCTGGGCATTGATGGCTCCAGGAGTGTATGCCTCCCCCTCCACCAGAGTTCACATCAATCTCCAATCCCCATCCACTCACTCAGCAAGTCCTGCTTGTGAACCTGCCACCAGGAGCCAGGCACTGTGTGCAGAAGGATAAATGTGCCCAGGTGGAGACTTGGGGTCCCTTCCGTGGGGGACTTATAATTCTCACCATCCTGGGTTTGATTTGTCTTTGCTTTTTCAGTAATCCCCAGTGGATCGATCAAATCTGCTGAGGGCTAAGTCTCCACATCTCTGCATCCCCAGGGCTTGGCAAGGGGCTGCCCCTCTGAAACACTGCTGAGTGAAGCATCATGACACAGGAGGAGACCACAGGCCTGGGTATGCTCCTGCCCCACACGCTGCCCATGGAATTTCAGACAGTGAGGGACCTGCCTCCCAGCTGCTCACTGCTCCACACCCCTCCTATCCACACAGGTCCTCTGCCTGCTGTGGACCAGCTCGACATGCCCCTTGCCTTCCCACGGGGCACCACGTGGGTCAACTCCCCCACTCCGAACCCCAGGCACTGTAGGAGGAGGGAGCCGGGCTGCCTGTGTCTGGGGGAGGAAGGCTGGCAGCTAAGAAACTGTCCAGACACACCCCAGCCACACCCCATCCAGGCCACCTGGGAAGTACTCATTTTTCCAGAGGCAGGAGAGTAGCCTGTTTGACTTGCTTCCTGGAAGCGGGAGGCCTGAGGGATGGATTCAGTCCAGGCTGCACCGCCCGCTTACTATGTCACTGTGGCAGGCTGCCAGTCCTCTATAAGCCTCTGTTTCCTCATCTGTCTTTGGGGTTGACACCATCTGCCCTGGTGTGAAGTGAGACAAGGACTGAGTGGGCTCAGTGGAAGAGAGATGAGGTCCTATGTGAGGTCACACTGGGAAGAACCCAAACAGCTGACCTCCCGGGGTGTGTCCACCTGGTTTCTCTGTGGGAAGAGGAGCTTCTCTCAGCTAATGCCCAGCCTTAGGCCACCTTAGCAATAAGTAATGTTTACCCAGTTTAAACCAGGTGCCAAGACCATCTCACAAAGGCCCAGGTAGTCGGCACTCTGCCCACTCTAGAAATGGGACGGCAGAGGCAGAAGCATGGAGCGTGAGCCGTTAGGGAAGCTCTGATGGGATGAAGGGGTCCAATTTCTATCCGCAGGACTCAGGGGGTCTATAATGGGGTGGCAACAGGGCCAGGGCAGAGATGGGCTGAGGAGGGACGAGGGTGGTGGGACCAGTGTAGAGACTGGTAGACACACCACAGCTGCTGGGCCTAGGGCTGGGGGACTGAGCCTCGAGCCCTTCTGTAGAGCTGGGGGTAGATGCCCACAATGTGATGATGGAATTCACAGCTGCCCAAACGTTGCCGGGGTACTGGCACACAGATCCTATCAGAGCGTGCAGAAGAACCTATTATCAGAAGGTTCGCCTTGAGCATACATGTGTGTGTGTACATGCACGCACACACACGTCCTCTGAATGCGGAACCTGCTCTGGCTGCCTGGTTCTTACTCCATCGAGGTCAGAAGTCTTTACCACCCGCTACTGCTTGTTCTGTGCAAAGCACCCAATCTCTCTTCAAACCAGCTTGGCAGCAGTGCCCACGCAGCCTCTCAGGCTCTTTCCTGCCCACTTGTGTCCTGGTCCTCCAGCAGCTCCCAACGTCTCCACTCTGTCTCTCTTCCCCTCACCTTTTCAGGAGGGGCTCCAATTCCATACACACTCTCTCCTGGAATTGCTCATAAGCAAAACGCATCACAGAGAGGCGTTCAGCATGGTGGGAAGACCACCAGCAGAGGAGGCTGGCCAGGGGCTCAAGCCTTACGAGGACAAACATGTGTCTAGATCTCCTGAAGCCTCAGTTCCTGCATCGGGAAAATGGAGATGGTGCCAGAACCCTCCCTACCCTGGTCCCCAGGGAAAAGTACCAGGGCAGAAACCTAGGAGTGAGTGAGGCCTCAGGTCACTCTAGGGATGACCGTAGAGTTACTTCTGAAAAGCCCTGGGATAACCCCCAGGATGTGGAACTGGATAGGAGGTGAGTCCCAGTGACTGCAGACAAAACAGACCAGACCCAACTCAGGGGCTGCGACCCTGCACCGCTGCAGGGATGAGCTGGAGAGGCTCAGCCCCCGACTCCGCACCGCTGCAGGGGTGAGCTGGAGAGGCTCAGCCCCCGACCCCGCACCGCTGCAGTGTGAGATGGAGAGGCTCAGCCCCCGACCCTGCACCGCTGCAGTGTGAGATGGAGAGGCTCAGCCCCTGACCCCGCACCGCTGCAGTGTGAGATGGAGAGGCTCACCCCTGACCCCGCACCGCTGCAGTGTGAGATGGAGAGGCTCAGCCCCCGACCCCGCACCGCTGCAGTGTGAGCTGGAGAGGCTCAGCCCCCGACCCTGCACCGCTGCAGTGTGAGATGGAGAGGCTCAGCCCCCGACCCCGCACCGCTGCAGGGGTGAGATGGAGAGGCTCAGCCCCCGACCCTGCACCGCTGCAGGGGTGAGATGGAGAGGCTCAGCCCCCGACCCTGCACCGCTGCAGGGGTGAGATGGAGAGGCTCAGTTCCAGAGCTCGGGGAGCAGCCAGGAAGGATAAGCACCTGGAGTGAAGATGACGGCCCTGCCCAACGGGGCCAGGACCCTGGCACAGGCAGACATGCGCTGCAGGGGGTGTGGCATTGATCAAGGGACTGAAAAGCGCGTTTACAGGGGAGGAAGGGCAGCGCTCCAACTGCCCAGTAACCGACATTCGGGGGAAGGATGAATAAGGAGCTGGCGCTGGGCGGGCTGCTTATTTTGGCCTGGGCAGTGTGGAGTGGGGGTGGGGAGGGGCAGGCCTGGAGGTGGCCTGAGCCCTGGGCAGCGGGCATCCATCCCCCTGGCTCTCAGAGGTGCCCAACTGGGACGATCCTCACTGACCGTTAGGGCAAGCATTCCTGCTGCCAGAACGAGGGAGGTTTGGAAGTCACCAGGAGCAGGCAGACTTGCTGGGCTCTGGCAGCCTGCTCTGGGGAATACCCAAGTCCACTGGACAGGCTGAGCAGGCCAGTGCTTGCTGCGGGGGAGGGGCGGGTTCTTGGAAATGCAACGGAGAAAACCCCAGAAAAACCTCTCGAGGCCAGAACTAATCAGGGAGGCTGATGGTGCAAGGGTTGAAGCCAACCTTGGGTTCTGGCAACACAGAGAAACGACTCCCCCACCTGCCCACCATGTCCACACCCTGGCTGGGCTAACAGGTGCCCGAAGGGGAGGCCTCCCAGCAGACTGTGAACAGTAGAAGTGGCATGCATGCGGCCCCTTTGGGGTCGTCCCTGCCACAGAGAGCACAGTGTGGGGTAGGGGAGGCAAAGGTGAATCTCAATAGGGACCCCCAGAGGAATCTAGGGCTTCTGGGGGGAGAGGGAGCTGTAGGGGATAAGCCCTAAGATTGTTCTCCCCAGTCTCTGACCCAAAGTTGTCAAAACCAGAGACCCAGACCCTAGGAGCATCTCCAGTCTAGTTTGAGTCCCATGCAGGACCAGAGAGGACAGACCTGGATAGGAGGTGAGCTTGTGGGCTGGCCCCAGGGAGATGGGCTCCCAGGGGAAATATGGGCACCATGATCCAGTCTTTTTAGAGTTTCTGATGGTCTTAGGGAGAAGGGTGGGAAAGCTGTATCATCACCCCGCCCCTTGAACCTGCAGGCCCTTACCTTCTCCAGTCTTAGAGGTATTGATATCTGAGTCATCCCGAGTACCATTCTGGGCCTCCAGGTAGGTGGCAGGGACCCAGCCCTGCTCCTCAGAGGTGCTCACGAACCACCAGCCTGCAGCAGGGACAAGAGAGAGCGCAGCCATGAGAGTCAGCAAATGGGCGAGGTGGGGAGGCGGCCAGGACGAGGAGGAAGGAGCAGCGAGGAGGGCAGAGCACAGAGCCACACGGCCCCGGGCACCAGCGCACGCCTGGCCCACAGCCAGCCTCCTGGAGCCCAGGTTCCCGGCTGAGGAAGGAGAGACCAACACAGTTCCCGAGAAGAGGGGGCCTGATGGACCGCAATCCCCCCACACAAACGTATGCTATCCCTGAAAATGAAATGGACACAAACGTGTGATACATTTGTGACACAACGATATGCCCAACACATGAAAGTCACTTTGCGGGAAAGGTCAAGAGGCCTCCAGCCAAACACAGAGACCACGTAGGGTCTTTCAAGCCCACTAGGACCACCGGTGTGGCCTGGAGTTTGACCATTTTCTCTGGTTTAATGACACCTGGCGGTAAAAAGGCCTCACAAATATGTTCTCACAGCCATCGCTCCCACTTGTGGGTCAGTGGTAATTTCACATCGGTGCTCACAGCAGCCTTCAGTGTGTTGACAACCCCATCACAGTAAGTGGGCACTGCACCCTCGAGTGACCCTCGACGGTCGCGGCCCAGCGATAGCAGTACATTCATTTCCTTTCCTGAATGCTGGCTCATTCACTCATCATTCAGACAAAAACTGAGCCAAATACTCCACACTCTGAAGCCGTGGCACTCCACTGTCTTTCATTCCTTCCTAGGAGGTGCTTTTCACAGGAGCCTGTCTCTGCTCGCCTCCCATTCTGCTTCTTCCCTGCCTCCAAAGCCATCTGGCACCGACGCCCTTTTCTGTCCGTGACAGAGCTCACTTACCATCTCCAAATCTGGACTGCAACCTTTCAGGAGACCCCAGGGCTCCTCCCTGGGCAGCACACTGAGGCCCCATCACTGCCCACAGCAGTGAGCGGCTACCAAGGAAGGGGCACAAGGGGACCTGCAGGCTCTCCCAGCTGGGCTTAGCGCTGGGAGGTGGAGAAGGCTGCCTGGGGGCCGCTATGGCAACAGTGGAGAGGGGCAGAGGACCACGGTTCCACCCCTGCACAGGAGCTCACACCCAGGGTCATCACCTAGGTCTTCAACTTCCAGGGCTCCGGGTCACAGGGCTGGGACAGCACACAGCCTGTGGTCTAGTCTTGAAGGCCCACTGCACCCCACCCTTTCCAAGAAATTCCACAACACTCTGCAGGCAGCTCCGCAAAGCTTATGAACCGCCATGACATCTGTATTTACTGTAACAGCAGATACAGTCCTCGTACGTTTGCCCACACCCACAGAATGTCCAGCACCGAGAGTGGACCCTAAGTAGAACTAGGGACTCTGGGTGATTAGGATGTGTCCATGGAGGTCATCAGTTGTACCAAATGGACCACTCTGGTGGGGGATGTTGACGACAGGGCAGGCTGCTTGCGTGTGGGGGGACAGGTGTATATGGGACCCCTCCCACTCAATTTCCCTTGACTTAAACTGCTCTAAAAACAAAAACAAAGTCTTAAAAAAAGAAAAGAAAACGTTTCAGACAACGGTTTGGACTTCTGAGGCCCAGCCCTTAGCTGGGTCACTGCCCCAGGGGACTCAGGGTGGAAGCCTTCATTCTCTCTGTGCCAGATTCAGGTCGATTCCCACGTCCCTCATCCAAGGGGGACGGGTGTGGGCCATGCGCACTCTCCGGGCCTACCCACCCAGGCAGCACTGCCGTCCTCCCTAGAGCCCCGCCCATAGCCACGTGGCTGCTCGGAGGCTGGGGCTGAGACCCCAAAGCAGCCAGAAGGCATGGACTTGCAGGGGTCTCTGCCTGGGGTGGCTTCTCCCCTTCTCTCAGGCTGTGGGGAACTTTCAGGAACCCCGACTGTCCCTGCCAGGAGGCCCCAAGCCCAGTGTTCCTCTCCAGAGTCTGACTGGATGTCACAGAGCTGCCACCTCACAGATGTTCCCGCCCTACGGCTCTGCCTCCTTGACCACAGGAGTGGGTGCATCTGGCCAACTGTGTCTGACGGGCCTGTCACCTCCCCAGACACTGTAACGGGTCCGGGCTTCTCCAGGAATGGACATGGGCACGCTGGCGACCTGAACCCTAAGTTCCACATTAACCAGGAATTGCAGGGGTGTGGGGAAGAGATGTCCTGAGAGTTAAGTCAATAAAGCAAAATCAGGCAGTGGAGAAAGTCAGTCCCGCTGACCATCACTTGACCCTAGGGCACAGAGGTGCTAAAGCTAGGCCGCCCCGTTGGACGTTCTCATTACAGGGAGCCAGCGACCTTCCTGTGCTATTCAGTTGAGCCAGAGCGGGTTTCACGCACGCACTTAGCAGGTTCAAAACAGAAGGTCTGCCGTCACGACTCAAGTTTGGAGAACAAAACCCAAGTCCGCTGGGCACCTGCCACCACAGACCTCAGGGGGTGAGGATGGAGACCTCCGAGTCACTCTTGGTAAGCGGTCCTTCCCCAACCAAACTCCCCATCACAGGATAACCTCCAAGAGCCCAGAAGAACAGTCATCGCAGTCCCCAGCCTGGAGTCATTTGGGGAGGGTCTGGAAGGCTGAGGCTCTCACACGCCTGCCCAGGTCAGGTCCAATGACAAAAGTTCACAGGCTCTGGTCACCACACCCTCTAGACCCTTGCCAAACTGTGTCCAGGGAGACGAAAGACCAGTTCCAGCTCTCAGAGCCAAGCCAAGTCCCAGGAGGCCTAGCCTCAAAGGGAAGCCCTTCTTCCCAGAAGAGGACTCCCCAGGATGGGCTCAGGGATCTTAGTCTTCAGACGGAACAGGGAATGTGTCTGGAGGAACGAAAAGAGCTTGGATACGTGTGTCTCCTTGAGGATTGCTCAGATCTCTCCATGCCTAGCCCCTCCCAGCCTCTTTTTCTATACCAAGGCGTGCCCATTGCCCACTCCACCCTCTAAAACAACCTACTTGCTGTCTCAGTGGTAGCATAGTCCCTCCTTTTCTGTGTGAGCCCATGGCTTCCCAGGAAAGAAAGGAACTTAGCGGTCTCCTGGATGGCTGGACTGACTATCTCCTAAGCTTTCTATTTCGGGACTCGGCCCCAAAGGCATCCTCAGCAGAGGTGAAGGAGGCAAGCTCCTCCATGGGCACCAGGGGGACTTGTGGGTTTCCTCCATCAGTCTCATCCGAGTTTGTCTGTGTTCTCACCTGTGAGTCTTCGAGCCTCCTGACCTCCTGCTGTCCTCTCTCCCAACCTCCTCCCATAGCAATTTCCAGACCAAAGCCCTGTGTGGACTTTTCTCATTGACTCCAAGGGTTTTATAGTACCAGAATTTAAGGTTCTTCTCTGCTGGTGGCATCGCTTCCCCTCCCGCCTAACTTCACCCTTTGAGAACCTTCCACGTACTTTCTGCTCCCTCCCTTCCCCCCAGGAGCCAGGACCTGGGGTGGAGGGATGGATCTGGACTTGTCTGTGTAGAGTATCTCCCCAGGGCAGGGCAGAGCTGGCCTGCCTCTTACCTCTGCCTGGCATAAGGCTGGCACTCAGGGAAAGCTGGGCAGGGATTTGCTGAGGGGCTGAGCATGTGGCTGAGGCGCCCAGTGGGCAGGAAGGTGTGATGGTCTGTGCCTCACACTGCTGGGTACCCCTGGGATGTGCCAGGGCTGTCTCTCTGAGTCCTTTTTGACCTCAAAACCTCTGCTGTACGCCAGGTTTCTGTGGAGCCTGGGCCACACCACTGGCAGACCGTGATCGTCTCACCCCGGGGCAGCAACTTAAGAGTCCTATCCGCCTGCTGCACCCCAGGACTTGGGGCTGAGACTCTCCTCTTCCTCACTGCTCTGAGGTCCTGCCAACCTTGCCTGAGGACACATGCAGAGCTGGGCTGTGTGGCGCTGAGTCCCAGGTCCCTCCCACAGCAGGCCCTGCAGAGAAGAGCCCGCCCCTGGACAGGCTCAGTCACCGCCCACGAAGCAGAGATGGACAGGCTGTTACCACCCAGGCAGGCGCTGGCTGAACATGGGCAGGTGCCCACCCAGCTCCATGCAGACCCCCCGGGAGCCCTGGCACGAGTCACACAGTTGGGACTGAGGGGGTGGCTCCTTGGGCCTGCGCCCACTGATGGCTGCTGGCAGGCTTCTCCCAGACGCCAGCAGCTGCAACTGGGGCCCCTGAGCAAAGTCCCTGTGTCTTCACCAAGGAGCAGTTAGAGCCTGAGCCACCCTGGGGGCAGCCCAGCTGGTCAAGACGGCTCAGGCATCACCCAGCCCGCAGGCATCCCCGGCTCCCCTCTAGCGCACACCGTGTTCTCGCTCCTGCAGAGGCGCACAGTGG
Source organism: Cephalophus harveyi (assembly GCA_006410635.1). Taxonomy (NCBI): domain Eukaryota; kingdom Metazoa; phylum Chordata; class Mammalia; order Artiodactyla; family Bovidae; genus Cephalophus; species Cephalophus harveyi. Next base: position 146,179 of record SJYT01053770.1, read on the forward strand.
CAGGCAGGCTACGTCCACATACACATGCATGGGTGGGCACCTGTGTGCACGGAACAGAGGTGCATCTATACATGTATCACGCGATGATGATAGCCAGGTGCTGAGAAGAGCACGCCGTGTCAGGAGCTAACATTACACACGTCACTTGATTTCATCTTCAAGGACCCTGTGAAATAACTTACTGTCGTCACTATCCCCACTTTACAGATGTGGAAACTGAGGCAGAAGAGATCACAACCAGGAGGAGGCAGAGTTGGACTCAAAGCCAGGCACTCCAGCTTTAGGACCCATATTCTCACCACCGCAGAAACGGGCCCGGTGCACCTCTGTGCCACGCACAAGGGTAGCGGTGACTCCTTGCCGACGAGTATCCCCGAACACGGACGCTTTACACATTGCTGCCTGTGAGTCTGTCCACATCGCTGAGTGTGTGCTTTCTGTGCATACACCATGAACAGAGTCTCAGGTTTGAGTGTCTATGTCTACACGTGAGGACCCTCTGGGAATAGAGGATAATAATTGGGAGTCTGGAGTCAGAAAGACTCAAATTCAGCTGGAGTGCATTATACTGAGATACTCCCCAGTCAGGGCAAGGGAGGACTACTATGTCCATCCACTCTTTTGAATGGGAAACTGCGAACTGATGTCCAGGGGCCCCGAGAGAGGAGCACTCAGATGCTGGATGTTCAGGAGAAGCCCCCAGGCTGGGGCAGTCCCTTCTGGGGTCTCCAGGCTGGGACAGTCAATCATCTGGAAGAATCCTGAACTGGAAGCCCCCAAGCACTGCCTCACCCTGGCCTCTCCTTCTGTGAGGGCCACGTGTCTACAGTGCCAGAGAAGAAAGGACTTCAGCCAGGCCGGCCTACAGGCCACGGCCCAACCCTCTCCAGGAGGCAAAGGTCCAGAGAGAACAGCAATCTCACCTGTTACAGCAGCCGACCTGCTCGGTAGGACTCATTAAAGCCCACTTCACCATAGCCAGGAGTGGAGGGCGAAAGAAGGCAGAGCCTGGCAGGCCTGGCCAGCACCTCCAGCTCGGGGTGGGGCAGGGAGACCCTCGGCCCACATAGGAGAAAGCTCAGGTCCAGGAGCCAGTCTCTCCCTCTGTCCAGGCTAAGTATAATCTTTAGCTGTTTGGTCAATTTCAAAGCCCTTTCAAATGAACTCTAATTGAGGCTTCCCAGGGCTGGCACTGGGGGAGGGGTTGAGTGGTAGGGGGCAAGAAACTTAAGAGTCGACAGATTCTCTCTCTCATGAAACACACACACACAGACACACACACGAGTCAGAGATGCAAACAGACAAGAGGGAAGGGATGGCAGGACCTGGATGACGGGTGAGGGACGGGAAGCCCCCTAGAAGGGACCTGAGCTTGGCCAAGTGGCGGCAGGAAGTGGCGGGCACCCCCAGGCCACTGCTGTCCCCAGGGTGACCAGGCCACAATGGTCTCCTTAATGAGAGTGGATAATGAGCTCATTAGGGCCAGAGGAGGCCAGCTGCACACAATTAGGACATTAATAAAGCCTTCTGAGGTCACTCACAGCTCAGCCTGGGACAAAACAGCTGCTGGGGGCAGGGGACCCTGCTCCCTTCCTCTCCCTCTGAAACTCCCCTGTGTCCTTGAGGTGTGGTCCTCCATGAGGTCTCCCTACCCTTCCCATCCTGCTCACCCCAGGACGCAGTCCACAGGCACTTCTTATAGCCCCTCTTCTAAGACAGAGACCTCAGTTTGAATCCTGGCTTCACCTCATGCTCACTGGTGACCAGGAACAGGTCTGACCTCCTTGAGCCATATCACACCAGGGCAGTGCGTGCCGCCCAGAGGGATGCCTGGCATCCTGTGGTGCCCTTAGTGTATCGGGGACACATGGTGCACTCAACAACCAGCCTTTACTGAGCCTCTGCTATGAGCCAGGCCCCGTTCCAGGCACGGGGATGCTGCAGAGAACAACGTCACTCGGGATGCAGCCTCTCCTTCCCCATCTGCCCCTGAACGGCACCCAGGATGGACGCAAACACAACCTGTGCACTGGTGCTGTGGCCCGCGAGGGGGCGGGGCCGCCTCCCACCCACCCTGGGTGCCCACTCGGAGGGCAGCGGGCAAGATGAGACAGGTGGGGCAGAGTCTGGAACACAGCAGCTTTCAGGTGACCTCTGAGCCTTGCCTTTCCCTTCCCTCCAGGTCCTTCACATGGTCTAACCCACAGCTGGCATCTGTGGAGTGCTGCTGCATGCCAGGCCTTCTCGGAGGGTTTCCGCATCCACGGCAGGAGGGAGGTGATGGAGCTAGAAGCAGAGGCAGAGTCCAGGCCTCGCACACCTGCCTCCACTCTCTGTGTACACCTCGCCTCGGGCTCTGGCCCCCTCCTGAGACTGAAATGTCCCGGCACTCTCCTATTCCTTCCTTGGAGCAGTTTGGAGAAGAGAAGGAGGAATTTGGGGCCACTTGGTGGTAGATGGAGGGAGATGCTGAGGAGGAAGGGAGCTGAAGGGGGCCTGGCCAGGCACATTTCACCAGCCCTGCCCATCTGGCTACACTATGACTGGCACAAGGCTGAGACCCAAGGGACCACTTCTGCCCTGATGCCCTTCCCATGACCTTGGGGCAGATTTGAGCCTCCTACCTGAGAGCGAGCAGAGACGTGGGAAATGCAGGCCGTCCACGGCATGCTGTGCCTTTAAGAACAACGAAAGGCAGCCACCCTGGGCCAGGCCTCCCCTGGTCAGAAGGCTCTGTCACTGCGGCCTGTTGCCAAGACACACTCCAGCTCTCAGCACGTGGCCTCCGCGGTCCAAAGCAAACAGGAACGGGTGGGAGCCCTCCCTCCCACAGTGTACCCCTATAGCCCCTGCCTTCCTACCTGACCTATTCTTCTCGTCCCACCTCTGACACCCACCCCCCTCTCTGTTGCTTATGGCCTCCCCCTCCCCCAAAGGGGGCTCTCAGGCCACGAGGGCCCCAGAACCTTCCCTGGGCGCCTGAGGCCTGAATTCCAAGACCATTAGCACAGGCTGCTACGTCACTGTTTGGAAGGCTCTGTGGAGTCTGTGGCAAGAAGACAACGAGAGCTGGGCCACTGCCACCCCGCCCCCAACCCTGCTCCAGCCTGCCTACCCCACTGGATGGGCCCAAAAGCCCAGCGCTGGGTCCGGGCAGGCCAAGGGGTTGCACTCTAAAATGACGGCTAGAGGAGAACCACAGCTCGAAGCAAGGGCTCTAGAGTGAGGTTGCCTGGGTTCAGATCCCAGCTCCGCTGTTTACTAGCAATCACCTCAATTTCCTCATCTGTAAAATGGACCTAGAGTACACTTACATCTCACTGTGTTGGTGGATGAATAAATCTATGAAAAGCGTTCAGAACAGTGCCGGGTGTCTAGCAAGATGCATTGAAGGGCTATTACTAAAGCTTAAGTGCACACTATGGTGAATTTTAAAGAACCAAGACCTCAAGGATTGGTGTCATGGTGGGCAGGGAGGCAAGTGGTCTTAGGTGTCTGGAGTTCCATGGAAAGAGGGCCTCTTGGTGTCACTGCCATTTGGCCTCAACCTTAGAAAGTCTCTACTGAAGGTCTCGTTCTGTGCTTGGCATGGGTTGGGGACAGGGAGGGGGACCCAGGCTGCCCCATGCCATAGATACAGTGCTGGCTGACGCATCATTTGAAGAAACTGTAGATACCAGAGATGAAACTGAGTAGTCAGGAAGAACACTTAGAAGACAGGAGGCCTGAACTGAACCTCAGATTAAATCTGGAGGGAAGGAGCCAGGGGAAGATGGAAACCCGGTGGAAGGAACAAGGACAGGCAGGCGATGCGAGTCCACGTGGCCCTCACCAGTAATATTCACCATGCTTCACGGTGGGAACTTTTCCAGACAACAGTGCAAGGAGCAACTGCCTTCAACATCTCTGTCCTCCATCTACTCACGGAGCACCACTGTGTGAGCCGTGGCCAGAGGTTCCTGAACAGAGGCGGCTCAAGACGACAGGACATACAAAAAGGCATTTTTCTAATATGATTATAATGATGCAGATGGTGGGTGAGATGTGGCTCTGCAGGGTGAGTGAGGCATTCAGATGGAGGGAGGACGGCGGCGAGGAAAAACAGAGGAGGAGGGTGTGGACCGCTCAGAACCAGCATGGAAAGGTTCAAGTGTCACAGGTGGACCCCTGAAAAAGGGCTCAGGACAGCAAAAGGGTATTTCCCCTGCTGCTCCAGATAACAGGTGGAATAAGAAAGAGAAGGTTTCGAGAGACTGAGCAAGGATGCACATCTTGGGGCTCTCTGGGGAAGGGGGTATGAAGAGCACCTGTCCGAGGTTCAGCCCCACGTGGAGATGGAGACGGCATAGACAGCTGCCCTCTGTGAGCTCTCAGCCGGCCGAGAACCTTCCAGGCCACCGTAAGCAACCTGGGAAGCCAGGGAGGTGGGAGCAAGGCTAGAGGACACAGAGTCAGCCATGATCTCAACACTCATAGCAGGAGGCAGATTCCAGAGTAGAGGGACCTCAACGTGGGTCCTGATGAAGGGAAATCTGGGTTCCCTGAGGGGTGGTTGGAGAGCAGTTCTGCGTGTGACCAAGGCAGCGCTGAGCACAAACAACAGGAAAGATGGGGCCCAGAGCACGTGGGACTCTGATCAGATGTGAATGCTGGCCTGGAGGGTCTGTGAAAGGTCAGAGCTGAGCCACCCAGACCCTGGGGCTCTCGTGGTCCTACTGGGGGCCGCAGGGCTACAGTAATCGACTCACAGCTGATAGCTGACCACAGAGGTTACATCCAGAGAGGATCTGACGACTTACTGGTTACACCCACTGGGAACCTGTGCCACTGGATGTTTTAATCAGTCATAGTATGAAGACAGAGGCTGTGTTGGCCGCACTGTCTCATTTAGTGAAACTGGTGCCAGGATCAGGAGCCAAAACAGATCTCAACAGATGGTAATGACAGGTCAAATCTGACAAGATGAAAAGTATTATAGTAAGTGGAGAGACGAAAGGACATGGCTTAGAACAGCGGTCTTATAATTTACTATCCAAACTTTCTGGAGTACATGGGGGCATTATTCATAATTATGCCAAATATTAGGTGCCAACTGGGAGTGTCTCGGGCACTCGGGTTGTATGGGTCACCCTACTTGGCAGCGAGGAAGAGAAAGGTCCTGGAGTTTGGAACAGGGTAGAGAGTACGCCTGTGAAATCTTAGGCTGCACTAGGATTAGGAAGCACCTGGACTGGGTGACTTACCCAGATGCCTGGTTTACAAGGAGCAGTCCAGGATTGGTCCTCAGGCCTGACTCCTAGAGCAGCATCCCCTTGGCTCAGTTTAAAAATGACTCTGACGTTACCTTCGCTACCTTTGAAAGAGGAAAAACGCCGCCTGCTTTTTCCATTAGGTCCCCTAAATCTCCATCTGACAGATGAACCAGGAAACCAGTCCTTTCATCTGTTTCTCCTCCATTCTGTTGGTCTCCATCAAGCGGACCCAGCTCTCAGACAAGTCATGGGCATGGCTTTCCCCCCTCTTGCCATACCCTGAGGAGGGGGCTAACAGTAGATTTCTGCCTCTGTCTTTAGGTAGCCTCTCCCTCACCCTCTCAGAGCCCACCCAGCTGACAGAGTTTTCTGGCACAAGATCTCCTCTGAGGTCTTTGCCAGGAGAGAGTGACTTTGGATCAGCATTTCTCAAACCTCAGATATTTCCACACCACTGGCTGACTTTGGCCATATCCTAGAACTACGTATACTGTGGTTCACATAGTAAATATATATTTAAAGCAGTTCCCCCCTCTTTTTTTAATTTCAAGAAAATAATTTGTTTAGGAAACTTCAGATTGCCACCATGAATAAACAATTAGGACCACTGGTCCCAACCATGAAATTACAGAGAGCAAAACAAGAGAGTAAATTTGAGCTGTGCTGTGACTGAAGAGGCCACATCTAGAGACTGCTTCCTTTTTGTTACAGAAGGAGATTTGTTAAGAGTTGGAGTTGACCATCAAGCTGGGGTAAATCAGACTTGTCAGAGAAACAAAACAAGGTAAGACGAAGGCTTTTTGTTTTTTTCCATGTGTCGTGGAACATACTGCCTCTCTGTGTCGTCTAAAAGCATCCCACATGCCATGGTGTTGTGTGGGTGACATTTCTAAGAAAAAGACTGTGGGCTAGAATGATACTTGGTCATCCAAAATGGCTGATGAAAGACAATGAAGTGTCCTCATTAGTGAGATGAGGATATTAAGTAGCAGGGACTTACCAGGGTTGTGCTGGGGGATCAGAAAGAAAGGAATAGGGGCCACCTAGCAATGTGTCTGCCGTGTGTATGTGTATATCCAGCTCGGAGGAAAAAGCTGAGGGAACCCTCTGTATCTGTTACACCAGTCATTTCGAATATAAGGGGTTGTTCTTATTCTTTTAACTTGTTTATTCCAAGACGAAGTATACACGAGTGAGTTTGTATACTTTCCCCCTTTTCTCTCTTGGCTAAAAGCAGAGGCTTGTTGATCCCAGAATTGAGTTGGTTTCAACTAAAAGCCTTAGATGGACAACCATCCCCTCCCTTCTAGCTGAGTTCAGCCCCTCTTGAACTGGCGCAAAAAATAAAAAACAGGGGCAATTTCAACTTTAAAGACCATGTCCATAAACAAGACAAACCCACTCCGCAATTTGTCTAGGGCATCCCTCCCTCCAAACCCTGCTTCTTTAATTTCTGGGGAATTTTAAATAGAGGTCTTACAAAAACCCGCACCGCCTGACGTCAACAGCTCTCTGACAACGTGGATTCTTCCACGCGGTGTGGGGAGCAGCCGCCGCGAATGCTGATACTTTTCCAGGCTTCTTTCCCAGTTGGAATTTGGGAGCCACTGGTGTTGCCTAGGAGTCTGGGAGAAGAAAGGTACCACGGAGTGTCCTGCCTGGGGACCTGTAACTGTGTTTCCCAAACTCTGGGCATTACAAAGCAGCAGTGCGTGCGTCTCGGTCACACAGTTGTGTCCGACTCTTTGCCTGCCAGGCTTCTCTGTCCATGGGTTTTCCTGGCAAGAATACTGGAGTGGATAGCCTTTTCCTTCTCCAGGGGATCTTCCTGACCCAGGGAAAGAGTCTATCTCTCCTGCATTGCAGGTGGATTCTTTTATTGCTGAGCCGTGAGGGAAGCCCTATAGAGCAGCAGGCATGCAATTAAACAATCTGAATAACCCCCCTGTGCCATTGATTTTTTACAAAAAAACAACCAAAAAATATGTTTCCCAAAACCATTTACTTATGTTACACTAAATGGAAAACTTGTATCCCTTGGCACAGATAGAACATAGCTGAAAAAATACAATGAAACAACGCTATGGATTTCCAGCAAGATAATAAGGCACATTCCAGCCAACACACTGAGACTGGGGCTAGAATTTCCCTTGGTCAAACAAACAGCAGCAGCAAGTTTCAGCCACACAGAAGCCCCACATGGAAACTTTCCTCAATGTGGAGTGAAATAACTGAAAGGAAATCACCTTCTCCTGATGGGATTCAATGCCATTTAATGCTGGGTCTGCCGCTCACTTATAGGACCCACTCTCTGGGAAACACTGATCTTACAGAGGAGCCTTGGGTTAAGGATATACAGCCCCTTGATTTATATCCAACCTCAGCCACTAGCAAGCTCTGTGGTCTTGTGCAAGCCATTCAGTTTCCTCTTCTGAAATATGGAAACAAAGGCCTCTCCCTACTTAGCCTTGCATAGCTATGCTGAGGAAGAGATGGGACATGCTTTGAAAAGTCTCTGGATTGTAGGTGGATGGGGGTGGAGGGGGTCATTATTCTGAGCAGGTTGAGGAACTTGATGGACTCCTAACTTCCTCCTGCCCCCCACTCCCAGATCCAACTCACTGCCCAGACTGGATGGTGCCCCATCTCTGTCTGTTAGAGAAAAGAATAGGAAAATGTCATTTGACAATATTCTTGCACAGTAAACCTTTCCAATAGCCACATGGATTTCAAAATATTATCATCATTTTATAGATATGGGAATTGAGGGGTAAAACAGTTATATACAGCTACTCAGTGGCACAGTGGGATCTGAACACAAGCCTTTCATGTGGCCTAGAAGGAAAGGCCCTCCGTCATGCTTCTTTTTTTTTTTTTAATATAAATTTATTTATTTTAATTAGGTTAATTACTTTACAATATTGTATTGGTTTTGTCATACATCAACATGAATCCGCCACAGGTATACTGTGTTCCCCATCCTGAACCCCCCTCCCACCTCCCTCCTCGTACCATCCCTCTGGGTCATCCCAGTGCACCAGCCCCAAGCATCTAGTATCATGCATCGAACCTGGACTGGCGACTCGTTTCATATATGGTATTATACATGTTTCAATGCCATTCTCCCAAATCATCCCACCCTCTCCCTCTCCCACATCATGCTGCTTTGTGCACACCCAGCAGAGCTCAGAAGCCCCAGACACGTTGGTCTTTCTGATCCATCGCTGCCCAGGCCTCATCTTTCAAAACCATTGCCTTTGTGAAGCGCCTGTGACTCTGAGAGCTGGCCTTCTGCTCTCCTTCCCTCATGCTCTCCCTGCACCCTGACCTTGGGTTTGGGGTGGCTGTCATGCCAGCTAGACCAAGAGCTCCTTGAGGACAAAGGCCACGTCTTGTTCATCTTGGTATCCTGTCGAGCCCCTGCCTGGCTCAGTGTTTGACAAAGAAGGGACTCGGGGAGCAGCTGTTGAACACGAAATGCAGTAACAAGATGGGCACAAGGCTTCCTTCACCTTGCCTGGCTTCTCCCGCCATGCTAGTCCCCCCTGCTTCCCTTAGCCTCAGTCTCTCCGAGTCCAGCTCCCGGGGTCAGCACTGGGCATTTGCTCTACAGCTCCCATCCTGCTGGCCTGGCATCTTCTGGCAATTAGAGTCCAGTGCAGTTCTTCAGCCCCTGGGCAGCGTTCCTTCCTCTGGTCCCTTAAACTAGGGAGGTGCCTCTGATTCACAGTTCACCTGGAGGGATTTACCCACAGGGACCTGAGGCCAGGAGATTTCTGCTGCTTGTTGCATAGTGCCCAGGATCACCCAGGAAGTTCAATCCCCCACCCATGAGCTCTCACAGTCTGCTGTGTGTGAGCACAGCACCTGATTGGGCCATTTTCATTTGGGCCTCTCCCCTCACAGGAATGGAAAAGCCAAGCTCAGGGAGGTCCCACAAGCCCAGCACCAGGGACAAGCCCACGCCCTGGGTGAGGCTTCTAGAAGAATGCAGAGGGAATTCTATGAACGAAGTTCAGTTCAGTTCAGTCGCTCAGTCGACTCTTTGTGACCCCATGAATTGCAGCACGCCAGGCCTCCCTGTCCATCACCAACTCCCAGAGTTCACTCAGACTCATGTCCATTGAGTCAGTGATGCCATCCAGCCATCTCAAGCTCTGTCATCCCCTTCTCCTCCGGCCCCCAATCCCTCCCAGCATCAGAGTCTTTTCCAATGAGTCAACTCTTCGCATGAGGTGGCCAAAGTACTGGAGTTTCAGCTTCAGCATCATTCCTTCCAAAGAAATCCCAGGGTTGATCTCCTTCAGAATGGACTGGTTGGATCTCCTTGCAGTCCAAGGGACTCTCAAGAGTCTTCTCCAACACCACAGTTCAAAAGCATCAATTCTTCAGCACTCAGCCTTCTTCACAGTCCAACTCACATCCATACATGACCACAGGAAAAACCATAGCCTTGACTAGATGGACCTTAGTCGGCAAAGTAACGTCTCTGCTTTTGAATATACTATCTGGGTTGGTCAGAACTTTTCTTCCAAGGAGTAAGCGTCTTTTAATTTCATGGCTGCAATTACCATCTAGAGTGATTCTGGAGCCCCCAAAAATAAAGTCTGACATTGTTTCCACTGTTTCCTCATCTATTTCCCATGAAGTGATGGGACCAGATGCCATGATCTTTGTTTTCTGAATGTTGAGCTTTAAGCCAACTTTTTCTCTCCACTTTCACTTTCATCAACAGGCTTTTTAGCTCCTCTTCACTTTCTGCCATAAGGGTGGTGTCATCTGCATATCTGAGGTTATTGATATTTCTCCCAGCAATCTTGATTCCAGCTTGTGCTTCTTCCAGCCCAGCGTTTCTCATGATGTACTCTGCATATAAGTTAAATAAGCAGGGTGACAATATACAGCCTTGACAAACTCTTTTTCCTATTTGGAACCAGTCTGTTGTTCCATGTCCAGTTCTAACTGTTGCTTCCTGACCTGCATATAGGTTTCTCAAGAGGCAGGTCAGGGGGTCTGGTATTCCCATTTCTTGAAGAATTTTCCACAGTTTATTGTGATCCACACAGTCAAAGACTTTGGCATAGTCAATAAAGCAGAAATAGATGTTTTTCTGGAACTCTCTTNTGTGATCCACACAGTCAAAGGCTTTGGCATAGTCAATAAAGCAGAAATAGATGTTTTTCTGGAATTCTCTTGCTTTTTCCATGATCCAGCGGATGTTGGCTATTTGATCTCTGGTTCCTCTGCCTTTTCTAAAGCCAGCTTGAACATCAGGGAGTTCACGGTTCACGTATTGCTGAAGCCTGGCTTGGAGAATTTTGAGCATTACTTTACTAGCATGTGAGATGAATGCAATTGTGCAGTAGTTTGAGCATTCTTTGGCATTGCCTTTCTTTGGAATTGGAATGAAAACGGACCTTTTCCAGTCCTGTGGCCACTGCTGAGTTTTCCAAATTTGGTGGCAGATTGAGTGCAGCACTTTCACAGCATCATCTTTCAGGATTTGAAATAGCTCAACTGGAATTCCATCACCTCTACTAGCTTTGTTCGTAGTAACGCTTTCCGAGGCCCACTTGACTTCACATTCCAAGATGTCTGGCTCTAGATTAGTGATCACGTCATCATGATTATCTGGGTCATGAAGATCTTTTTTGTACAGTTCTTCTGTGTATTCTTGCCACCTCTTCTTAATACCTTCTGCTTCTGTTAGGTCCAGACCATTTCTGTCCTTTATCGAGCCCAATGGTAGGTCTGCACAAGTTGGTCACAGTATCCTGAGCTTCTGCCCTCACTGTTTTTGAACAGAGAGAGATTGGGTGGGATGGCAGGAGTGTGCTATTCTTAGGGAAAAGGAGACAGGCTCAAGGTTTCAGTCACAAAACCCACATAATGATAAAAATGCTTCAGACACCCTTAATAGCACAGGTGCTTTATAGAAAAGCCGTTACTTCCCAACTCAGGTCAAAATGATTGTTTTGGAAGAAATAAAACTGTTGTTATTCACAGGTACATTGTCTACTGAAAAAAAAAATTCCTGTTGAATCCTCAAAAAGGCTGATAAGCCAAACTAGGTGCACACTAGGTCTAATAAGTCAGCAGTGTTTCAGGAAATAAGATCAATATACTCAAATCAACAATTTCTGTACACTAGCAATAGAACTTGAAAATGCCATATATAATAACATCAACACTGTAAAATACCTAGGTATAAATCTAATGAAAGATGTGTAAGATTTATACAGTGAAAGCTTTAAAAGGCTTCTGAGAGAAATTAAAGAAGACCTAAATAAAAGGAGAGATATACTATAATCATGGATCAAAAACTCTGTTCTTAAGATGTCAGTTCCCCTAAATCATCTATAGATTTAATTCAATACTGATCAGTCCCAGTAATATTTTTTAAACTGACAAGCTGGTCCTAAAACTTATATGGGAAAACAATAGACAGAAAATAGCCAAGATAACTTTGAAAAAGATGAATAAAGCTGGAGGACAAACATTACCTTACTCCTCCCTGGTGTGGAATGGGATCAGAATAGACAAATTAATAAAATGGAGAATCCAGGAACAGACCCACTTATCTATGGACAACTGATTCTCAACAAAGGTACAAAAACAATTCAGTGGTAAAAGAATACTTTTTTCAACAAATGGTGCTATAACTATCAAATATCAATATGTAATAAACAATGAATTGTAATCAGTGACTCACAGCATTAAAAAAAAAAATGAAAAAGAATCACAGTCCTAAATGTAAAACCGTAAAACCTAAACTACAAAACTTCCCAAAGAAAACATGGGAAGAAAACTTTTGGACTTCGGGTTAGGCAGAAATTTCTTAGATATAAATTAACAGTATACTTTTGAACAACAAAGGTTGAACCGTGTGGGTCCAGCAGTTCAAGTGTGAACTGCTGTATGACAATCTGTGGATACAGAGGACTGACTCTAAAGTTATACATTGTTTTGACTGCACAGAGGTCAGAGACCCTAACTCCCATACTGTTCAAGGGTCAACTGTATTTGTTCTTTTACAGATCATACTGTGGTACGATATGAACAAATAGTTAAACTGGACTTAATTAAAATTTTTAAAATTTATTCTTCAAAGACACTGTTAAGAGAATGGAAAGATAAGCCACAAAGTGGGAGAAAATACATCTGATAAAGGACTTTGCCATGAGATACCAAAGTACTATGTATTATAAACCACTTTGGAAAAGTTTGGCAAGGGACTTCCCTGGTGAACCAGTGGTCAAGACTTCTTGTTTCCATTTCAAGGGCTGCAGGTTAGATCCCTGGTTGGAGAACTAACAGCCACATGCCTTGCAGTGCGCCACCCCCCCCCCACCCCGCCCACCTAAAAATCCTCTAAGCTCAGGGATAGTTTATTATCAAAGAAAAATGATGGGGCAAGATTAACCACTTGTGTGACCTTACGATAGAATTAAGATTAAAAAAATGAATAACTGTGTGTAATGGGGAACAGACCCCAAAATGAGATCTCAAGTTGCCCTACAACCAGCATGAAAGGAAAATCATAACCCCAGGAGAATAAGGAGAAACCACACCCAAGTCTAAATTTTAAAAATGAGTTTTGTTTTTTTTAAACAGTTTGGCAATTTAAAAAGTTAACCATATACCAACCACATGATCCAGTCATTCCTTTCCTGAGAGTTACCCAAGAGAAAGGAGAGCATGTATCCACACAAAGACTGTACAGAAATGTTCCCAGCCACTTCATTGTGGTAGCCCCAAACTGGAAACAACCCAAATGCCCATCAATAAGCCAAGGAACAGACAGTTGTGTATATCCATACAAATGTCAAGACTAACCGAACTGCACACTCCTAATATGTGCAGTTGATTATGTGTTAATTGTATTTCAATAAACCCTTACAGCTTGGGAGAAACTAAGGAGCAAACTCCGGGAGATACTGGAGGGACAGGGAAGCCTGGTGTCCTGCAGTCCATGGGGTTGCAAAGAGTCGACATGACTTAGTGACTGAACAACAGCAAAAACAAAGGAGAAAACAGATAAATGCAGTGTAGGAACCTAGACAGGATTTTGGAAAGAAAAGCAACATTAGTGTTAAAATTGGTGAAATTCAAGTGGGGTCTGTGGTTTAGCTAATATTATGCCAATATTAATTTCTTAATTTTGATCATTTTACTATAGTTATGTAAACTGTGGCTCAGCTGGTAAAGAATCCGCCTGCAATGTGGGAAACCTGGGTTTGATCCCTGGGTTGGGAAGATCCCCTGGAGAAGGGGAAGGCTACCCACTCCAGTATTCTGGCCTGGAGAATTCCATGGGCTGTATAGTCCATCAGGTCACAAGGAGTTGGACACCACAGAGTGACTTTCGCTTCACTTCACTTCACTATGGTTATGTAGATGTGAACATTAGAGGAAGTTGGGTGAAGGGGATATGAGAACTCTGTACTCTCATTGCAACTTTTCTGTAAATCAAAAATTAATACAAAATAAAAAACTTAAAAAAATATACACAATAAAACTTGTTTGAAGACTGCTTTATCTTATAGAATAAATATAATTTTAAAATATAACTTTAACCTACCACACAACTCAGAGTTGCTGTCAGCATAGTCAGGTCAGCAAGTTAGGAGTATAAGAAAAACCTGTGTAACAACTTTAAATTGGGCAGTTCTCAAGTACTTTGCTGTGAGATACCAAAATGCTGTGTGTTACCGACATCACGTACACTGAAAAGGGACATCGACTTACAATGGAGCAGAAGGTTCTCTGGTGCCATGGAAGGCTTCCTTTCATGGGAGGTTGGAAGAGCCACGGAATTAACACCCTTCAGGAGCTGCTCTCAAGCTGTGGACCAATCAAAGTTGGAATATAGACACCCAGCTCCCTCACCCTCTGTGGGATATCACTTTGAGGTGCATGTTTTACACAGGCTTTCAGAGTTTTTTCCAGTGCATTTAAACTCCAGTTGCCCACAGTGGTAAGCTTTTTTTTTTTTTTTTTTAAATATTATTTATTTGGTTGTGCCAGATCTTAGTTATAGCACACAGGATCTTCGATTTTCATCGTGGCACATAAGATCTTTAGTTGCAGCAACCGGGATCTTTAGTTATGCCATGTGAACCCTTAGTTGCAGCATGTGGGATCTAGTTCCCTGACCAGGGGTGGAACCCTGACCCCCTGCACTGGGAGCAAGGAGCCTTAGCCACTGGACCCCCAGGGAAGTCCTGTAGCCTGCTGATAATGCAGACTTTATTGACTGTCATCCTTGCCCATCCTCCTTCCGGTGTTTTCTTGACCTTCCAAATAAAGCTGCTGCTGCTGCTGCTGCTAAGTTGCTTCAGTTGTGTCCGACTCTGTGCGACCCCATAGATGGCAGCCCACCAGGCTCCCCCGTGCCTGGGATTCTCCAGGCAAGAACACTGGAGTGGGTTGCCATTTCCTTCTCCAATGCATGAAAGTGAAAAGTGAAAGTGAAGTCGCTCAGTCCAACTCTTAGCGACCCCGTGGACTGCAACCCACCAGGCTCCTCCATCCATGGGATTTTCCAGGCAAGAGTACTGGAGGGGGGTGCCATTGCCTTCTCCGCCAAATAAAGCTACTTGCACTCGAATCCTTGTCTCAGGGTCTACTTATGGGGATCCCCAGCCCAAAACACGTGTTAATATTCTTCCCAGCATCCCAGTGTGTCACCTTGCCCACTCCTCCTCTTTGGGCACCAGTGTGCTACTCCACACAACTCCATGTCTATCCAGTCTCTCTCTGCACACCCCAGTACTGGTTGACTGTGCAGCCGACAGCCTAAGCCCCGACTTACCTGAGGGAGCTCTCAGGCAGCAGTCCAGATAGTAAGTGCCTGCGTTGAAAAACCCAATCTTTCCTCCTCTAGGCCTCCTTTACTATCACCCAGAATACTCACACTTCTGACACCAGATGTGTGTGGGATTTTCCCCACACCAAGTGGTTCTCTGTGACACCAGCTGAGTGTCCTACAATTTAACTGAATCCTGACATTACCACATGGAGATAGCATCAGATCCCACAGGGTTAAGGGCTCAGTCCCACAAGGCTGCCCCCCACTTCAGATGCCAACTGCAAGTAGTATGCCTTTAGTTACTCACAGCTTCAACTTGGCTACAAATTGGAGGGTCCCATGACCTCCTCCCCGCTTGGTTTCCATTATTTGCTAGAGTGGCTCATAGAATTCAGGGAAATACTTATATTCACATGTGTACTAAGCTTCCCCAGGTGGCTCAGATGATAAAGAATCTGTCTGCAATGCTGGAGATCTGGGTTCAAACCCTGGGTTCAAAGATCCCCTGGAGAAGGGCATGGCAACCCACTCCAGTATTCTTGCCTGGAGAATCCCCATGGACAGAGGAGCCTGGCGGGCTACAGTCCAGAGAGTCGTGAAGAGTTGGACATGACTGAACTGCTAAGCACAGCACAGCACATGTGTACTAAAGGATATGATGAAGGACACAGATGACAAGATACACAAGGTGAGGTCTGGGAGGGTCTTGAGCACAGGAGCTTCTATTCCTGTGGAGTTGGAATGTGTCCTCCTCCCATGGCATGGGTGTATTCACCAACCCAAAAGCTCTCCAAAGCCCCATAATGCGGGGACTTTTAGAGAGGTTTCCTCACATAGGCATGATCAATCATTAACTCCATTTGCAGTCCCTCTCCCTTCCCTGGAAGATGGGGGTGGTGGTGGTGTTGGTAGGGGCTGAAAGCTCCTAGTTTCTAATCATGGCTTGGTCTTTCTGGTGACCACCCGTATCCAAGAGCAATCCAGGTGCCCAGAGACACCTCATCCAGAGTCATCTCATTAGAACAAAAGACATGCCATCACCCAGGACATTCCAAGAGATTTAGGAGCTCAGTGTCAGGAACTGGGAGCAGATCAATCAATCTATCTCTTTATCTATATATGGATATAAATAGATAGATGGATTTGTTTCTACCGTCTTGCAGCGCCCCATTTTCCCCTTATCATTCCCTTGGATCTGCTTCCTAAAGGGAACCCCACGGGGAGGAGTGTGATGGGCAGAGGATTCAGCTATTTCTGGGTTCCTCAGCTCAACTATCTTCAAACCATCTGTCATCGGCAGTTCAGGCAGCTACAATAAATTACCATAGATTGGGTGGCTTATACAACAGTTTATTTCACATGGTTTTGGAGGCCGAGAAGTCAAAGACCAAGGTGCTAGAAGGTCTAATGAGAGCACTCTTCCTGGTTTGCAGATGAGCATCTTGTACCCTCAGAGAGGACTAGCTAGTTCATGTGTTCTTAGGAAACTACTCCCATCATGAGGGCTCCGACCTCATAGCCTGATTAACCTTCCAAAGGCCCCATCTCCCAATTCCATTATGTTAGAACATCAACATAGGAATCTGGGGAGGGACATAAACATTCAGTCCATAGCATCACAAGGCCACCTCCTAGAGCTCACAAGGGCTTCCCAGGTGGCTCAGTGGTAAAGAATCTGCGGCCAAGCAGGAGACGCAAGTTTGATCCCTGGGTTGGGAAGCTCCCCTGGAGGAGGAGATGGCAACCTACTCCAGTACTCTTGCCTAGGAAATCTCATGGCCAGAGGAACCTGGTGGGCTACAGCCCACAGGGTTGCAAGAGTAAGACATGACTTAGTGGCTACACAGCAGCAGGGGACCTCAACCAAGCCTCCCGATCTTTCACAGCGTCGAATGCCAGGCAGTCACCTGCAGTAACTAGAGCTGTCCCACAGGAAGAAACCCATAGGCCACCTTAACACCAGGACGTAACTAGAAAGCATAGTTTTGAAACATGTCTACACTTAACTTGGGTAGTGTGTATGTATGTGTACATGCACATACACGTGTGATCTTTCTGATATAAGCCAATTTTGGAGAACAAATTGTTGCAACTCTGGCATGAATGGTGTCAGGACACGGCCCATGTAGCTGAGGGCAGGGTCAGGCAAGATGCTTCCCTGGCAGAAGGGACTGCTCTGGGTCAAAGCAGAACCCTCTGCTGATTCCTAAGTGGCTTCCTTTCTGAGCTGAGTTCATGCAGAAACCTCTGATTCCCCACTACATATGGAGCTCAGCCCAGGGTCCCCTTTCACTGTTTCTAGGCCTGGAGCTACTGTCAGCTGGCTCCGGGTTGAGGCTCTTGAAGCATTTTGTTGTAAGACTAGATGATGAGTCTGCATCCTTGTTTAACTCATTAAAAAGCCTCGATGTGGCCTCCAAGCAAATCACTTGACCTTTCCTGAGCTTCACTTCCTCATCTATAAAATGGAGATAAAACTGATTTGCTTTTGTCACAGGACTGTGAAGATTAAAGAAGATATTATATGTTATATGCTATTCATATGTAAGGTGATATTTAAGGCTTCAACTACAAAATCTGTTTTTAGGACATTAAAAGATTTCTCTTCCTTCAAGGAGAATGTACAAATCCTGATTTGTGAAACTCAACACCTGGAAAAAGAATTTCCTAAACAGTTCCTCTCAAATAACTGTAGGATGGGACCCTGACACCACATATATTTTAGGAAAATGTCCATCAGGTATATCTAGGATTTGCATAAAGCTTTATTGCCCTAAACTCAACCTTTATATCTCCGTGCATGTAATGAGGGGGAGTGAAACTGTTCTAACAAGTAGTCCTGAATAGGCAGTGACACAGCTACAGTAAAAGCTTATTTCTCGTTCCCCTAACAGACCAGGCCAAAGTCTAGGTTGGTGGGCAGGTTTCCAGACAGCCATTAGGGGATCCAGGCTCCTTCCCCATGTGACTTTGCCACCACCCATGGCCGGGTGGTCACCAGCATCGAAGTACCAGAAGACAGCAGACCCTCACCCAGGGTTTTCCCACTGCAGCTCACATCCTCTTGCACTCTTAACACAAGAGCACACCCTAGGGCAAGGGAGGCTGGGGAGTGCGGTCCAGTGCTGTGCTCAGGAGGAGTGGGGTTTTGTGGACAGTTAGTAGTCTCCACTGGTCTGTAGACGAGGAAAGAGTCTCAACAGGATTAACTGATTTGCCAGAATTAGTCAGGTCATCTCAGTGACAAAGCCAGGACTGTGGCCCAGAGCTTCTGACGGTCATGTTTGATGCCTTAAAAAGCACAGCCCCACTTTGAGTCATCACCTCCCCTATTCTCACGTGTCTCCTGGCTTCCCAGCTTCCCCCTCTAGTCTGTTCTCTACCTTGCAAATAGGAAGATATTATTAACATCTATGCCAGATCATGGTGACGATGATAGAAATTCAAAAATGGGGAGGAAAATGTAACAGCTAATTATGCATCCTTCCAGCCAAAGAAACTGGCGAGAATCCGGATCTTACAGAAAACCTTCATGCAGCCAAGAAACTCAGGGTTCTGGAAGGGAGAGGCCTCTTCTTATACTTTTCACACGTGCTCCCCACACCCCACCATGTGCCAAGTTTAATTCCACCTGAAACCACCACCTGGCTGGATAGTGACAAGATTGGCTGCAAGAAAGAGCTGGCAACTCAGCTCGACATGCTTGGAAGACTGCCCCTTTCTAGGCAAGACATCACTGAAGTGAAACACGACCCTGAGGCTGGTGTGACCCCAAGACCCTCCCTCCCAGCCCCAGGTTCTGGGCAAGGTCTGTGAAGGGCAGGATTTTGGTTTGTAGGACTGAGGACAATAGAGGCTGCTGGCATTTCTGGCCGCACTCCCAGGGGTCCAGGGACAGAGGCCCCACTGCTGAAAGGATGGGGCCTTATCTTGCTCGGGTTAACCCGTCCTCTACAGCAAGTAGGATCATCAGTTTACCGCTGAGCAAGAAGCCCACAGGCCCCACTGGGAGAGCTAGTGCCAGAGTTCACATGCTTTGCATACAAGCGAGAAAATGAGGTTTCTGATTTTATGCCCCCTCCAGAGGCCAAATGGGTAAGAGTGGTTTCTCTGCCTTCTGAGTGCTCCGAGTGAGGCTGGCACTCCCAGGACCACATCAAGACACCACAGTGTGCCAAACCCGGGGTGGGTGGAGTGAGCCTCGCGGCCAAAGTGTGACCCTGGGAGGCTTCTCCAACCAGTGGTGACAACAGTGACATTTCCTTGCAGGCCACAGATGTGCCTTTTTGAAAAAGATGAGAGCTGGCCTTCGGCTGAAGGAAGGATCTTAAACGGCAGACAACCTCCACCTGGACCATTTACTTTCCCTCTGACTTTCCACGCAGACGAGGCTTTTTCGTGGGGTTCGCAATCACGGTGTTTTAAGACAGCCGTGCACTTCTGAAGCAGAAGAGCCTCAGGTGGTCTTGTGCACATGGATGTGACAGATGAGGAAACTGCAGCTCAGAGGGACAAATGACTTGCCCATGGAGGCAGAGCTTGTGAAGCATACAGCCAGGACTGAAACCCAGGCCTCCCAGCTCCCAGCCAGTGCTCTCCTCTATTCCAGACCATCACCGCCTGGCCCAGCTCACTTAATTCCCTTACATAATTCCCTCTCAGAGTCTGGTTTTCAGCTGAGGCTGGGCAGTTCTTAAGATGGAGCTGCATAAACAACCAAGCTTTAATAGGTGGGCAGGGGCCTGGGAAGGTTTCCTTCCCTCTGGAACAGACACGAAGCTAACTTTTCTCTGAGCTTAGGATTTGTAAGGCACTAAAATTAACTACAGCTGGGGATGGGGAGAGGGAAAAAAAAAAAAAGGAGGGGATGAGTGGTTGGAGAAATCAAGTTGATGCTGTTTTCTTTCAGCGCCACAGTGAGGATCCCCACGAGACCTAAGGATGAGAGGCTCCATTTCCCTGCTTGGTGTTGTCCCCCACCGCCAACTTCCAGCCCCACTGCAGAGTGGAGGACACACCCCAGCAGGCTGAAGCAGAGTCTGGGGACAAGCGGCATGAAGGGTGGAGAGGCAAGAATGAGCCCAGGTCCTGTGGATTCAATTCAGAGCCAAAACCACTCACCCCACCTGCCCCAGGCCCAGACAGGACTCCACCCTGAAGTGTCTTCTCCAAGCGCACGGTCCTCTGAGTGGACTTGGGCAATGGTTGCAGGGGGCCTGCAGGCCTGAGCATGAAGGAAGCAGGGGCAGGGCGTCACCAAGGAGGACAGAGGGAACTTTGGAATCAGACCTGACTTTGGCACAGCACGTCTTGGGCCCGCTACCCCATCTGTCGCCCTCCCAAGAGCCCCGCGATGGAAAGGAACTTTCCCTCCTTCCCTCCGCGAGGAACTCTTCTGGCTGACAAGATGGCAGTGCCGCTCCAGGGCACCCCTTTCCACCAAACCTGAGCCCAGAGAGCCTGATGTGGAGCCTTCCCGGACTCAGCCCCTGAATTCAAAGCACTTTAGCCTGATGCCATGCTGAGCAGGAAGCTGTGCTAATAGTAGCCGTCAATTCTCCAGCACGTCCAGTGCAATGGGTGCTTGACTTAGATGTCACAGCAGGCAGGAGCATTCCCCACCCCAGCTTTCGACAGATGAGCTCAGAGGGCTCAGTGACTCGCCTGGAGTCACACAGCTGATAAGTGGCTGAACTGGGAACTGGACTCAGGTTTGTCTGACTTCAAATCTCACATCCTTTCCACTCCACCCAGCCGTCCCTAGAAGCTGGGAGCGAGCCATCAAGGCCATGTGGGTAGGGGGTGTCTCTGGAGGGGGTTCTTTCTCAAAGTGGGGATCTGGCAGAGCAGCCAAGCTTGAGTGAAGGGTAGATGCCTTCTGGCCCTGGGGACAGGGTCCCCCCTCGCGTCTGCCTCCTCCTGGGCAGGCTCTGGCTCAGTGCCTGGCAGCCTTGCAGATCTTGTCGTAGACCTCAGGGAAGGCATCCTGGCAGCCGAGCTGCTTCCGCAGCCTGTGGTACAGGGAGCCGTCGAACATCTCCCAGAACTCCTCCCGGTCCATGTAGCAGTCGGCATATAGCATCTGGAACCTGCAGCGCAGACAGAGGGGCGAGGGCTCAGGGGCGGGGCACAGAGGCCCTGGGAGGGGAAAGGGGTACAAAGAACTCCAGTCACCCCTAATGCGCCCCTAACGCACTGCCTGCTCTGCGGGGCAGGACGAGCTTTTGGGGGATTTCTCTTGTTTGACCCCCCCACTAACGACCTAGTGGTTGAGGCTGGGGCATGAATTTTAACCCCATTTTGCAGACGGGGAGTCTGGGCTTAGGGCTTTAAGTGGCAGCGGAGGAAGAGTTAGAAGAATGCAGTGTGCTGTGTGTCTGCTCCCCTGATGCAGTTGCCAGGCTGCTTTCTTTCCCTTTTTTGACATTCAGTGATGAAAGTGTATAGCTGGAAGCTACAAGGATACATTGTATAACATGGGAAATAGACCCACTATTTTATGACCCACTATTAAATAGATCCACTATTTTATGACCCACTATTAAATAGACCCACTATTTTATGACCCACCATTAAATAGACCCACTATTTAACTATAAACAGGGCATGTGTTCATGCTAAGTTGCTTCAGTCCTGTCCAACTCTTTGGGACCCTATGGACTGTAGCCCTCCAGGCTCCTCCGTCTGTGGGATTTTCCAGGCAAGAATACTGGAATGGGTTGCCATGCCCACTCCAGGGGATCTTTCCAACCCAGGGATCCAACTCGTGATTCTTATGACTCCTACATTAGCAGGCAAGTTCTTTACCACTAGGGCCACCTGGGAAGCCCATAAATAGAGCATGACCTTTAAAAACTGTGAATCACTACATCATATACCTGTAATATATAATATTGTACATCATCTAAACTTCAACAAAATAAATATAGAAAATAAGCAAAATTTTAAAATACGTTAAAAAAGAAAACTGCAGCTTGATAAATTCGATGTCATATAATGTCTATAACCTTGAAACAGTCACCTCAGTCCAGACAACAGCCACAGCCATCCTCACAGCCTGAATTCCCCGGTGCCATCCATCACCCTCCACAACCCCAGGCAGACCTGCCTTCTGTCGCCATGGGTTCAACTGTGTTTTCCAGAATTTTATATAAACAGAATATATATATATGTATGTATGTATATGAAAATAGAACCATACAGTACTCTTTTCCTAGCTTCTTTCAGTCAGCGTAACTATTTTGAGATTCGCCCACAGTCTGTTTCAGGACATTTCTGAACAATGCTCTGTCCAGGTCTCTGTGTAGCTTGCACGGTCCTGAGTCTTCCCGCCTCAGTTTTGGTCCCCAAGCTGGAGCAGGAGCCCCTGGGCATGTCTAAAGCACCCCCATGGCCTGCCCTGCAGTGGGGAGTAGGGTAACTCCTGGGTTTCTGGCCCTAGCAGCTGGGGTACTGTTGGGATGCTCAGTGGAGGGGCGGGGGATGTAGGTATAAGGGAAGGCTAAGAAGACCTGTAATTCCACCTCCTTAGAATCTCCCAACTCCCTTCCTGAGTCTGAGGGGTCTGGCCATGGAGCTGGCATCTTGGCCTTCCCTGCACCCTCCCAGGGCATTGTCCACACTCTGGGCACTTGCTCACCCGTGCACACTTCGGACAAACTTCTCCAACTGCCTCATGCAGGACCGGGCTTCAAAATGCTTCACACGTGGCTCCCCATAGGCACCGATGTCGACATAAAGCTCGGTCTCGTCTCCCTTGGGGTGCACCAGGCCTGGCTGGCTGGGCAGGATGAATGGGCACAGCCAGATGGGGTAGACCTGGGGGCCGGAAGGGCAGGTCAGTGCTTTTCCTGCCACAGGTGGAAGGCTCGCAGCCAGTCCACCCTGCTCACGACCAGAGGAGGGCTGCCTGGGGCTCCCCGCTGCCCAAACAGCCCTCCCTCGCCTGCTCCCCCCAAGCCCCGGCTCACATGGATGTCGTTGTGGAAGGTGTGCAGGGCCTGCAGCAGGCACTTCATGGGCACCAGCATGTCCTGTACCACGTGGTGCTGCTCGTACAGCTTGCGCAGCGTCTCGCCCTGGGTCAGCTTCAGCAGGGAGATCTTGGGAGGCACCATCCAACCAAAGAGGTAGCGGAAGATGGGGTTGTTGCCAAAGGGGATGATGTCCTGAAAGACGAGGGTTGGGGATGGAGAGAAGGCGCCCAGCAGGGCCCAGCGTCCCCATGGGCCAGGACTCCCTGGGGGCTTCACAGAAGTAGGACAGGTCCACCCCTGTCTGCAGGGGCAATGGTGGTACTCAGGCTTTACCCAGCTGGATCTGGGTTTGATTCCCAGCTCTGGCATTTACGAGTTGTGAAATCCATGGGCTGGTGACCTGACTTCTCTGAGCTCAGTTTCCTGATCTGTAACATGGGATTGTGAGAGTGAGTGGTGGATACCAAATGGAAGGCACTCAGCCTGGGGCAAAATGACAACGAAGCTATCACTGCTGCTCTGGTGGTTGAGGTCACTGTGGCCGGCACAGTGCAGGCATTCAATAAGTGTTTGAGAAATAAATGCTGTTGACTGCCAAGACAGACGGATACCCAGAGCTTAAGCAACTTTCCCTAAGGTCACACAGCCAGGTGTGTATGGGAAAGGTCTGGTGCAGGCTCAACAACGAGCCTTCGGTTTACAGCATCTCCGAAGCCTTCTCTGACACCCCTATTAAACTGTCACTGCTCCCCATCCTTCCATACACACAACTGCAAATTCTTGCTCACCCGTCTAGGCCAAGCTCAACAACTATCTTCAACTCTAGGCAGAACTAGATACTTCCTCTTGCTCCTGTGGCCCCTCACAGGGCCACCCGCCTGCCTCCCCCAAGCTGGCCTCTCAGGAAACCCCCTGAGTAGGGCTGGCCTTCCTCTGCTGTGCCTCCAACTGCCACGCGGGAGGAACCCCCTGCTCATGACTGTCCTCTCTGCTCCCAGCTTGCCATCTTCCTCAAGGTGACCAGCGTCCATCTGGTACCCCATCCTCACAGCTCCCGGGACCTTGAAGCCAAGGATGTTCCTTCCTTCATTATGTAATGACGAGGTGCCTATGTGCTCAGGTGCGAGGTTCTGTGCTGGGTGCTGAAGATACCCAGGTCACCAAGACGTGGTCCCTGACCCCAGGTGTGGAAGAGATGCAACAGAGAGATGCAGAGGCTGCACATAAAAGGGTCCATGTCAGACCAGGGTCAGGGGCAGCTTCCCAAAGGAGCCACCACGCTGGACTTCGGAGGCTGTGTGCCTCTCCCCGCCCCTCAAGTCGCCTCCTCTGATCACCAGCCCTCTTCCACAAGGAAGGGAGGGCCCTGTCTGCTTTCTTCTCTGTTTGATTCCAGCTCCTACACCAGTTCCTGGAATACAACAGGAGCTTAGGAAACAGCGTGGCCTTCACTATTCTCTTGGTTGAATTTTGGAGAGGCCACACAGCAGAAACAGCAGAAACGCTCCGCAAAGGCCAAGCCTCCTTCCACAGCCCTGACCACTCATCATTCCTCCTCCATCCCAGTCTCGTGCCCCTCCCTGGGGGCAGGCATTGTTAGGAATTATTTGTGTTCCTTCCTAGAGACACTGATGCACAGACAAGTCGGTGGGCTTAAAAAACCTGCAGCTCACAAATGGCAGCATCTACTAGGCTCCTGCTTATCACTGGACCCTGAGCATCAGCACACGGGGTGCTACTGCGCTCTCTGTCCTGGCTTCCTGACCCTGTACAGACTGTCTTGTTTTACTGCACTTCTGATCTGTGACCAGTGGCCTCTGACATCATACTCTGACTCACTGATGGCTCAGATGATGGTTAGCATTTTTCAGCAACCAAGTATTTTTAAATTAAGGTATATCCTTTTTTTTTTTTAAGACACAATGCTGGTGCTCACTTAATAGACTATAGTATACTGTAAACATAAATTTTCTATGCACTGGGAAACCAAAATATTTGTGTAACTCACTTTATTGTGATATTCACTTTATTGCAATGGCCTGAAACCCAACATGCAATGTCTCCAAGGTCACCTTTCATGGGGTTGGGCTGCAAAGTCCCGGCTCCTGGCCTCAAGGGGAGACAGCTCAGGAGGATCACACAGCCGCAGACCTCTCTGTGGCTTGGCTGAGGTCTTTGCTATGACTGTATCACACCTCAACTTGTCTCTCCACCCACCCCTACTTGCATTTTCTCTCGCAGCTGAGGATCACCAGAGTTCCCCCAAATAAACTCCCTGTGTGCACATCTCAATAGTAAAACACCCATCCTTTCAGACTCTTCAACTTCAGGCAGTAAAGACTAGTGTTTAGCAGCAAAAAAATAAGACACACTTCATTTTGAAACCTAGCTCTCTGGTTTCAAAACCTGTCCAGTTCTCTGCAACTCCATTCTTCAAGAAGTGGAGCTTAACTCCCCCCACCTTGGGTGACTGGAGACTCCATCCTAACAGGCGAATACGGAGGTGATAAGACTGGGTCACGGAAGGTGCTGAGGACCCCTCTGGGGTCTCTCTGGATCACCTGCTCTGGGGGAAGTCTGCTGCCCTGTGGTGAGGCACGTGAGCAGCCCAGGTGGCAACAAACAGAGGCTTCTCATTGACAGCCACCTTAGGGGCCTTCCAGAAGGCAGATTCTCACCTTCCTAAAGGCTAGCACACCAGCCTGACCGACACTTTGACTGTAACCCTGAGCCAGAATGACCCACATCATTGCTCTCCAATCTCTGACCCTCGAAACTGTGTGGTAACAGATGGCAGCTGCTTTCATCTTCAGAATGTGGGGTGAATTCATCATGCAGCAATAGATAACCCTTACTATTACACTCTATCCCTTACTGAGCTGTGTTAATTTGGACCACCTAAACCAGCTTCTTCATCTGTAGAAGGGAAATAACACCAGGACCCACCTTTCCAGGGTTGTCAGGAAGATGGAGAGAGTGGCATAAAGTGTTTGACATAAGAGCTAACACGTAAGGAGGGATTGATGTTAACTACTGTGACTCTCATTCTGACGCGCTCTCATGTACTTTGCTGGCTCCTCTTGGCTTTCCTGTCCCTTAAATATCCCTGCTCACACCTCCCACAACCTTAACACTGCTCTTGGCAGGGATAAAAGAGGAGTTGGGAGTTTTCTGCTTTCGGCAAAACTTTCCACCAAATGCTCTGGGCCTGGACACTCCTTGAAGCAGGACTAATAGGGACGGAGGAAGCCCAGGGCTCCCCAGGCCTTGAGGAACCAACCCTCTTCTTGCACCCTACTCTTGCACCCCTCACCACTGCCCCCTCATGTTCTGCCCAGAGACCTCACCCATGATTAGAACTGACCCGACACCCCCGTGTAGGACACCACCAGGTGTAATTCTTTCATGCCTGACTTTCCTGTTGATCTTAGCTGCTGTGGACTTCTGGGGTACCTCTAACTAGCATCCTTGCTGTGCTGCAGCCAAGCAGTATCTTTCCATCTGATCCCACCAGCCACTGTTCCCCATCTCCCAACCCCTCCCCTGTGCTCTCTCATGGTCTAACAGCAGCAAACCTGCTCCATCCTCAAGTTATTCTCTCGACCATCTACTTGTCTCCTTGCTCTTAGCTGATACCTGGCTGCAGCCTTCTGATGTGGTATCATTTTCTCTCCATGACCCTCTGGGGTAGATGGAGGTGAGGTGGGCTCCTCTTGGTCCCTCATTACTGCTTTGAGGTCTCTGCCCCTCCTTTCCCTGGAAATCCTCAGCGACATCCCCACCACCTCCACCCCCATCAGCCCCCGAATGCCCAGATCACTGCCACCTTCCCCAAGACTGATGCTATCACTGATACGGTTTAACACCTGCCCTCCGATAATCCTGTTTGTCCTCCAGCCATCTTCCTTTTCACCTGGCCTCTGCACAGACTTTCACATCATGCTCCTGAGCAGAGGATGACAAACTAGAGCCTGTGGGGATCGGTCTGCAAGTGGATCCAGCCCACTGGCTAAATCCGGCCCCTGCCTGTGTTTATATATAGTTTCACTGGAGCACAGCCACACTCATTTGTTCAAGCGCTGCCCGGGGCTGCTCTTGGGCTACAAAGGCAGGGCCGAGCAGCTGTGACAGGAAGTATGATCTGCAGAGCCTAAAGCCTTTGCTATGTGGCCCTTTAAAGAAGTGTGCTGACCTCTTGATGTTATATTCACTACCTCTGTTGACTTGGGGGAAAGAAAAAAAAACATCAGAGCTATGAGTTGAGTTTATTCAGTATCTCACTGAGATTGCCGCCCAGAAGACCCACTCTCAGACAGTGCTGAGAAACTGTTGTGAAGAGGTGAAGGTGAGGTCAGTAGGTATGTGATTTTGGCAAAGGATACATGTCATCCAGGGCTTCTCTGGTGACTCAGTGGTAAAGAAACTGCTCAATGCAGGAGACACAGGTCTGATCCCTGGGTCGGGAAGATACCCTGGAGAAGGGAATGGCTATCCACTCCAGTGTTCTTGCCTGCGAAATCCCATGGACAGAAGGACAGAAGGACAGAAGGAGCCTGGTGGGCTGCACTCCATGGGATCACAAAGAGTCAGACATGACTCAGCGACTAAACAGCAATTGTCATCAAGCACATCTCTTGGTTGAAAGTTGTCTCTAGTTACAAGGAACAGATGTCTTATTAATGGTTTTATTGCTTTACCAAGTACGTGAAGATGCAAGAGTTTTGGAAAATTTTCTCCTCAAAATATCTTCTAACTATGTGAAGGTCTGTTCTGGTACTTTGCCCAGAGCACACACAGCGTCATTCTTGATCTTTACCCTGAATTCCTTTCAGGGTGTGTTGAAGGTCAGTGACTGCAGGGGCAAGGACTTCATTCCTGCAGAACTGGATACTGGGGGAAAACACCGCAGTTTCCATTTCAAGCGTTGGTCTTCTGGCCACCCCTACCTCTCCCTTCCTGCCGCTTATGCCCTCCAGTGCTCTGACGTCCACTCTTCACCCCAAGGGGCACCCAGGCCAGCATGTCAGTCCCGTCAGTCCCGCATACTCTCACCAACCCCTCCCCCAAGCTGGCTCCAAATTCATCACGATCCCGTCCCAGCTTCTCCAACCCTGCCTCAACTTGTCTTACTTATCCGTAAAATCTCAACCGTGGTTAAATCTAACTTTCTATTCTCTGTCCCATGCTGCTGCTGCTGCTGCGTTGCTTCAGTCATGTCCGACTCTGTGCAACCCCATAGATGGAAGCCCACCAGGCTCCCCCGTCCCTGGGATTCTCCAGGCAAGAACACTGGAGTGGGTTGCCATTTCCTTCTCCAATGCATGAAAGTGAAAAGTGAAAGTGAAGTCGCTCAGTCGTGTCCGACTCTTCGTGACCCCATGGACTGCAGCCTACCAGACTCCTCTATCCATGGGATTTTCCAGGCAAGAGTACTGGAGTGGGGTGCCATTGCCTTCTCCGATTCTCTGTCCCATATACACAGCTGAATGTGTGAAAACCTACAGCCATCAGGGCCGGTCTCTGTAAACGCACGCTCAGGAATCTTTGGCAGGCCCACTGTTGCCTGGCAACCCTATGACATTTTCCCAGTCAACTCATTCCCACTCTGCAAGGGACAAGTTCCCAACTCCTCTCTTCTCAGTCCTTCAACAACCCCTCGCCCCTCATCGTGGCTGAAGTCCTTGCTTCCTATTTCACTGAGAAGCAACTGGACGAGAAGGCCCACACCCCATAGCAACTGTTCCATTAACTGTCCAGGGGGTGACTCACCAGGCTCTCACTAAGGGCACCCTCTCCACCTGAGGGCAGGACCCGCCCATGCTCAAGGCTCACCCTGCGACCCGCGAGCACACCCTCTTTCCTGCGCTGCCAGCACATCAACACGCAGTCATTTCTCCCTTCTGTTGTCTCCTCTCGCTCCCACATCCCCCTCCGGCTACCACCTCATTTCTCTGCTTCCCCCGATACTGAGCCTTCTTAGATCTCTGTTTTCACTGTCCCCACTTCCTTGTCTCCGTTTTCTCTTTAACTCACATCAGGCTTTCAGCCCCATGGCTGGAGGTCATCACCAGAGGTCAATTCTTTGTTCTCGTCTCACTCAGGGACATTTGACACAGTGTCACACTTCTTGTCACACTGTCCCGGTTGCCAGTTCTCCTGGGTTTCTCCTTCCTTCCGACTGATGCCGCCTTCTCCTCTCCTGGCTGGTTTCTCCTCCCCTGACCTGTAGGGCTTGGCGCTGGGACTTGTCTTCTCTAACTTCCCTCACTTGTTTAGTCCCATGACTTTAATTAACATCTCTCTGCTGATGCTACCCACAGTGGAATGTGATCCTTCAACCTCTGAAGATCTGACATGGGTGCCAACTGCCCACTTGACATCCCACCTGGATGTCTGAGAAGCATCTCACGCTGACATGTCCCAGACCAAACTTCCAATTTTCCTTCCCAGACCCCTCCCCCACATGGCGCATGGCAGTCAATGGCACCTCAGGTCACCCAGTTGCTTGGGTCCCTAACCTTGGAATCATACTCTGTTGGAAATCCTGTTGGTTGGTTCAGTCTTCGCAGTACCTCCCAGATCTGAGACTGCTTTCCTCCTCCACTGCTACCACTCCACACAACAGAATCCTTCCTTCTTCTTCTCTTCCACTCTAGTTACCCTACCCATCCGCTCTCCGGCCAGCTGTCAAAACTATTGTTTTAAAACAAAAATCAGGTCATGTCATTTTTCTGTACAAAGTCCTCCACTGGCTTTCTTATCACACAAAGCAAAATAGAAAGTCCTCCCCTGAACTACAAGGACCTACATGATCTAGGCTCTAGCTGCTGTTTGACCTCATTCTCCACCATGCGTCTAGCTAAAGGGCTTTCTTGCTGTTTTTTAAAAACATGCAGGCTTGCTGTGACAACCTGCATCCTGCTGTGATGTAAAAAAAATGGAGTTGGACCCCCACCTCTCACCAAATATACAAAACTTGAAATGGATCAAGAACCTAAATATAAGAGCTAAAACTATAAAGCTTTTAGAAGATAACACAGGAATGAATCTTCATGATTAATGCTAAATCTCCACTGGATTTAGCAACGGATTCTTACAGATACAACACTTAAAAGCATGAGTAACACAAGAAAAACTAAACTGGACATCATCAACATCAAAAACGTTTGTAAATCAAAAGACATTATCAAGGCAGTGAAAGACCACCTACAGAATGGGGGGAAATATTTGCAAATCATGTATTTGATCAAGGTCTAATAATCCCGAATATACATAGAACTCTTAAAACAACAAAGATCAACAATGTAATTAAAATTGGGCAAGGGATCTGAATAGATAGTTCTTCAAAAAAATATACAAATGGCCAACAGGCACTGCAAGGATATTCAACATCATCAGTCATTTGGAAAATGCAAACCAAAATTACAGCAGGATTCTACTCCTCACCCACTAGGATGGCCACAACAAAACACCAGAAAACAACAAGCCCTGGTGAGAATGCAGAGATGTTGGAACCCTTGGACGCTGCTGTTGGGAATGTAAAATGGCTCACCGCTGTGAAAACATCTGGCAGTTCCTCAGTAAGTTAGACACAGAATTATCACACAGATCCAGCAATCCCACTCCTAGGCAGAGACTGCCCCCAAACCAAAAACTAGTATCCAAATAAATTTGTGTACCTGAATGTTTACAGCAGTGCTATTCACAAAGCCAAGAGGCGGAAACAACTCCAATGTCCACCAGCAGATGAGTGGAAAAACAAACTGTGGTTCATCCATACAATGGGGTATTTTTCAGGCACACAAAGGAATGATGTACTGATACATGCTAGAGCGTGGATAAACCTTGAGAACAGCCTTAGTGAACAAGCCAGACACAAAAGGGCATGTGTTGTGTGATTCCATTTATATAAAATGTCTAGAATAGGTAAACCCATAGAGATGGAACACAGACCACTGGTTGCCAGAGTCTGGGGAAAGAGAATGGGGAGTAAACTGCTTAATGGGTACAGGGCTTCCTTTCAGGGCAATGAGAATATTTTAAAACTAGATAGAGGCAGTAGACACGTGATATCATGAATGTACCAAATATACTGAATCGCATACTTTAAAATGGTTAAATTTATGTTTTCACTTCAATTAAAAAAAAAGGAAAACAGCAACCGAGGCGGCCCACTGAGGAGCCGTGCTCCGGTTCCTCCTCTGCCTGGAGCACTCTCTCGAGTTGTGTGTGTGTCTTCCCCATGCTGGTCTCCGCTCATAAGGCAGCTCCCAAGAGGCCTTCCCTCACCCCTATTTAAAATGTCGCCGCTCCCCATCTCTCATGGCACAGTAGCAAATTCTTACCCACAAGTCAAGGACACGCCTGACAGCCACCCCCAGCCCTAGGCAGGACCAGTCGCTTCCTGTGGCCCTTCTCAGGGCCGGCGGCTGGCCGCTTGGCCAGGCTGCAGTGTCTCAAGGATGGGACAGGTCTGAGTTCCCCAGAGCAGCCAGCCAGGGGACCCGCTTTCCGGCTGGTACTCGGGGCTGCTTTACGGAAGGTGGCCTTTCCGCAGAAGCAAACACTGCGCTGCTGGGCGGGAGGCTGCTCCGGTTCCTGCGGACAAAGCCACTCCTCTCCCCCAGGGGAGGGGAAACCACGCCGGCTCCCAGCCTGGCCAGGAGGGGAACCCGAGCCTCACCTGGAGCTCCCAGAAGATGCTGCGCGTGTGGCGGTGGTAGTAGTGTCTCAAGGGGATGTACTCCAGGCCCTCTCGGTTTGTCTTCAGGTAGTTCTCCACGTGCTTGAAGAACCACGGCTTGTAGTAGTTGCCAATGCTGTTCAGCTGAAATGCCAGAGGGCACTGCTGTCAGAAGGCAGACAAGCCCCGAGGCCACTGGGGTGTAACAGAGATGCCTGGCTTCTGTTCAGCACTCCTGGCCTCCCTAGAGCTCTTTCATGTCTGTCAATCACCTTGGAGGCTCTGGAGAGCTGGATGAGGTTAAGCACAGCGGGCTTTCTCTAGCAGAGAGAGCAGAAGCTCCCGGAGGTTAATGGTGAGCCCGGGGCCCAATGGAGAGCTCCTGACAG
Source organism: Cephalophus harveyi (assembly GCA_006410635.1). Lineage (NCBI taxonomy): Eukaryota > Metazoa > Chordata > Mammalia > Artiodactyla > Bovidae > Cephalophus > Cephalophus harveyi. The sequence continues at coordinate 178,290 of SJYT01053770.1, forward strand.
TCTCGAGAGCTCAGCCCACTCCTTCTCAGGGGCAGAACTGAAGAGCTGATGCCTACTGAGGTCGGCCACAGTGCAGTGGTCCCCACAGGCATGTTCCCCCCTGCCTGCCTCCCATGAGGCCAGTGTTGGCACACAGTGGAGGTCACCTGTCCCACTGGGTCCCCCAGCTGACAGTGTGTACTGACCAAAACGCTTTCCCTGCTGCCCTGGACCAAGCTCCACATTCTCTGGCCAAGGCATTCCCCCAACATCAGAGGGAGACGCTCACTGTAAAGCTACGGGCTTCCTGGTATTGAGCCCCGCCGTCTCCAAGCCTCAATCTTATGTTCAGCTGGTGTCTTCTTCAGTCCTAAATGGTTCAGGACTTTACCTACTGTGTGTCCTGGGGTGACTTAGCTTCTCTGGGCCTTAGCTTATTCACCCACGAAAGGGACTGTGGGTCGATGCTTTCAGAGAGAGAAAGGCAGGGCAGCCGCCCAGAAAGGTCACAGGCTCCAGGCTGGGTGGCTGAGGCCTGGCCCTCGCCTCGCACCCCACGAGCTGTGACACTGAGCAGGCCACTCTGAGGTTGTTTCTTCACATGTTAAATGGCAGTAAAAATAGATACTTTGTGGGAGATTTTTGTGCCTGTTAGAAATTACGTACATACACACTGCAGATGCTTGGGCCCACTCTCTGGGGGTGGGAGAGGCACCCAAGTTTTATGGGGCAGGTGAGCTAACAGCCAGTTGGGGCTCAGCAAATGGACAGGAGGAAGCAAAGAGTGGAGGCCACATAGGAGAGGGGACCACTGGATAGGGCAAGACAGGAACAGAAGCAAGAAGTAAGCAAGGCCAGGGTCGCTAGAGAATGAGTCTAGCATGGGCTAAATGCCCATGAGGGAGGCGGTCCCAGCACCCAATGTGTTCATTCTTTACCCCCTCCATGACCCTGTAGACATGTATTATCTCCTCCAAAACCTCCCACGAAAGAGGTGTCCCTGTCTCACTAACCAGGAGAAAGAATCAACAAGGTTAAAGAGACTACCCGAGGCCACAAGGCTGGCGAGAGGCAAGGCAAGGACTCAAGCACACCCCCTGTTGCAAAAGAACGCCAGGGCTGGATGGCAGAGAACCTTGAATGGGAGGTTCTGGAATGTGGGCATTATTAAGAAAAAAACAGAAAAACAACTATTAATTTTTTTTCCTGATTCTAAAAGCAACACACACTCCTGGTGAAAACTTTAGACACTGCAGAAATATGTAACCTGAAAGAGAGACACCCCTGTAGCCTCACCCTCCAGAGGGAACTACTGAAAGCTAATATGTGTTCATTAGGTTTTATTTTCATACACACACATGGATTTATAGAAATGGGACTACCCTGTTCCTGCTGTTTGCCAGTTTGCTTTTTCCAATTTGATGCACTAGGCTGATCCTGGCAGGTTACTTAACCTCTCCAAGCCTCATTTACAGTACAGGCAAAATGGTTGGAAAGACTGAAACAGATAATATAGAAAGTGCCAAGCACAGTGACTGCCCACAGTAGGGGCACAGTATTCAGTTCTGGCCCCCTCTCAACGCCCTCAGTTCCTTGCCAGTTCCTTCCATCCCAGAGCCAGGCAGCCTGTGCCTTCCATCTCTGGCAGCCAACGCTTGCAGCCCATCTACGTATCACCCTGTGTGCAGGTCCACTCAGCTGAGAGGCCACATTGCAGGGAGTAAACAGGGCCACAAAGCACAGGCTTTGAGCCGGGGCTCAAATGGGCTAAAGAGCCTGTTGGTTCAAGTCAGTCAGAGCATGGAAGCAGAAGTCGCCATAGGCTGGCCTCCACCTGTGCATGCAAAGAGGAGTCAGACCCAACAGGAACAGAGCAATCTGACCTAACCCCAGGTGGGTCTGGCCACATACACGGCAGTGACACCAGCTGCGTGATGAACCCGAGACTTGGAGGTACCTAGACACAGGTGCTCCTGGTGCTCATGACTCGTCAGGAACTATTTGCACAGAGAAGCCTGGGATGGTGCGTGTCTCCCAGGGCACGCGGCAGCCCAGTGGCAGCCGAGAGACCACAGGAGCTCCAGTACCAGCCCGAGCACTCAGATAACAAGCCACTCCCTATCTCTGGGCCTCCCCTGTAAAATGGGTGTGGACCGCCTCCTCTCAGGAGCTGCGGGGTGGATGGGCCGCATCCTCACAGGGGGGGCAGTGCCCGGCATGCAGGGACAAATTCCTGAGCAGCCTGCCGGACAGGCATGTCGGGGAGACGCGCTCCTCAGATGACACGCGCACAAGTCTCTGGCATCCACCACTCTCCCCCGGCCCAGTTCCCATGTGGAATCAGGGTCTTTTTCACGGGAACACTTTACAAAGGTCTGTGGCCTTAGGCCCAGGCCCTCTGCCACTGATACCAGGCAAGCCCCTGGAGGAAACCCTTGTCTTCTTGGGGAAGAAGGGAACCGGTCAGGGTGTTCAAACATTTTCAAAGCTATGCAACCCCCTGGACACAATCTCAACTTTAGGCATCTAACACATTAAAGAGATGACTTTTGGTGGGGAGACGGGAAGTGATTCCCCTTGGTCCCTGCCCTCAGCTTATCACCACTGGCAGTCTCCAGGGGAGTGCCTCAGAAGAAAGAAAACCTCTGGATGAGACCTCCTTGCCAGGTGACTAGGTTCAGATTCAGAGTGACACACTGCCTGGGCTTTGGCCCAACCTGAGCTCAGGCACAGTAAGCGCTCGGGGGCACCAGAGCGTTTGCGCTTGGTGTCCGAAGTCCTGTTCCTGCTCCAGGATCCTCATCCTCCAGTGCTCACTAGCGTCTCACTAGTAGGAATGGTGCTCGATCAAAGTTTGCAGATGATGCTAAATTCTAGAAGCAGATATGAGGGTAACAAACACTCAACCAGGAGTCAGAGACCCAAATTTAAATCTGTCCCAGGCCTGCTGTGTGTCCTCAGAGAAGCCTCTTTCCCTCTCTGGACCTTCATGCCTTATTTGGAGAGTGAATCGTATCTGATGATTTTTGAGCCCCTTTTGATTTTAAAATGCTTTAAGTACATAGGGACAGTTAAGAGGCTTAAGATGGCCTATCATTTGATGCTACTTTAAGGCATTACTCAAATTATAGGCGAAAGATGTCCACTGTTACGTTAATTAACATAATGAAAAACTGGATGCAACTTTAATTTCCAACAGTGGGGCAGTGGTTTAGTAGATGACAGGGCATTTGCTCACTGCAATGTTTCTGCAGTCATTAAATATGAAGGCAATGTAACTGACGTGCAGAAATGCTTATCACACTAAACCAGAAAACTAAAAATTTTATACCAGTGAGCACAGCTGAAGACAAACCGAAACATTGCAAAGAAATGGTAATGAAAGCACCCGAGAACTGCAAGATAAAACGAGCTACTATTTTTAACCTTATCAGATTGGCAAAAATGAAAGAGTGATGCTATCCAGCACTGGCAAGAATGTGGGAGAAAGGTATTCTCACACACCACGGCACTGCTGGAAGTGGACAGAAACACGTTTTCCTGGAGGGCCACTGGTCGTATCTATCAACATTCAATGTTTTCAAACCCCTGGGTCAGAAATTCCTTTTCCTGGACTCAGTACTACAGAAATGCATGTACAAAAGGCCAAGGACAGATGCGAGAGAATCTTCAATGTAATCTTATTTGTAAGAGCAAAACATTTTAAGCAAAATACTCATTGGGAAGCAATGAGTTAGGTCAATTATTTGCAGGCAACAATGGAAATCACAGGACAATACGAGAGCGTGTGTTTGCACAAACACACATGCACACATACAGGCCTCAAAGAGTGCAGTGTTACAAGGGGTCACTCTGGGCGCTTGCTTGGGTAAAGAGATGCACTTTAACTATTTCAACACTGTTACATGACTTTGTAAAGGCTTAAAAAAAAAATCTATATATTGAAAGAGAGGAAATAAATGTCAAACAGGTTAGCAAGAGCTGACTTGGGTCATGTTTATGCGTGGAGCCTTTCTTTTTACTTCTGTATACTTTCCAAGCCTCTCATCAGACACAAATACTTTCTCGAAAGACAAAGAATGGCTATTAAAAAATACACAGCAGGGTCTTCCCTGGTGGTCCAGTGGTTAAGACTCTGCCCTTCTACTTCCAGTGGTATGGGTTCAATCCCTGGTCAGGGAACTAAGATCTTGCATGTTGGGTGGTGTGGCCAAAAATAAAATAATAAAACTTAAAAAATAAATCACACAGTGTCAATCTGGATTCTGAAGCATAAGATCAATTACTTTGTCATCTTGTGGAAGTTAACATGGCCTCTTGGAACCTCAGTTGCCTCATCTATAAAACAGGGTTACTGCGAGGATCAAAGATTATGCCTGTCCCTGGCAGGTGGTAGGGACAGAGGAAGTGGATGCTTTGGTCACTGTCGAAGATGGCCAACTACTGATGCTGCTGCCTGAACCCCAGGTGGGCTGACTCAGGTCGCACCCTTGAAAAGGGTGGCTGCCAGGGTCAGGGTGGGGATCTGGCTCTGCTCCCAGCCTGCCCGGGCCGTCCTCCTTCTGTCCTACCTTGCTGGGCTCCGCCTCGTCCGTCATGACCCCCGTCATGATGACGGCCTCCTCCAGAGAGTAGAGCAGCCCTTCCACGAAGTGGTTCTCCGGTCGCTGGGACTCGCGGGTGAACTTGTCACAGATGGCCTCCAGGCCACGCACCGGCTCAAACCGCAGCTTGATGTACTTCTTGGCAGGGATGATGCGGATCTCGGCAGCCACCAGGAAGCCCAGAGTCCCGCAGGACCAGGGCACAGCGTAGAACAGGTCTGAGTTTTCCATCTGCAAAGCAGAGTGGACTCACGCTGCACATCTGACCCCCGGACGCTGTACTACAGCGTGTCGTCAGCAGTGGGGTGCAGACAACCCAGGGCCTGGGCTAAATCCCTGTCTTGGCACTGCCTGTGTCAAGGACAGGGAAGTAATTCAAGAATGTCTGTTTCCTCTCTCCGCTGGTAAACAGGTTAGAAGGCGGGGCCCAGGCGAGGGTTTAGGGAAATGCGCTGAACTGCTGTGAATCCTTAGAGGTCTACCTTGTTCAGACCAGAGCTCTCAAGCCTGGAGTCCTGCCCTGTGTCTCTGTGAGGTCAACAGAGTGACTCTTGGAAACATCTACTTCTAAGGGATCACACTGTCCCTCCCATCCCAGGGGACCCCACATATGCTCAGAGATATCTGAGCTGATTTCAAAGTTTTGATCCTGTCCTGCTCCTTAACTGTCTGCATCCTACTTTGGGCAGTGGAATTGCCTCTTTTCTCCAAAGCAGCCCCTCTTATTTTTTGCTACAACTCACCTCGGCACAGAGTGTTGATGCTTGGGCCTGACTTCAAGACAGTATGGTGACATGGAGAGCTAAAGGCATTGACATGGGAGTCCAATAAGCAGGGATTGAATCCCAGCCATGTGGGATTTACTAGATATGTGATTTGGGGAAAGTTTATTAACCTCTCTGGGCTTTGGTTTCCTATCTGTAGAATGTGGCTAATAAAAGTTGTTGGTGTTGTTTAGTCACTAAGTTATGTCTGACTCTTTTGCAACTCCATGGACTATAGCCCACCAGGCTCTTCTGTTCATGGGATTTCCCAGGCAAGAATACTGGAGTAGGTTGCCATTTCCTTCTCCAGGGGATCTTCCTGACCCAGGAACAGAACCTGTGTCTCCTGCATTGGCAGGAGGATTCTTTACCACTGAACCACCAGAGAAGCCCGGCTAATAACAGTATCCACTTCATAAGATGGCTTAACAACTAAATGCTTTAATATACATGAAGCATTTATAACAGTATCTGAGCACACCTCAGGGGCTATAGAAATCTGTTATCATCACCAATACAGACCTAACCTGGACAGGTGTACTTTAAACGAAGCACCCCTAGGGGAGCCACCTCCCAGGGGTCCTTAATGCCCAGGGCAGGCTAGTGAGGATATCCCCCACCTCTGAACTCACCGGTGTGCATCGCACAAAGCTGCCATCAGCCAAGACCAGCTCATAGGCGGTGCAGATGTGCTGGAACAAGCCATACTTATGGGATGAAGACTCGATGCCTGTGCCCATGATCAGCCCTCCTGCAGAGACACGTGAGTTAGCCAGGAAGAGCTGAAGGGGTTGGGGGAGAGCTAGGAAAAGACACCTCGCTAGAGCCTGGGATGCTCACAGCATGAGAGAGGCACAACAGGGCTGGCATATCTTAGGAGAGATGTCCCATCTCTGCAGATGTGGAGAGCAGGAGAGAGGAGGAAGGGCTGAGATGTGAGCGTGAGGGTTTGTTTAGAGGTGGGGGATGGGTGGGAGACACACCACCACCTCTGGCCAGACCCAACTTAAGGCACATTCATTTCAACAGGAACCTTGATGAAAGGTGGTTTGGTTGGGTGGGGGAAACCCTTGCAAACAGCTGAAGGACCTGAAGGGGTTTCCTTGGAGAAGAAAAGGCTCTGGGACCTGGAATCCTATGGAAGGAGAGACTAGACTTGCTCTGTGTGCTCCACGGGGCAGAACTGGAACAATGGGTGCACGTTACAGGGAAGCAGGTTTGAACCAGAGATTGAAACGTGCTGTCTGATAACATGAGGGGTTCAGACACATACTGGCAGGCAGTGTGCACCCGGACTTTGGAGCTGGGTGAGCTGAGACAGGGCGGCTTCCGTCACAGATGGTACGGAAGGTGGGCCGAGGTCCCTTCGCTCTGATGCTAGGACTGTCTGAGGGCTTACCCACTGTGAGGTCATCCAGCTCGGGCAACACAGGCAGAGTCCAGCCAATGGAGGTCAGCAGGGCAGTCACCTGACCCATGGTCACCAAGGGCTCCACTCGGACAATCTATTGACACAGAAGAGACCCTGGGTCACAAGGAAGCTGTCAGGCTGAATGAGGGATTCTGCCTGCAGAAGGTGTTGTCCCACACCTTCCCAAACAGTCACCATGGGGATTCCTGTATGGCCTCTACAGCCTCTTTCGAGAGGATTCCACAACCTCTAACTTCATTGAATGGGGCTCTGGCAGTGGGTTTGCTAGGGTTTAATTTTTATACTTGTATATTTTTATAATTTAATCTTTATACTTAGTTTATTTTTCTTCTAGAAGAAGAAATAGTCATTTATTTGGAAGAAACAGCATACACAAAGAAAATAAAAATCATTAAATCTAGTTCTTTCAAGTATCAATTTTACTCTTCTGACTATATCTCCTTTCAATATTTTTCCATGCATATCTATATTGCTATTTTTTGTTTTAATATAACACACACAGAAACACACTTCTAACATAGACCTGTGTTTTTCTAAAAAAACTAATTCTATACTGTGACATCACTCCTTGTCATTATATGCTCCTGGAAAACATGATTTTTGTTCAAAGGACAGTACAATATTAATTCAGTATCTGGCATCACTGGTTTACTTGGCTCTGTTCATGTTGAACCTGGTATTTCTACTGATACAGTATTCCTATAATTTTTTTACACTGTTCAGTTTGATATAACCTTCGAGGCAGATCCATCTCTTCTGACCTTAAACGTGGTCTTAAAGTAAGCTGCTTGAGGAAAGTGAAAAGTGAAAGTGAAGTCACTCAGTCGTGTCCAGCTCTTTGTGACCCCATGGACTACCAGGCTCCTCCGTCCATGGGATTTTCCAGGCAAGAGTACTGGAGTGGGGTGCCATTGCCTTCTCCAGGGGATCTTCCTGAACCAGGGATCAAACCCAGGTCTCCCATATTATAGACACTTTACCATCTGAACCACCAGGGAAGTCAGGCTGCTTGAGGAAAGTGGATCAGAGAGACTGCAGCAGGGGAATTCTGAAGTGTGTCCTTATTCCACTGGAGATCAAAGAAGCCCAGCGAAAAGAACTGTGGACTGACTGACATGAAGACTGTGGGTTGAGCAAAAGTTATTTTTGAAAGGGCTATCTTGAAGATTAAGACTCAGACATTGGAGGAACCAAGGTGATTGGCAGTAGAAAAAAATCAGACCATGTGAAATTCCTTAAAAATTTGTTGACTTGAATAATTTTGCCTGTGTCAGCCTAAAAACAAACAAACTTTTACACTTAAAAAAAAGAACAGACACATGAATGTGTCATCAAGTGGTCTTCTGCTTCCTGTAAAGATGGAGCAAAAAGAACTAGTTTAACCCTACTGCCTGGAAAAAAAAGGACAAAATAAATGAAACAGAAATTTTCAACATAGTGAACACCAGACAATGAAGTTAACGATCTCTAAGAGACAGAAAATCAACAGGGTGAGTTCTGCGGCTGCCCCAGCTAGCCACCTGGAGTTAGACAGTATAGGAAGGGGAGTCCTGTGGACTCTGAGCTGAGGGCCCGATAAGACAAAGGTGAGCAGAGTCTGCAGGACAGAGTGCTGGGGAGGAGGGAGCTGCCGAGAGAAAACTGTGAAGCACTGCCAAAGTGCCCACTGAGTATTCCGCTGGGAACTGATGGGTACACAGGAGGAAATTACCCAAGGCTGAGGTCGGGGAAAGAGCCTGGAAGGTGACAGAGCCGTGGGCTCACACAGGGCAGGAAATACTATTCACTCCCACAGTCCAGACTGGAAGACTCTACGACTCTTAGGGCAATCGGTAGAGAACGTCTAAGGGTCTTGCCTCAGCAGCAGGGAATAATTGCCCCTAGATTACATGCTACTTCAACCCCACCTGAAAACTCAATACCCAACTAGATCAAACTCTTTCCCAGTAACTTGGCTATATCTCAGAACAAAGCTCAGGAAGATTTACAGGGGTACAGAACTATCCAGCACCCAATAAGGTAAAATCCATGATGTCTAGAATCCAATCAAAGTTCACTAGGCGTGCAGAGAGGCAGGAAAATTCAACCCATCCTGAGGGGAATAATCAATCTCTCTTGATAAAAACAGACCCCAAATTGATAGATATTAGAATCAGCAAATAAGGGCATTAAAATAATTCTTACTATAATCCTTATGCTCAAAAAGTTAAGTAGAGACATTTAACAGGCAGTAAAAAGATCCAAATCAAACTTCTAGAAATGAAAACCACAATGTTGGAGATGAAAAATACACTGGTTAGGATTGATGGCAAATTAGACACTGCAGATGAAGAGCAGTGAATTTAAATACACAGCAATAGAAACTGTCCAAAATGAAATATATGGTGGGGGGTGGGGCAGGAAACTTTTATGAACAGCGTATCAGTGAGCTGAGCTATGAAACAACGTCAACTGGCCCAACTTATGTGTAATAGCAGTCCTCAAAGGACAGAGGAATAGAAAGAAAAACTACTTGAAGAAATAATGATCCTTGAATTTTCATATATGATGAAAAATTATATGGCTCCCAAGCACAAGAATTATGAAGAAAACTATACCATGACACATCATAATAACTGCTTAAAACTAGTTACAAAGAGAAAATCTTAAAGGCAGCCAAAGTAAAAAGATATGTTTCACACAAAGCATGAGAGATTTCTTATTAGAAATAATGCAAGTAAGAAGATGCTGGAGCATCTTCAAAGTACTGAAGGAAAAAGACCCGTCAACCTGGAATTCCAGACCCACCGAAAATATCTTTCAGAAATGAAGGCAACCTCACAGCCATTAGGATGGCTATTATTAAACCCAAAACAAAACCAGAAAATTACAAGTGCTGGTAAGGATTTAGAAAAATTAAAACCCTTGTATACTCTTGATAGGGATGTTAAATGGTGCAATCACTATGGGAAACAGTACAGCCATTCCTTAAAAAATTAAAGATAGAACTGCCACATGAGACAGCAATTCCACTTCTGGGTATATACCCAAAATAATTGAAAGCAGGGTCTTGAAATATTTCTACACCCATGTGCATAGCAGCAGTATTCACAACAGGTAAAACATAGAAGCAGCCCAAGTGTCCATGGATGAATGAATGCATAAGCAAAATGTAGTACAGATATACAGTGGAATATTATCCAACCTTAAAAGGAAATTCTGCAATATGCTATAACATGAATAAAGCTTGACATTTTGCTAAGGAAAATAAGCTAGTCATAAAAGGACAAATACTGTATGATCCACTTACATGAGGTACTTGGAGTAGTCAAAATTATAGAGACAGATAGCAGAAAGTGGTTGCCAGGGTTTAGGGAGAGGGAAGATTAGGGAGCTATTGTTTCATGGGTAGAGAATTTCAGTTTTACAAGAGGAAAAGAGTTACGGCAATGGATGGTGGTGGTGATTGAACGACAGTTGCATGGATTTAATGCCACTGAATGACACACTTAAAAACGATTAAGATGGAAGTTCCCTAGTGGTCCAGTGGTTAGAAATCTGCCTACCATTGCGGGAGACACGGGTTGGATCCCTTGTCTGGGAAGATTCTACCTGCCGCACGGCAACTGAGTCCATGAGCCACAACTACTGAAGCCTGTGCTCTAGAGCCCATGTGTCACAGTAAGAGAAGCTGCCACAATGAGAAACCCACAGGTTGCAACGGAGAGTAATCCCTGCTCGCCACAACCAGAAAAATTCCACACAAAGCAATGAAGACTCAGTGCAGCCAGAAATTAATTAATTAAAGATTTTTTTTAAAAAAAAGAAGTGTCAAAGGAGGTTCTTCAGGCCGAAGGAAAATGAGAAAGATGGAAATATTAATCTTCAAAATGAAGAAATGGTAACAATATGGGTAAATAGATAAGATTTCTCTTATTTAAATTTCTTTAAAAGATAACTACTAGTAACAATAATAATGTAGTGTGGGGTTTATAACATATATAAAAGGATGACAATAATAGCACAAAGGTGGGAGGAGAGAAATGGAAGCATATTAAGATTCTTACACTACACGTCAAATGGGATACCATCACTAGAAGTAATAGTGACGAGGAAAGCATATACCATAAAGCCTAAAACAGCTGCTAAAATAACAAAACAAAGACAGCTTTAAGTCAACAAGAGCTAAAACAATCATAAAAACTATTCACTAATCTAAAACACAGACAGAAAAAGAGAACAAAGAACAAACGGCACAAACAGAAAACAAAGAGCAAGGCAACAAATTTAAATCATCAATAATAACATTAAATGTAAGTAGTCTTAAATCTGGATTAAAAGGCAGAAATTGTCATGTTAGATAAAAAGCAAGACTTAATTATGTGCTGTCTACAAGAAACACTTCAAATATAAAGAAACAAATTGATTAAAAGGAAAATGAAGGAAAAAGATACACCATGCTGCCACTGAGACAAAGCAGATTTCTGAACAAAGAGTATGACCTAGGAATAAAACACGGCCATCTGTTTACAGCAGCACTGTTTACAATAGTCAAAACACAGAAACAATTTAAATGTCCATTGACAGGTGAAAGGATAAAGAAGATGTGGTGTATACATACTATGGAATACTACTCGGCCATAAAAAAGGATGAAATAATGCCATTTGCAGCAATATAGATGGACACAGAGATTATCATATTAAGTGAAGGGAGTCAGAAAAATACCATATGACATCACTTATATGTGGAATCTAAATTATGACACAAATGAACATATCTATGAAACAGAAAACAGGCCCACAGACACAGAGAACAGACTTGTGGTTGCAACAGGGGAGGGAAGGATTGGGAGCTTGGGTTTAGCATATGCAAACTGTTACACACAGAACAGATAAATAAGGTCCTATGGTACAGCACAGGGAACTACATTCAATATCCTGTGATAAACCATAATGGAAAGGAATATGAAAAAGATTATATATATATATATTTATATAGAGACACACAGCTTGACTTCCCTGGTGGCTCAGATGGTAAAACATCTGCCTATAATGCGGGAGACCTGGGTTTGATCCCTAGGTCAGGAAGATCCCCTGGAGAAGGAAAAGGCAACCCACTCCAGTACTCTTGCCTGGAAAATCCCATGGATGGAGGAGCCTGGTAGGCTACAGTCCATGGGGTCTCAAAGAATTGGACACGACTGAGACACACACAACTGAATCAGAGACACACACAACTGAATCATTTTGTTGTACAGCAGAAATTAACACATTGGAAATCAATTATATTTTAAATTAAAAAATGACACACATATACTTATCTATGAAACAAAAACACTCACAGAGAGAGAGGACAGACTTGTGGTTGCCAAGCTGAGTGGCAGGGCAGATGGATGGACTGAGAGTTTGGAATTAGCAGATTCAAACTATTATATTTAGAATGGATAAACAACGAGGTCCTACTGTACAGCACAGGGAACTATATTCAGTATCCTGTAATAAATCACAATGAAAAAGAATATGAGAAAGAATATATACATATAGTTGGATCACTTTGCTGTACAGCAGAAATTAACACAACAGTGTAAAGAACTATACTTCAATAAAAGAAATTTTTTTAAAAAGGTAGTTTCACAATGATAAAGGGATAAATTAATCAAGAGGGAATAAAAATCCCAAGCATTTGTACACCTAATAACAGAGCTTCAAATTATATAAGCAAAACTGTAAGAAGTGCAAGAGATAAAAACAAATCTATAATCACAGAGATTTCAATATCCCCCCTTCAATAACTGTTAGAATAAGTAGAGAGAAAATTCATAAGGATATAGAAAACTTGAACAACACTATCAACGAACTTGACCTAAGTACACATCATCCCCAAACAGAATATACATACAAAACAAAAAAAAAAGTTTCAAAAACCAAAAAAAGGTACAAGGAACATTTATCAAGTAGACTGTATTCTAGCCCATACAGTAAGTCTCAGTAAGCCAAAAAGCATTTTAATCATATAAAGTATGTTTTCTGACAACTGTATTAAATTAGAAATCAGTAATAGTAAGATTTCTGAAAAACTCCTAAATATTTGGAGACTAAATAACATGCTTCTACAAAACCTCTGGGTCAAAGCAGATATCAAAAACGAAACTAGAAAGTAATTTGAATTGAATGAAAATGTAAGATATCAGATTTGGGGACAGCTCTAAAACAGTGCTTAGGGGGAAATTTATAGCACTAAACATCCATAATAGAAATAAAGAAATGTCTAAGTCAATGACCTCAGCTGTTACCTTAAAAAACTAAAGAAGAGTAAAACTAAACCCAAAGTCAGCATAAGAAATTAACAAAGATCAAAGCAGAAGTCAATGAAATAGAAAACCAAAAAAAAGAGAGAAAAATCAATGAAACCAAAAGCTGGTTCTTTGAGAAGATCAGTAAAATTGATTAACTTCTAGTCAGATTGCTAAGGAAGAAAAGGGAGGAGACACAAATGATCAGTATCAGAAATGAAAGACATGACATCATCACGGATTCTAAACATGTCTGCAAGGCAGTAAGGGAATATTACAATAACTTTACGTCAATCAACTACACAACTCAATAAAATGGACAAATACATTCAGACACAAACTGCCACAGCTCACCAAGAAGAAACAAATAAATTGAAGAGCCCTATATCTATTTTAAAAAAACTTAATTTGTAGTTAAAAACTTGCTTGCAAAGAGAACTCCAGGTTCAGACGGCTTTGCTGGTTAATTCCATTGACTTTTAAATAACAAAACCAATTCTATACAAACTCCTCCAGAAAAATGAAAAGGAAGGAATACTTCCCAATTCATTATTTTGGACTTACTAATATAAAGCTATAGTATTCAAGACAATGTGTTCTTGGCATACAGACAGGCAAATAGATCAACAGAACAGCAGAGTCCAGAAGAAAACCTGAAAAGATGGACAACTGATTTCAGCAAAGGTGCAAACACAATTCAGCGGAGAAAGGATTGTCTTTTCAACAAAAAAGGCTGGAACAATTGGAAATCCACATGCAAAAAAAAAATTGGGGCCCATATCTCATATCAAATGCAAACTCAAAATGAATCATAGTTCTAAGCGTAAACCCTAAAAATATAATACTTCTGGAAGAAAACAAACAGAAAACCTTTGAGACACGGAGTAGGGCAAGATTTTTTAAGTAAAACATTAAAAGCACAATCTATAAAAGAAATTACTAAACTGGACTTTATCAAAATTAAAACAACTTCTGGTTTTCAAAAGTCAAGCCAAACACCAAGGGAAAATATATGCAAACTGTATATCTGATGAAGGTCTTGTTTCTAGAATACAGAGTAAGAAAGCAAACAACCCAATTAAAAATTTTTAGCAAAAGACTTGAACAAGTATTTCACCACAGGCATATAAACAGCAAATATGCACATGAAGAGATGCCCAACATCATTCATTAGTCATTAACAGTTAAAAATCACACTGAGATACCTACAACAATTCAACAGCTAAAATTAACTATACCAAGTTTACAATGATATGGAGCAACTAGAACACTTGTGGAGATGTAAATGTTACAACTACTTTAGAAATAATTTGGCAGTTTTCTTAGAAAGTTAACCATACACCTACCATATGACCCAGCGACTCCACTGCCAGGTATTTACCTCAAAAAAGAACAAATGTCGACACAACAATTTGGACTATATCCAAATGTTCTTCACCCTTTTACTTGTAATAGACCCAAACTGGAAACAACCCAAATGTCCATCAATTAGTGAAAGTATAAACAAACTATGATTGGAATACTACACAGCAATAAAACAATGTACTTCTGATACATGGATGAATCTCAGAATAATTATGCTGAGTGAAAGAAGCCATACAAAAAAAGAGAGAGGGTACATGATACATGCTCTATGTATAAAAACTCTATGTACAGTTCAGAAAGAAAGAAAAGTCACTCAGTCGTGTCCAACTCTTTGCGACCCCATGGACACCAGGCTCCTCCGTCCATGGGATTTTCTAGGCAAGAGTACTGGAGTGGGTTGCCATTTCCTTCTCCAGGGAACTTCCCGACCCAGGGATCGAACCCAGGTCTCCCACATTGTAGACAGACGCTTTCCGTCTGAGCCACCAGGGAAGTCATTAAACTGTAATAAAATATAATTTATTATAATTATAATAAATTTTATTAAACTGTAATAAAATATAATATAATGTACAGTTTATTATATGTCAAATATATGTCAATAAAGCTGTTAAGGGGGAGGAAAAGGCACAGGGAAATTAAGTAACTTGGACAAGGCGTCACAACAAAATGCCATCATGTGGCTATACCATATATAACTCCCTACTATTGGATATCATATTGTCTTTGATTAAAAATAAAGTTGTGATACAATATCCCTCTCTTTCTCTTGTTGTCTTTATTTCCCTTTTCTGAGAGCCCGGTTCAAGTAGTAGAAATACTAGATAGACCAAAGAGGATGCACACACTTATGGCTATTAACAAGTGGGTCCCCAGAAAGCTTGGAACGAGGCCTACCCTCTGAGCTACCTCCACAGTCCCATTTTCACCAGCACACTTCCTTACTGGGAAGAGGGAAACAGGTTCATTCTTGCCCATGATTTCCCCATCCCTGTCTTCCTGTGGAGTGGCAGACAATCAAAGAATCGCCCTGAGCTCTCAGTCTGCCCACCTGTGAGATGGGGCTATGACCAGTCTCTTCCAAAGTTCTGAGGCTCTGCAGGATGACAATGGTGGGCAGAGACGTCTGTGATGACCAAGGGCCTTGGTCCTGTTCACTCTGGGATGCCTTTGGCTAAAATTATCTCCCTGTGAGTCATCTGCACCAGGTGTAGTTCCCCACCCACTCCCAGAGCCAGAGAACCATGCCACTTCTCTCACCTGTTTCTTGGTGTCCACCTCCAGAATGTCCATCAGGTTGATCATGATGTTTTTGTGTGTCTTCTTGTACTTCCCAACCCGTAGTGAAACGGTGAGCCAGCCAGGCCGCCCCGTGCACATGAAGGTCTTGCTGCCCTGCTCCTTCCATTCCCGTACCTGCAGATGCGAGCAGAGGCTGAGCTGGCCCCCCAGGGATTCTCTGGCAGCTTACAGCCCTGCCTTCAGGAGAAGGGGCGGGGAACAGTGCCTTTGCTTGTCGGCAATTATTTACCGAGGCCTGAATCCTTCCAGACACCTGGAAGAGTGGGATGATGAAAGGCCCACTGGCCTTACCCTCTGGATTCTCCTTGGCTAGTGAGGCCGACAGAAAAGTCAAAGTGTTGCCACACCACAAAGCAAAATGAAGAAAGAGCTGGAAAGCAGGATCAAAGTGCTCTGAAAACATTTATTCTAACTGCAAAGTTCAGGGTAGGTGTTATACTGGAAATAATAACAACCACACAAATGATAACTGTTGGGTTGGCTGAAAAGTTTGTTCATGCTTTCACGTAAACCCAAACAAATTTTTTGTTCAACCCGGTATCTATAAGCTGCCCCCGCTGCGCCAGGCACCTGTTGTGTCTTGTTTCGTTTAATTCTCACAACAACCCAGGTATTTGAGATGATCCGCCTCTTTTTGCAGATGAAGAAAATGAGAAGCAAAATAACTTGCCCGACATTACACAACTGCTGAAAGGCAAAGCCCAGATTCACCATCAGGACTACCCAACTTCAGGCCTGGAAGGATAAACGGGCTTATATTAATAGGCAACGGAGTAACAGCTAACACTTACTGAAGCTGATTATGTGCCAAGCCCTGTTCTAAGCATCTGTGCATGTTAACTCATGGATCCCTCTGAGCGGGAGGGAACCAGCAAAGGAGGGCAGATTCACCATTAGACATGGAAGGAAGAACTTTTGCTAAAGCTCTGCTATAAGTGACCCGAACACAAAACACACAGAACAATGGAGGAGGAACATGGGAGGAAGCAAATGGAAAACGGCAGGGAGGTGGACATCTGCTGCTGTGACCTGCGACCATCCGTGTCCTCTTCGTGTGCTTCTAACAGTCCCATCTTTCTTTGGTCTGGGTGATGCCGATTGCCCGCTGCCCCCAGAGATGGGCACAAGACTGAGGTTTGACTCCATCCCCCTGGCCACAGTGACCAGTTCAGGGACGGGCCTATGATCCAAGTTAAGCCAATTAAGACCGATTCCAGAAGAGGCCCTCTCACTTTACTGGAGTTGCTAGGCTGGCTGGATATAAGCCAGACACTGCTGGGGCCCCTGCAGGGAGACAGCCGCCCTGAGAATGAAGTCAACTCAGAACAAAGCAGAGCCAAGAATGACAGCTGGGTGGAAAGACAGAGACTGATGTTGGATCTAGTGAGGTCTGAGCTGCTTTTATTCCTGGACTTTTCTCTCTTCTTTTTGGCCAGATCCTGTGGCAGGTGGGAATCTTAGTTCCCAGACCAGGGGTTGAACTCGTGCCCCCTGCATTAGAAACTCAGAGTAAGGGCAGAGTCTTAACCACTGGACTGCCCAGCAAGTCCTACTTCTGGACTTTTCAAGACCTGGGTCAGTAGAGTCCCCTTTTGCTCAAGCCAGTTGGAGCTGAGTTTCTGTCACTTGCAATCGAGAGTCCTAGAATAGGCTGCATTGAAACTTATCAGGCAACATGGGGAAGTTCAACATGGGGAAGAACTGTTCTGCAATCAGAGAGGCCAGTGTCCCATGTGAAGCAGAGGTTTTGCACAGAGGATGTAACTGAGGAAGGGATTCCTATGAGTAGGGTGTGACCGAGCAGACTTTGCCCCTGCCCAACTCTGCCCAACTCACCTCCAGGTTTATATTAAGTTCTCCAGGATGTAATACAAACCTGGAGGTGAGCAGGATGCACTGGGAGAGCTGCATGCAGCCAGGAATGGGAACTGGGGGTGGAGGATGGGACAGGAACATGAGGTGACTGTGGAGTTCATCAAGTCTGAAACACTGGTTGGGATGGATCCTGATGGGAGCCAACCAAGATTTTGGGCAGGGACGTAATCCTGTGGCACCATGCCCATATGGCAGGGCAAGCCAGAGAGAGGTGGGCAGGGCCCAGGAAATGGGCAACCTGTCAGGTAGCTATAACCACTTTCCAGGAGTGAGGCAACAGAACCAGACCTCCAGGGTAGAATGGAAAGGGTTAGGAAAGAAGCAATGTCAGAGTTCGGGTTCAGAGATTGAGCTGACCTGGGTTCCAGACCCATTTACTAGTTATATCATCTTAGGCACATGACTCACAGTTTGAGTCTCAATATATTCTCCATCTGTAGAACAGGTGCAAGATCTCCCAGGGTGGCCCTTTTCTGGTAAGTGGCCAGAGGTGACCTCTGAAAATGGTTTACTATTTACTTGACCCAGAAAACCCCCCAAAATTATGCAAATCAAGAGGTTTGAACCTTCGTGCTCACTTTAAGAACACCTGTGAAACTGCCCAGGCCATTAAGAGTATACATATCTGAAAAGCCACCAAGTATCTGAAGGATGTCACTCTACAGAAGCAATGTGTGGCATTCTGCCGTTACAACTGGAGCTTGTAGGTGGGCCCAGGCCAAACAGTGGGGCTCGACACAGGGTTGGTGGCCCAAAAAAGAGTGCTGAATCCTTACCGCACATGCTCAAAAGTGCAGAGAGTAATGGTGCATTTAAGGGCTTAGATGTAGCTTTTCTGGTCATTGAGCCTCAAGATGCAGCTCAGGACTTACAGAGCTCATGGTTGGATCAGCCTGTACATGAACTCTCTCTGCCATACTGAGATGATCCTTACTGAAAAAGAGCAGATCGTTCTTCAACCAGAAGAGGATGTTGCACGAAAGGAAAGGATACCCCAGAATAAACTGAAGAAACTAAAACTTAGAGTCCAGGAAAAAGTGCCACCCAAAAAATAAATACAAAAAACCCCCCACAAAGACCTATCAGCACTGCAGTGAGGATGGAAAATAATGAACATCAGTGGCACAGAGCGTGGCACAGGGTAGGGCCACAGCAGTGGGTTGGTCTGGCAAGGCCCCTTGTCTTCCTGTCCCTAATGCTGCTGTTTAGTCGCTCAGCTGTATCCAACTCTGACCCCATGGACTGACTGTAGCCTGCCAGGCTCCTCTGTCCATGGGATTCCCCAGGAAAAAAATACTGGAGCAGGTTGCCATTTCCTTCTCCAGGGGGCCTTCCTGACCCAGGGATTCTGCATTGCAGGAAGATTCTCTACCACTGGGCCACTGGGGAAGCCCTTCGGTTTAGCTTAGGTTCAGAAGTGCTCACTGTGCTGCTTTGGGCCAGGACTCATTGGACAGAGAGGAGTCAGCAGTCTGCCTTCAAGGAGCTCACATTCTGATAGGGGAGATAAGCAGGGAAATTGAGAATCTGAGCACATAGAGAGAACTAGGAAACAGGGTGCATTCGAGACCGAAAGTAGGGAGGGCTCTGGAGCTGTGACTGACTAGCACAATCCATGGCAGCCTGAGTAAAGGGCTTCCAGATGCTGCCTGCTCCCACCGCGTCCAAGGTCTACCCCTCCCAGCGGTGGCTCTCCGCACTCGTCTTCACGCTCTTACTGGCAGCACTCAGCCAGCAGCAAACGGAACATGGAGGCCGCAACACCTGTGGTGAGGGTGGCTGCAGGAAACAGAAGCTCTGTGCAACCCGAGGCCAGTAAGAAAGGAACATATGGAGGGGCAGAGGGCGCCAAGAAACTGCCCAGGCCTGGTGTTCAGGCCTGATGTCCATTCTGGCGATGGCACAGGAGGAGGAGGCTCGGCTGTGAGCGGCAGCAGGCGTACCGGCTCTGTGAGCGCTGACATGGGGAAGGGCACTGCCTTCTTAGGAGTGAGCGCCTGGCGCAGGGTCTGCGAGGCTCCTTCAGTCCTCCAATCTAAGCACGTGAAAAATTTTCAGCTCCTTGCTACAGAGTAAACTCCAAACTGAAGCCCCCGCCCGCAACCTAGCTTCAAACTGACTTTCGGACCTTCCGCCCCTCCCCTCATATGCTCACACGTTCCCCGGGTCATTCCCGCTACTTTCCAGTCACCAGCGCCAGGGGCACTTCCTTGAAGCCCGGCTCCTCTTCTGAAATCATCTGGGCCTGGTGAGAGCTTCCTGAGTACGATTCTTTACATCTCTCCAGATAACCCGCACGTACTCTGCACACAGTAGGCACTCCATAAATGTCGGAGCAATGTTCTATTCAACGCCTTTGCTTACTCCGTTCCCTCTTGAGAAGCACCCCCGCCCCCATCACATTTCTGTTGAGTTCAAATCTCGCTCAAATGGCACCTCTTCAGGGAAGCCCTTGCTCCGCGCCGCGCACCACTTCGCGCCCGGCTCCCGCCCCACCCGGCGCCGCTCACCTGCTTCTGGATGTCCCGCACGCGCTGTTCGTGCAGCCGCGGCGCGCTGCTCAGCTTGAACACCACCCAGGCGCGCACGTAGTAGTAGATGTCGAAGATGAGCGAGAGAGGTAGGAGGAAGAGGCACACAAACACCCAGCGCTGGTGGATGAGAACGAACTCTAGCCCCTTCACACGAACCCAGAGCAGGAAGAGCAGCGCGCACACGGCCAGCGACACAGCGGGCTCCATGGTGGAGCCGGTGGCGCGCCGCACGGGGGAGGCGGTTTGCGGGCTCGCGCCGCTTGTCGCCGCCACCGGCTCCTCGCCTGCTTGCACTCGCAGCCGCCCGCCGCCGGCTACCCTCGAGCCTAAGGACCCCTCGCCGTCTAGCGATTGGCTCGGGTCGCAAAGGTTCGGTGGGCCGAGACCCGGGTGGCAACCAATGGTGAGCCGCGCCGGGGATCGGACCAGGAACCCGCTGATTTTATTGGCTGCGGGAGCCTGTCCGCTCCACCCTCTTCTCCTCTCGGACACGCTGGGAGGGGGTGGTCGGGGACCAGCGTCCTGGAGGGGTCTGCGGCGCTCTGCTCTGCGGGGGGCTGCGGGATTCGGAAGTCCAGGCCCTGGAAACTGAGGAGTAGCTCCAACACCGAGGGGAGCGGTTGCAACCCCCACCCCTCCTCCTTAGGTGGCGCCTCCTCGAGAGGCGCGTTAAGCAGTCACGTGTAGGGTTACCTCCCAGGGTGTCGGATCTGGGCGTCCCACGCTCTGGGATCGATCACCCTGCACTTTGGCTGAGGATGCCCATCTGGGCCAGGGAGGGTGGAAACCTGGCCTTGAAGTCCACAGGTCAAGTCAGTCTACCCTCAAGGCCAGGAAGCGCACCTTTTCATTTTTCCAGGCGCTTTCTCGAATTCATCTGAGTTACGCAACAGTCCGGCGCGGCGGGGAGTTTTGAACCCATTTTATAGATGAGGAAACATCCTAGAAGGGTGAGGCCTGTCTCTGAACCCCGGAGGACTTTCGAAGCGCAGGCTAGGGCTGGCGCCCTTCCCCCCCTCCCGCTGGACCAAGCGGAAGGGGAAGACTTGGGGAAAGGACGGAAGGAAGGAACCGGCTCTGTAAACTTCCTAGTGCCCTCTCTGCCAGGCAGTGTTGCAGACAGTGGGGCAGGGTGGTGAGCATAGCAGATGGCCCTGCCCTCTTGGAGGAGCTAATCCGGAGAAGCACGACTGTTACCAGCAAAAGCTTCAATCCACTGTCATTTGCATTCCACACGATCTTGCAGAGAGACAATTACTTCTGAAATTTTAGAAAGTGTAGTGTGTTTTTGTTTTGTTTTTTTAATTTCAGAAGCCTAACATGACTCACTAGGCCTTTCACTGGCTCTGCTTACCTCCCC
Organism: Cephalophus harveyi; assembly: GCA_006410635.1. NCBI lineage: Eukaryota > Metazoa > Chordata > Mammalia > Artiodactyla > Bovidae > Cephalophus > Cephalophus harveyi. Next base: position 199,777 of record SJYT01053770.1, read on the forward strand.
ACTTTCCTTTTTCACCTTTGCCCTAACAGGCACTCTTTAGCGGTTGCCGGGGACCCCCATCCGTCATTTCAGGCCTTAGATCAAGCTGACACCTCTGGCATTGCCCTTTGCCATTCTATTCATAGCTAACATTACAGGTCCTTGAAGTCAGCTCAGGGCCACCTCTAAAACTACATGTCCTTCCCCTTTCAGGTGCCCATAAAATAGAGTGTGTCTATTCTGTGTCATGGGGCTTCCCTGGTTGGTTCAGTGGTAAAGAATCCACCTGCCAATGCAGGAGACATGGATTTGATCCCTGGGTGGGGAAGATTCTCCCGGAGGGGGAAATGGCAATCCACTCCAGTATTCTTACCTGGGAAATCCTGTGAACAGAGGAGCCTGGTGAGCTGCAGTTCATGGGGTTGGAAAAGAGTTGGAATCTGACTTAAGAGACTCAATAACAACAACATTCTATGTCACAATTCTTTTATATTATTTCATAGCCATCTCTGGGTGTCTCTCACTGTCACAGACTGTATTTCCACTTTCTAGCATAATACTTGGTGCACAGTGGACATGCCAGTGTTTGCTGACCAATGAATGAGTGAAGAATGTAGATAGAGGCTTGAACATTCAAAGATCAAAATAAAATAGAGGTGTTTGCACTGAGTTTCAAAAATGAGTCATCTGGACCTGTACACTCTTACACAATAGCTGCTAGCTACTGGTATGCAGCTAGTCCAGACTGAGACATTTTCAGTGTAAAACACGAACTGGATTTCAAAGACAGCACAAAAAAGACAATGCAAAATACCTCATTATTAATTTTGACTTTGATTATTTTCCTTTTTAAGACTGAATAATATTCCATTTTTTAAGGTACCACAGTTTGCTTATCTGTTTATCCATTCAGGGACACTTGGGTTGCTTCTATATTTTAGCTCTTGTGAATAATTTTGCTATAAACATGGGTGTGCAAATATCTTTCTGAAACCTTGCTTTTAATTCTTCTGGCATGTATCCAGAAGTGGAATTGCTGGCTTGTATGGTAATTCTGTGTTTAATTTTTCAGCTGCCATATTGCTCCACTGTTGCTGTACCAATATTAGTTGCTTTCTATTTTTTTTTTTTTTTT
>SJYT01053770.1:220032-232777 GCA_006410635.1 Cephalophus harveyi
ACATATACACAATGGAGTATTACTCAGCCATTAAAAAGAATACATTTGAATCAGTTCTAATGAGGTGGATGAAACTGGAGCCTATTATACAGAGTGAAGTAAGCCAGAAAGAAAAACACCAATACAGTATACTAATGAATATATATGGAATTTAGAAAGATGGTAATGATAACCCTGTATGAGAGACAGCAAAAGAGACATAGCTGTATAGAACAGTCTTTTGGACTCTGTGGGAGAGGGAGAGGATGGGAGAATTGGGGAGAATTTTGAGAGATTTGGGAGAATGGCATTGAAACATGTATAATATCATATATGAAATGAATCGCCAGTCCAGGTTTGATGCATGATACAGGATGCTTGGGGCTGGTGCACTGGGATGACCCAGAGGGATGGTACAGGGAGGGAGGTGGGAGGGGGATTCAGGATGGGGAACACATGTACACCCATGATGGATTCGTGTTGATGTATGGCAAAACCAATACAATATTGTAAAGCAATTAGCCTCCAATTAAGATAAATAAATATATATAAAAAAAAAAAGATTGGAGCTGTCATGAGCATGTCCTTCCCAATCAGTGGCTCATCTCTGTCTCTCCTGGATGGGTCTTAGGGCTTTCTCAAAAAATGGCCCAAGATTGGGAATGTTTCCTGAGGAGGGCAAGTCTTTTGTAGACATAACGAATGCCTCTGGAACACAGCAATAATTGTGCAGGTGCTCCTTCAGTGTGTGGGAAGATCTAGATATACCCTGTTACCACAAAGGAATGAAAATCTGGTACCCCATAAAGATATCCCCATGCGGGTCCCCAGAGACAGGCCTTGACTTGTTGGGGATCTTTCTCTGGAAATAGGCTGGGATCTCATGGCCTGGGACTATATTGGGAAGGCCAAACTCTAAGGAAATAATTATCCATACACAAAGGGGAGAATGTGGATTCTGATTGATTATGATTGCAATGGGGAGGTTAGCATAATATATTTCTGAAGCTCAACTGTATTGTGTTATATCTTGGAGGAGAACATGGTTGGGAAGATAGGTTAAGTCGGTGTCTGGTGGTCATACCTATACCTACATATTTAGTTCTCAGGGCCAAGCTGTTTATGGAGATGTGATCCTCATTTATGTAGTTCTTGGTTGCATTTTTCCCCAAGTTTCCCCAGTATACATTGAAATTACCTTTATGCATATTGTATTTATTATCCTCTGACCAGGGAACCCATTATAGGCTAGTCTGATTAAAGTTGAGAGTATAGTCACAAAGAGAATCATTTAACCAGCCCAATATGGATCTCCATCCATCCAGGTTTTGAAAACATAGTTGTGCCTTTCCTGAGTTTGGAGGCAGTGCCTACATGGGCAGCTAAACCTGTGGCAAATGAGTCAGGACCCACTTGCCTTTGATCTCTGTATAAAAGATTATCCATCCCATAATATTGGCCTGATAGATTGTATAACTATTTGATGGAGATAGAGAGGGCCAATAAATAGAGTACCTCTAGGTTTTGCATTCCCTTGGGGCAAACCCAGCAGTCAGTGTGTAGGTTAACTTTGCAACCTGATTTAGAGTGAGTGTCAGTGGATGCTGAAGATATGGAGAAGTGAAAGGAAAAGAGCAGAGTCCAGTAACTATAGCAGTGTCATATTAAGAGAACGGGAGGGAGCGTCCATCTGAAAGGTTGTTGCTGAACCACGAAAAGATGCCGGGATTCTTGGCCTCCGGAGGAGAAAAATTCAATCCAGGGCCAGAGATGAGGCTTGATTGCTCAGAGCTTTTGTGTAATAAAGTTTTATTAAAGTATAAAGGAGATAGAGAAAGCTTCTGACATAGGCATCAGAAGGGGGCAGAAAAAGTACCCCCTTGCTAGTGTTAGCAACGGAGTTATATATGCTCCAATTAGTCATTGAAAGTGAAGTGAAAGTGAAGTTGCTCGGTCGTGTCTGAGTCATAGCAACCCCATGGACTGCAGCCTACCAGGCTCCTCTGCCCATGGGATTTTCCAGGAAAGAGTACTGGAATGGGGTGCCATTGCCTTCTAATTAGTCATTACAATGAATCAAATGAATGTCTGGAGGTTGTAAAGACCTCAGCAGACCTACTCCCATAACTTACATTTTAAGATAGCAGGATTAGCCAGAAAGTTTTTTCCAGAGACTGTCCTCAAGCAGGATACATTATTGTTATATAATCCTAAGGAATGTAGAGGGGGGAAAAAGTTTGTCCTTTCTTCCTCCTTGAGAATCCCAGACCCTTCTTTCCTTGGGGACCCCTAATCAACCTGCCTAGGAAATGACTCTCACATTTGTGACAATATGTAGAATTGAAGGTGGGCAAGCAAAAAAAAAAAAAAAGCTCAGGACATATAGTAGTAGACCTATTAAACTGAGGATCTGTAGAATCCAGGTTTAACAATCAATGAACATGGTCTGATCAATAGTACTGGGAAGTCCCCTTGGAGGATTTTGTCCCATGTTAGTTGTCATATGTATTGTTTCTGATACTGTGGGGGCTGTAGGTGTAACTGAGGCTCCTGGGAATTTATGTCTGTCCGCAGTGCCCAATAGAAATCAAATTCAAAAGGGGAAATTGAAAACTGGTGTATAGGGGTTAATGGAAAGAACAGATTTAGTAGCCATCTTGATGTGTACATTAGTATTAGAAGGAAGTGAAGCTATTGTTATTGGAGTCAGACCCATGCCACTTTTGAAATGCCTTAGATATCTTAAAGAAGCAGTCCCTGGAATACCAGGGGACTGTATCACAAGGAAGGGTGACAAGTACCCACAGAAGTGAAATTGTCCAACAAATGACAAGGAAAATAATAAAGTTGAAAATCAGCTTTTCAAGATCAAGAATGTAAGATAAGTAAAATATAATAAAAAGATCATCAATGATCTTTTTTAAAATTATTTTATTTTTGGCTGTGCTGGAACTTCATTGCCATGTGGGCTTCTAGTCACAGTGAGCAAGGGCTACTCTTTGTTGTGGTACATGGACCTCTCATTGCAGAGACTTCTCTTGTTTCAGAACACAGGCTCCGGGGCACATGGGCTTCAGTAGTTGTGGCACATGGGCTCAGTAGTTGTGACTCCCAAGCTCTAGAGCATGGACTCAGCAAGAATGGCACATGGGCTACGTTGCCATGGGGTATGTGGGATCTTCCTGGACCAGGGATGGAACCAGCGTCTTCTGCATTGGCAGGCAGATACTTATACACCAAGACACCAGGGAAGCCCCACCTGATTGTTTTTCGAAAAGGAGGTGGAGGACTTCCAGAGGCTCACAGCTATATGCTAGGTCCAGCAGCTTTTCTGCTCCCAGGGGTTTGGTTCCTCAGGGGAGGAGCTGTTTTCAGTCTGGATATGTGAATCCAGCAGGGTGAAGCCTTGGACCTTTGCCGCCATGAGGGTGCTCAGCAGGACTGAGTGTGGCCCCATCCAGGTCACATTTGGTGGTTTTTGATCTTGTGGAAGAGTCTTAACATACACTCAATTACCAGGCAATAAGTTTTCAGATGTGTCTGTGAAATTAGAGTCTGGCTTGGTTCTTGATATTCCCATATGTTTTTGAGAGTTAATCCTAATACTAGGAGATATTGAGCCAGATAGTGAGTTTCTGGATGGACTAGGAGATCTGTGCTCAGAAATGGCCTTCCATATAGAATTTCATATGGGCTCAGATGAGCTTTCCAGATGGTACTAGTGTAAAGAACTGAAAGTTTGATCTCTGGGTTGGGAAGATTCCCTGGAGAGGGGCATGGCAACCCACTCCAGTATTCTTACCTGGAGAATCCCATGGACAGAGGAGCCTGGGGGGCTACAGTCCACAGGGTCACACGGAATCAGATATGACTGAAGTGACTTAGCACACACGCATGCATGAGTTCAAAATGCATGCATGGGCTCAGATGGATCTTAGATGTGGGGGTTATTTGGGTCCTCAAGAGGGTGATGGGAAGGAGAGCAACCCATTGAGTTTGATGAGTTTCCACAGCCAGCTTAGTTAAATATCTTTCGAGAGTCTGATTAGCTCTTTCCATCTTCCCAGATGCCTGAGGGTGCTAGGCTGCGTGGAGGGAGTAATTTGTAAAGCTTCATTTGTGCCCTGAGTTAAACTGAAAATAAATGCAGGCCCATTGTTAGATTGTGGAGACTATGGAACTCCAAATCTAGGTATAACGTGTTCCACTAAGGCCACAGTGACTTCTGATGCTCTGTCTTAGCTGGAAATGCTACTATCCATCCTGTGAATGTTTCTACCATGACTAAGATATTTGTAACCCTTGCAAGTGGGCGTGTGAGTGAAGTCTATTTGCCAGTCTTCCCCTAGTTGATTCCACCACCAATCTGGACTGATTGGAGTAATGTGGGAGACCGTACAGCTCTCCCCCCACCCCCGCCCCACTCTATCTTAACCTGGCGACAAACTGGGCAAGGCTGTGATACAGATTGGAAGGTCACGAGGATGCCTTTCCCAGAGAAGACAGTATCAGTTAGTTTAAAGAGAGATTAAAGCTCAACATTCAGAAAACGAAGATCATGGCATCCAGTCCCATCACTTCATGGGAAATAGATGGGGAAACAGTGGAAAAAGTGTCAGACTTTATTTTTGGGGCTCCAAAATCACTGCAGATGGTGACTGCAGCCATGAAATTAAAAGACGCTTACTCCTTGGAAGAAAAGTTATGACCAACCTAGATAGCATATTCAAAACCAGAGATATTACTTTGCCGACTAAGGTCCGTCTAGTCAAGGCTATGGTTTTTCCAGTAGTCATGCATGGATGTGAGAGTTGGACCGTGAAGATGGCTGAGTGCCAAAGAATTGATGTTTTTGAACTGTGGTGTTGGAGACGACTCTTGAGAGTCCCTTGGACTGCAAGGAGATCCAACCAGTCCATTCTGAAGGAGATCAGCCCTGGGATTTCTTTGGAAGGAATGATGCTAAAGCTGAAACTCCAGTACTTTGGCCACTTCATGCGAAGAGTTGACTCATTGGAAGAGACTCTGATGCTGGGAGGGATTGGGGGCAGGAGGAGAAGGGGACAACAGAGGATGAGATGGCTGGATGGCATCACTGACTTGATGGACGTGAGTTTGAGTGAACTCTGGGAGATGGTGATGGACAGGGAGACCTGGCGTGCTGTGATTCATGGGGTTGCAAAGAGTTGGACACAACTGAGGGACTGAACTGAACTGAGGCCTCTATATGGGTGGCCTGGTGGATGTTTTAAAATCTTCCACTGAGCTGCTTCTGGTAGGAGGAACTTATCATCTGGGCCTTTTAACTATCCTTCAGGGATTAAGGGGGGGTCCCTGTTTTTTCCTTCCTCCAGTTCAAGATTAGAGCATTGGACTGGGATGGCACTTAGATTTGGAATCGAGGGAGCTTGTAAGATTCTTTGAGCGGCCTTCTTAGCTTCCCTGTCTGCCTTTGCCTTGTTGTTGCCCTTGGTTACTTCTGAGGAGTCCCATTTATGTGCCTTGCAGGGAAGGATGGCTACTTCTTTAGGGAGTTTGATTGCCTCTAGCAAGTTTAACCAGAGAAGGCAATGGCACCCCACTCCAGTACTCTTGCCTGGAAAATTCCATGGATGGAGGAGCCTGATAGGCTGAAGTTCATGGGGTTGCTAAGAGTCGGACACGACTGAGTGACTTCACTTTCACTTTTCACTTTCATGCATGGGAGAAGGAAATGGCAACCCACTCCAGTGTTCTTGCCTGGAGAATCCCAGGGATGGCAGAGTCTGGTGAGCTGCCGTCTTTGGGGTCGCACAGAGTCGGACATGACTGAAACGACTTAGCAGCAACAGCAGCAGGTTTAACATTTCTGGCCCATGTTTAATTGGGGGATTATGTGTTGTCAGGAGTTCCCCTTTACTTCTAGGTGGCAGCATGAGCATGGACTACATGGAAGGCATAGGCTGAGTCTGTGTAAAAATATTGAGTCAGAGCCCCTTTCCCAGCTCTAAGGCTCTGGTTATGGCAAAGAATTCTGCCTTTGGGGCAGAAGTAGTGGTCACATAAAGTGTACCAGATTCTATTAGTCTTTCTCTATTGACTGTGGCATAGCCTGAGACTCTGTATCCCTCTTTCATGAAACTACTGCCATCTCTGAACCATTGTGCATCCGGATTGGGCAAAGGCCTATTCCGAAGATCTGCTTTCACAGTGTAATTTTGTTCTAATGTTTCTAGGCAAGAGTGTAATAGTGGGGCCCCAGTATTTGGGTTAGGCAGAGAAGTAGCAGGGCCTAATGTGGTGGCAGGGTCTCATTGAGATCCAGAGCCTTCCTCAAAGAAAGCCTTGTATTTCTAAATCCTGCTGTCTGAAGTCCAGTGGTATGCTTTGGAATGCAGAACATCTAGAACCTGATTGGGAGTATAGACTGTAAGGGGCCGTCCCAAAGTGAGTTTGGAAGCTTCCTCTGTTAACAGTGCGGCAGTGACTAGGGCTCTGAAACAGGGAGGCTGTTCCTGGGATGTTACATCTGAACTTTTAGGTAAATGTGCCACAGGATACTGGCATGATTCCAGATATTGGGCTATTTCTTTCCTTTCATGGCTGAAGAGGGAAAAGAGCTTGGCTAAATCTGGCAGGCCTAAAGCTGTGGCAGTGACCGCGGCTTCTTTCATTTGTCTGAAAGCTGTCTCCATTTCAGCAGTCCACTCTAGAGGGAGGTCTTCCGGTCCCTTAAGCCTTCATAGGGTGGGTTTGCTAATGGGCCAGAGTTGGGATCCAAATTCTGCAAAAGCTGGTTATTCCCAGAAAAGTTATGAATTGCTGTTTCGTGTAATTGTTGTTTAGTGGCTGGGAGGACCATGTCTAGCATTAGAGACTTCTGGTATGGGGCAATACTTCTTTTACCTGGGATTAATATTAACTCCAGCAAAGTGACCCATTGGAAGGAAATCTGACCCTTTGCTGGGGATACTTGGTATCCTCATTCTGTTAAGTGTTTGAGACTAAAATGGTGTTGTTATCCGAGGTTTGTTTATCTGGGCTACAGATCAGGAGATCATCCAGCTATTGGAGCCGGCAGCTTTTGCCTTCCAATTGTAAAGAGGAGAGGTCCTTTACTAGTTCCTGGCCAAATAAGTGAGGACTGTCTCTGAACCCCTGGGGCGGCACTGTCCATGTGACTTGTTGAGAGTGTTTAGTGTCTTGGTCATTCCATTCAAAGGCAAATAGGAATTGAGATCAGGGTGAACTGGGATACAGAAAAAAAAGCATCTTTTTTTCCTAGGACTCATGGGGTTGCGAAGTCGCACACGACTGAGCGACTTCACTTTCACTTTTTACTTTCATGCACTGGAGAAGGAAATGGCAACCCACTCCAGTGTTCTTGCCAGGAGAATCCCAGGGACGGGGGAGCCTGGTGGCTGCTGTCTATGGGGTTGCACAGAGTCGGACACGACTGAAGCAACTTAGCAGCAGCAGCAGCAGCAGTATATCATTGAGTTCCCAGTGGAATTTGACTCAGGAGTCCCCAAGGGTTTGAGACTGTAGGGTGAATGGAGACCACAGCCTGGTTGATTGCTCTCAGATCTTGAACTAAACGGTATGTATCATCAGACTTTCTAAATGCCAGGATCGGGGTATTGCATGGGGAATCGCAAGGAGATAAAATGCTGTTTTTGAGAAATTTAGAAATTAATAGCTGTAGCATCTTTAAAGCTTCTTTCTTAAGACGGTATTGTGGGACCCTGGGAAAGGTACTGGGGAGGCACTGGTAGACCTGCCAGGAGTAGAGGTGTCCGATACTGTTGGAGGTACCTGATGGTAACATGAGGTGGAATACTGTCTGGAATGAATTCAATGTTTAGAGCCATAGTTATTGGAACGAAAGATAGTGTGGCTTTGAGTCTCATTAGAAGGTCTCTGCCTAACAAAGGAGTGAGACAGGCCAGAAGAACTAAAAAGGAATGTGAGAATAGGATATTTTCAAGGTAATATGGCAGTGGGGGTGTAAAACGGCCAAGGCTAAGTAATCCATTTAATCCTGTTAGGAGGATCGGGGAATAGCGAGTGGGACCAGGGAAGAAAGTTACAACTGAATAAGTAGTTTCTGTGTCAATTAAGAAAGTTATAGAGGCCCCTGTCACCTCCAGGGTTACTCAGGGCTCCTCTGGTCTTATGGGGACCTTTGGGGCCTGAACATTGAGCCCCAGGCATCGTCAGTTGTCTACCTCCAAAAGGTCGAGACCCAGGAGACTGTCTGGCTCCTTTCCTGGAATCAATGATCACTGTCTGAGGCATTGGGTCCTGTCTTGCCTTTGACACTGGGAATCTTAGGAGTTGGCCCATCCACTTGAGGGTGGAAAGGAAAACTCTGTTTGCAGTGGCCACCTGCTAGCGAATAGGGCAAGAAGTACTGGGTAGTAGAATGGAGCAGTTTTTTGAGTGTGCCCAGGCCGACCACAGTGTCAGACTTTATTTTTTTGGGCTCCAAAATCACTGCAGATGGTGATTGCAGCCACGAAACTAAAAGACGCTTACTCCTTGGAAGGAAAGTTATGACCAACCTAGATAGCGTATTGAAAAGCAGAGACATTACTTTGCCAACAAAGGTCTGTCTAGTCAAGGCTATGGTTTTTCCAATAGTCATGTATGGATGTGAGAGTTGGACTGTGAAGAAACCTGAGCGCCAAAGAATTGATGCTTTTGAACTGTGGTGTTGGAGAAGACTCTTGAGAGTCCCTTGGCCTGCAAGGAGATCCAACCAATCCATTCTGAAGGAGATCAGCCCTGGGTGTTCTTTGGAAGGACTGATGCTGAAGATGAAACTCCAGTACTTTGGCCACCTCATGCGAAGAGCTGACTCATTGGAAAAGACTCTGATGCTGGGAGGGATTGGGGGCAGGAGGAGAAGGGGACGACAGAGGATGAGATGGCTGGATGGCATCACTGACTCGATAGACCTGAGTCTGAGTGAACTCCGGGAGATGGTGATGGACAGGGAGGCCTGACGTGCTGCGATTCATGGGGTCGCAAAGAGTCAGACACGACTGAGGACTGAGCGACTGAACTGAACTGAACTGAACTGAACTGAACTGAACTGAACCGAACTGAGGCCGACCACATTGGAAACAGGTCATTGACAGCCTCTGGCCAGTAGAGGGCGCTCCCGGATTAGCCTGCCATGAGCGGAATGGGGAAAGAGCAAGAGCTACCTACTGAGCATGCCTTTTATTTTTTTCTTCCTCTCTCTGTGCCTTCCTAGCCTGGATGTTTCCTCTCTACTGTGAAAGACCTTAAAGGCCGTGTCAAGTAGTACAAGGAATGGTGCCTGGAGAACTTGGTCTAGTTTTCGCAGTTTTAGTCTAATGTCTGAAGCTAACTGGCTTATGAAATGAACTACAAGAATAGCCTTTCCATCATTAGTTTCTGGGTCTAGCTATGCCTGGAAAAGGGTAGGGTTTTCAGAGGGGTCCTGAGTAAATAACTTCCCTAAGGTGAAAGTGAAAGTTGCTCAGTCGTGTCTGACTCTTTGCGACCCATGAACTATACAGTCCATGGAATTCTCCAGGCCAGAATACTGGAGTAGGTAGCCTTTCCCTTCTCCAGGAGGTCTTCCCAACCCAGGGGTTGAACCCAGGTCAGATTCTTTACCAACTGAGCCACAAGGGAAGCCCAAATAACTTCCCTAAGTTTGCTGTAATTAACAGGTTTGATGACTGCCTTTCTCATGCCCTCTAGTGGTATGTGATCAAGTTCGGTTCAGTTCAGTTCAGTCTCAGTCATGTCCAACTCTTTGAGACCCTAAAGACTGCAGTATGCCAGGCCTCCCTGTCCATTAAGGTGAAAGTGAAAGTTGCTCAGTCGTGTCTGACTCTTTGCGACCCATGAACTATACAGTCCATGGAATTCTCCAGGCCAGAATACTGGAGTAGGTGGCCTTTCCCTTCTCCAAGAGGTCTTCCCAACCCAGGGGTTGAACCCAGGTCAGATTCTTTACCAACTGAGCCACAAGGGAAGCCCAAATAACTTCCCTAAGTTTGCTGTAATTAACAGGTTTGATGACTGCCTTTCTCATGCCCTCTAGTGGTATGTGATCAAGTTCGGTTCAGTTCAGTTCAGTCTCAGTCATGTCCAACTCTTTGAGACCCTAAAGACTGCAGTATGCCAGGCCTCCCTGTCCATCACCAACTCCCGGAGTTTATTTAAACCCATGTCCATTGAGTCGGTGATGCCATCCCACCACCTTATCCTCTGTTGTCCCCTTCTCCTCCCACCTTCAATCTTTCCCAGCATCAGGGTCTCTTCAAATGAGTCAGTTCTTCACATCAGGTGGCCATTCCAGTATTTCTCATGATGTACTCTGCATATAAGTTAAATAAGCCATGTGACAATACATAGCCTTGATTTACTCCTTTCTTACATGATCATGTAGTCCCTCCTAGTTCATCTCCCTGCTGCCCCCTAATCATTTGCCTGGTATCTATGTCCAGGATCTGCTCTTGGGACTGCGTCTGCCTCTGCTGGATTTTCACTGGGGTTTTGAGCATGCCCCTCATCTGCCCACATTTGGACCAAGGCCCAGATCCTGGACTTTTCTTCATGTGTACAGCAAGCAGTTAGAATTATATGGATGTCCTGCCGGGTTAGGTCAAAAGCTATGGTAAGAGCCTGAAATTCCTTAATGAAAGTGGTGGGGTCCTGACTGAAGGAACCTAGTTTGCTTTGAATATGTGAGATGTTAGACATGGGAAATGGAGCATGGACTCTGATGATGCTCATGTCTCCATTTGCTACTTCTCTTAAGGGAAGCATGTTAGAATCTATTTCCTAGCATTGTGTAGTCTTTGATCTTGAATGAGGAGGGGAGTGGGCCTTTCACACTGATAAGGGGGTGGCTGTTGAGGAGCTATGGTGTGCTGTGTGGGTTAGGGTTGTAGTGGAGTTGGACAAGAAAGGTCAAGGAGTGGGTCGTCTAAAAGATTTGATGGAGGTGGAGATAGAGAAGGTTTAGGGGATAGGGCATCAACAGAAAGATACAGGTGATATGAGTTCCTCAGATCTGAATTCTGACTGAGTGCCATAAAGGTTTGAACATAAAGAATGGCAAAAGATATCAAGCTGGAGGATTGTATTATAATTTAGTGTGCCATTAAGAGGTCATTTTTATGGTTCCCCATTTTGTACTAACTCCAAGTTTTGTTGTAAAAGAATGGGAGCCTCTTCTCATCAAAATTTTCCAGTTTCTGAGATTACAGCCTAGAAGTGAGTCTGAGGGAGGTTCTTGAGACATACTTGAGCCCATTTTTAGAATGGGGATACTGAGAGATCACTGGCCACAGAAGGCATCCCAACGAACCCTCTGCCTGTGACAAGACACTATGCAGCTGACAGCACAGATAGCCAGCCATCCCAACAACTGCGTGTGACAATGAGAGGTGAGATGTGAGCTTGTGACTCAGAATGGCACAAGCCATATGTTTAGGCACGTCTAGTCTTCCCAGGTGGCACAGTTGGTAAAGAATCTTACTGCCAATGCAGGAAACACAGGTTCAATCCCTGGGTAGGGAAGATTCCCTGGAATAGGAAATGGCAACCCACTCCAGTATTCTTGCCCAGAAAATTCCATGGGCAGAGGAGTCTGGAATTGCAAAGAGTCCATGGAGTTGTAAAGAGCTGGACACAACTGAGCACGCACATCCGTGGAGACACAAGCAGTATACAAACCATACAAAAATGCACCTGGCAGTTAGGGCAGGGAAGAACAGAAAAAGAGATTCCCAAAACCAAATGGGTGACTTAGCTTTAGACAATTCCCTGAAACACGGAAGGCTCTTTTGGGGATGACTCAGGGGCAATTCCTAGGCTCCTGTAAATTAATCTGGACCAAGGAAGGAAAAGTAAAAGTAGCAGAGAAGACAGGCTGAGGACTCTGCCCTGTAGTCCTGCTGGGAAGGCAGCAGCCAGGGGAGCGGGCTCAGTGTTTTGCTTGAACCAACATGTACCTGAGGTTGCACAGAAGCTGTCTTGATGGGGCAGGTGCTGAAATAGCCTGCTCAAATGGCCTATTTGGCAGATGCTCAAATAGCTCAAATGAGGAGCCATCGCAGTGGATGCTGGCAGTCAGGACTGCCTTATCCCGTCGTGGGAGTCTTCAAACAGCAGGCGACCTAATTAGCTTTTTTAAGTGCCTGACCTGTGCACACACAATTTTCATTGGCCTGGTCCTCAACTTAAGAGAGAAGGAGGGAACAGAGGAAAGGAGAGCCCTCACCCACTTGGGTGGCAGGTACTGGGGCACAGTGGGCAGTGGGGCCTTTGGAACACACCAGAGAGTAACCCTGGCCAGAGCTCCTCAATTGCTACCACAGTCATTTGCCTGTTCACAGAAAGTTCAATGAAAAAGAAAAGAAAGAGGAAAGGAGGGTGGGGGAGAATCCCCTGAGAGTAGTCCCTGTTCAGTTCAGTTTAGTCGCTCAGTCGTGTCCGACTCTTTGCGACCCCATGAATCGCAGCACGCCAGGCCTCCCTGTCCATCACCATCTCCCGGAGTTCACTCAGATTCACGTCCATCGAGCCCATGATGCCATCCAGCCATCTCATCCTCGGTCGTCCCCTTCTCCTCCTGCCCCCAATCCCTCCCAGCATCAGAGTCTCTTCCAATGAGTCAACTCTTCGCATGAGGTGGCCAAAGTACTGGAGTTTCAGCTTTAGCATCATTCCTTCCAAAGAAATCCCAGGGCTGATCTCCTTCAGAATGGACTGGTTGGATCTCCTTGCAGTCCAAGGG
>SJYT01053770.1:233639-251741 GCA_006410635.1 Cephalophus harveyi
CATAGCAAATAGCAGAAAGGAAGACATTGTGCTCCATGAATGACCCTTGAGAAAGGATTAAGTGGCCACAGGAATTCAGGTTCTCAGGACAGTGAGTGAATAGACATGAAAATACAGCTATACCCATGATCTTGCACAAAAATCACCAAGGCAAGGCTTAAAAGATAACTAGAAGGTGGTTCATTCATTGCTCAATTTAATTAAAAGGGAAACCATATGTGTGTTGGTTACGTGTTGACCTGTCTCTTATACACATTTCCCATCTCTTTCAGAATTTTCCACAGTTTATTGTGATCCACACAGTCAAAGGCTTTGGCATAGTCAATAAAGCAGAAGTAGATGTTTTTCTGGAACTCTCTTGCTTTTTCCATGATCCAGCGGATGTTGGCAATTTGATCTCTGGTTCCTCTGCCTTTTCTAAAGCCAGCTTGAACATCAGGGAGTTCACGGTTCATGTATTGCTGAAGCCTGGCTTGGAGGATTTTGAGCATTACTTTACTAGCATGTGAGATGAGTGCAATTGTGCGGTAGTTGGAGCATTCTTTGGCATTGCCTTTCTTTGGAATTGGAATGAAAACTGACCTTTTCAATGTTGAGGTAGTCTAAACACGAGTTGGAAAAGAATTTCCAGACACAGAGTATTGCAGAAAGGAGTGAGTCTATTAAGAACAAAGAGCAGAGATAATGTAGGCACTGCGAGTGCAGCGGGCTGACAACCCCTGACATACCAGGGAGAGTCCACAGTTTTCATGGGTTGGTAGCCAGTTTTTGCAGCCTCAAGACAAAGAAAATTCCTGTTGGAAGGTTGGCATTAGGAGATTGGTTAGGGCATTATAGAGTGACTACCAGGGTGGGCATGTTTGCCTAATTTCAGGGCAAGAAGCCTGCTAGTGATGATCAGAGGGCTTTTGGCAATGGTTACAAAGGGGATCAGTCAACTTTGGAGGTGACCTTGGTTCTGGGCTCCACTTCTGTGGCCTTGTTGCCTTGGGGCAGAACTCAAAAGCTGGCTAAGCCAAATTTGTTACCAAGTTCAAGCTTGCACTGCTCACTGCACAACAGATCAGTAAATCAGAGACTGAAGTGCTGAGGCAAGGAATATAACTTTATTTGGAAAGCTGGCTGACTGAGGAGATGGCAGACTAGTGTCTCAAAATAACCGGTTTATCAGGATCTGGATGCCTGGTTCTTTTATAGATCAGAGATGAGGGGAGGAAACAAAGAAAAAATGTTCATTAATCTTGCAAATATCTCCTAGAATGGCAAGCCTGAGGCAGTGGATGGATTAATTTCTCCCTTCCTGCTTCTATAGGTGGACAGAGTCCAGAACAAAAGCACTTTAACCGTCAGGCAGAGGGGCAGGCCATTATGACTGAGGCAGACCAGTATGATTATAATAACAAATGAAGAAGGAAACAGCAACCCACTCCAGTATTTTTGCCTGGAAAATTCCATGGACAGAGGAGTCTGGTGGACGACAGTCCATGGGGTTGCAAAGAGTCAGACACGGCTGAGCATGCATGCATAATAACAAAAGTGATGAAAACAAGTCAAAGAAACTGTTCCAACATATTGTCAGAATTGACTTTTCCCTGCAACAAAAGCATCCTGTCTGGTCTTTTTTTTTTTTTGGCTCTACTTTGTGGCATGTGGGATCTTAATTCCCAGACCAGGGATAGAACACATGCCCCCTGACTTGGGAGCTTGAAGTCTAACCAATGGACTGCCAGGTAAGTCCTGGAAGCATCCATTCTGGATGGATGGCATGGATGTTCTCTGGAAGCCCTCCAGTGACAGGACCCATCATGTTATAAAGAAGCCTGGCCCAATGTGACTCACCTCAGGTGGTTAGAAACTCCTAGACAGAACGTGATGGTCCCAGTTCTGCCCTTTTGAGCCACCAGAATATTTTTACCTGTGTCCTGGCACTTGATAACACACTATCTGGTGTGTTATCTTCAACACACTTGAAGGTGATGTTTATAGCTCTCTTCTCCAGGTGAGCAGTCACTGCTCATCACTGGTCCTCACATGGCTTGAACTCTAGTCCTTTCATCAGCTTGGTCACCCTCATGTGAAGGCCCTCTTATTCTTAACAACCACCATTTATCAAACACTTGATACTACGTGCCACACAATGCCAAGACACTGGCTTTTCAATTTCATATAATTTTCATCTATCAAAAAATATTAGCCCACTTTTGATTTGTTTCCCAACCATTTACAAATGTAAAAACTATTGTTAGTTCCCAAGCTGTACAAATACAAGAGGTGGGCTAGATTGGCCCTGTGGCACTCAGACCATTAATGGATGGTTAAGAATTGCTTTTCATCAATGTCTGTTTGTCATGCTTTTCTTACTATCTGGAACTTTTTCAAACCTTATACAGAATGATTTGTAATGATATTTGGTGGTATCTAGAGGCAATCTGTGGTGTTGGAGAAGACTCTTGAGAGTCCCTTGGACTGCAAGGAGATCCAACCAATCCTTTCTGAAGGAGATCAGCCCTGGGATTTCTTTGGGGGGAATGATGCTAAAGCTGAAACTCCAGTACTTTGGCCACCTCATGGGAAGAGTTGACTCATTGGAAAAGACTCTGATATTGGGAGGGATTGGGGGCACGAGGAGAAGGGGATGACAGAGGATGAGATGGCTGGATGGCATCACTGATTCAATGGACATGAGTCTGAGTGAACTCCAGGAGTTGGTGATGGACAGGGAGGCCTGGAGTGCTGCGATTCATGAGGTCGCAAAGAGTTGGACACGACTGAGCGACTGAACTGAACTGAAGAGGCAGTCTGGGAGGGCTTCCCTGGTAATTCAGCTGGTAAAGCTTAAGCAGAGCACACAGCACAGAAGCAGTCTGAAAACTCAGCTTGAGCAGACTGGATTCAGGAATGTTTTCTTGAGGGAGATGACCCATAAGCTGAGTTTTGCAGGATGAATTGAAAGTGTGGTAGGGGGATGAGGGGCTACAAACTAAAATGTGAAGCACCCCCTGTACATGTAAGGAGCTAAAAATATGTGCTGGAGCAAGCTGGCAATGTGAAGAGGTGAGACTCGATCATAAGAGGCCTTGGAAACTAGGGGAAAGACTTCATTCCAAGGCGTGCATGCTTGCATGCTCAGTTGCTTCAGTTGTCAGACTCTGCAACCACATGGACTGTAGCCCACCAGACTCCTCTATCCATGGGGATTCTCCAGGCAAGAATACTGGAGTGGGTTGCCATACCCTCCTCCAGGGAATCTTCCCAACCCAGGGATCGAACCTGAGTCTCCTGCATTGCAGGCAGATTCTTTACCCACTGAGCCACCTGAGAAGACTATTATTCCAAAGCAGAGAGTCTTAATTTGAGGCCCATTAACTGAGTTTCAGAAGGTCTACAAATCTCTTGAAATTGCATGCAAAATTTTGTGAGGATGTTTATTTTTCTAGGGATGTCTATGCCTTTGGTCAAATTCTCTAAGTTGCATGTGACCGCAACTTAAAAACAAGGTGAATGCTAAAATGAATGAGGAGGCATTGCAGTAGACACTGTCAGTCAGGAGGCTACCTGCCTGGCTCAGTTTTCCCACTTGTAGGTGTACACAGGGATGGGCCCTTCACTACGTGACCCCGCTGCCTGGCCACAGTTGACTGGCCCAGGGGTGGGCACTCACTTAAGTGATGGTCCCAGGGATTTTTTTAACCTAGAACCAAAAGTGGTAGATAGTGTTAATGGTAATAGAGGCTGTCTCGGGAGTGGCAGGTGGCCATGTTGCCCATCCTGTGGAGGAAAGTAGTGTAATTAGGAGAGAATGAAATCAAAATACCAGGAAAAGCAGAAACACAAAACTTCAAATGAGTATTTTGCTGGTACTTGAATCAAGGCACCTTGACCTCCACCCGTGTATTTTTTAAGTTTGCTTGAGATGGTCCAGTGTCCTAACATTAAATTGATTCTTGCCTCACCTAAATCACATTGAATTTCTGACAAACAAAAGGATCTCAACAGGGGGATGACATGAATAGAGTTGAATGGAAACTCTAGCTGCCACGAGGGGGATGAACTGGACAGAGGAGGCAGGGCCAGCAAGAAGGCTGATACAGTGTCCCGGAGAGCAATGAGAGGCCTGCGGCAGAACTGGCAGTTTCAGTGTGGAGAGGAGTGGGATGGGAGATGACTCATATTTTCCAAGACAGAATCAGCAGACATGGTTATTGATGAGCCATGGAGGGTGAAGGAGGAGAGGGGATGAAGATGGGTGCTGGGACCTCAAGAGGATGATTAGGTTATGGCCACATGGTGGTTAAATCCAGGGCAGGGTATCTGGGGCTTAGCAGGGAGGTTCTGGGCTACATATGAAGATTTATCTGCTTGGAAGTTGTAACTGAAGCCATGGCAGCAAACCAGGTTGTCTAGGACAATATAGAAAGGGCTGAAGCATGCTCTGCTCAATTCAGTGTGGTCAGAGGACATCTGGTCACCCAGGGGGTGAGAGTCACAGACCTTTGCCTGGGGATCTTGCGGGGAGAGGCCGGGCTATATATTCCTTCTCCAGGGTGGTGGTGCCCTCCTCTGCAGGTAGTGAAGAGGAAGCCCAGGCACACTTGATGAAAAAGCATGGGACCACACAGGTAGTGATGATCTGTGCCTTTTGGGAAGAGAAAGGGGGGCACCAGAGACATGGGCTTAGAGGGTGTGGAAGAACAGGGCCAAAGGAGAGATCCAAGGTAACGGAATATGCCTACTCAGCCCAAAGGGGCCAGAAAAGCGAGGGAACAAGGTCAGTGTGCATGGGGCCCTGTGTGGGTGGAACAAATAAGAACAGGTTGTGATGTCATTCTGGTTAATTCGTCCCTCTGAGTTTCTCTATCTATGAAGTAGGAATAAAGATTGCTTTTTCTGCAGAACAGGTATGGAAATTACAAATAGCCAATAGTTCAGGTATCCTTTGCCATCTGAATACTCGTGATGATGACCTACAAAACTGTTATGGACTATCCATCTGATAACTTGGCTTGTGCACTGCTGAGAGCATTTAAGTCATGGGTGAGCCCTAGTGGGAGTATGTGGCTGCATTCAAGTCTTGCTTAAGTCTTTTCTCCATAGAGCACACCCCCTTAGAGCATTGTTCAAATGTGCTGGGCATCACTGCTAACATCTTCCTCACATTTAAAGTGAAAATACCTTCTAGGAAATGGGAAAACCTGGGATGAAAGTGGGCAGGCCTAAGTGGCTGCCTTCATTAGCAGAAAGAGCAGAAGTGAAAGTGGTTGAGATTAGGGGCACATAAAAGGAATGAATGTGGCTATGACCATGGGCCTCTCAGCTGTGCCTGTGTCAGGCAGGCAAAGTGATTGTGATTGCAAGTGAGTGTGATCATGACACGAGCAGATGTATCACATTTAAAAATTCAACGAAGAGAGACAGTCCCCAGAGCTGTATAAGCCAAGGAAAAGCAAGCAGATGTCCACTATGATTTATTGAAATGATTCGTCTATGGCTTCAGACACTAGGTCACAGCCATTCACTTTCTGAGCTTTAAGTGTCAAGACAAGAAAGGTATTCCTTTGATGTGAGTACACACTGACCTCAGGCAAACTTACCTACCACTTACAGCCGCCTACTCCCCCTTTCACCTTGCAGCTCACTCAGGTAACTCAGTAATCAGTGTGTGACTTCCCTGGTGGTCCAGTGGTTAAGAATCTGCCTTGCGATGCAGGGGCCACGGGTTCGATCCTGGTCTTGAAATTAAGATCTCACATGCCTCGGGGCAACTGAGCCCACGCTGCAACCACTGAACCCGCATGATGCAACGGAGATCCCACATGCTACAACTAAGACCTGACGCAGCCAAATAAAAATCAATTAGTGTGGTTATGCACACTGGCTTATTATGTTAAATGGTTCTTGTACTGGAATCATTTTAATATGTAATTCCCTTATAATTTACATTACATACATGTTTATTGAAAGAAAAATATGTTGATGTGGTATTGTTTAGTCACTAAGCTGTCTCCAACTCTTTGTGGCCCCATGGACTGTAGCCTGTCAGGCTCTTCTGTCTGTGAGATTTTCCAGGCAACAATACTGGAGTAGGTTGCCATTTCCTTCTCTAGGGGATCTTCCCAAGGGATCAAACTTGAGTCTCCTGCTTGGCAGGTGGATTCTTTATCCCTGAGCCACCAGGGAAGCCCCCAAATTTTTATCCAATACTTTACAGGGTCATTGTGTGTTAAGAACATCCAATGAAGTCAATACTTCATGTTAAATAGAGGTTATATACTTCATGTTATGTAGCAATTCCTAGCGATTTAACAGATGTCCAAGAGAGTTTTAGTGACATTCAGAAAACTGGTCTTTTATGGTGGGCTCTGAATTCAATATTAATTTTCCTTTTGAAAATAATGGAATATAAGCTCCTGCTTGCCAAGTTTTCTTTAGCTGTCAGGGCAGACACAGTGATTAAGGTGCCTTCAATTGTTCTGAGGAACAATCTGGAAGCTTCCAGAGTGATGAGAGGAGACAAACATATCTGGGAGTTGTTAGTTAAGTGATTTAAGGGACATGTTCCCAGAGTCCCAGGAACGTCAAGGGCAGGGAGAGAGCAGAGAAGCCACCCTTGCCATCTGACCTAAGCCTGGGAAGGGACCAGCCCAGGGTGGCAAGATGAACCAATGACTAAGGGAAATCAGATCTCTTGCGTTCAACGTGGGTGCTTTTATCCACCTTGCCAGACCTAAACTGACCTGGTCCAATCACCTCAATTACTGATGTGGAAACTGAGGTCAAAGAGAAGAATGACATGACCAGGGTTACTTAACAGGCTAATAACAGATTTGGAGTAAAATCAGAGCATTCGGGCCCGTCAGCAGCCTAAGCTACTGTCAAGTGCAAGCCCTCATTTAACTGTTGATAAACTAGATCCAGAAAGGATAGTGATTGTTTAGCTGCTGGTGGTGTCCTTGTTTGGGTGAATTCACTGAGCATTGACCACAGGAGACAGGGCTTCTTAGTGGGTAAATGGTGCTTTGTTTGGAATGGGCTGAGGGGGCGGTTATTATGGGACATCAGGTATTGGTTGTGTTGGACTAAGGTTGGTATAGAAGGAGGGATTTGAGGCAGGAGATGGGGCTCTTCAGAAATGCTGGGCTATATACCCTGAAGAAATCATAATTGCAGCACTATTCACAATAGTTAAGACATGAAAGCAACCTAGATGTCCATTGATAGATGAATGGATAAGGAAGTTTTGATACATATACACAATGAAGTATTACTCAGCTATAAAAGGAATGCATTTGAGTCAGTTCTAGAGCCTACTGTACAGAATGAAATAAGTCAGAAATAGAAAGACCAATATCATATATTAACCCATATATATGGAGTTTAGAGGGCTTCTCTGTTGGCTCAGTAAAGATTCTTCTCTGGTAAAGAATCTACCAGCAATGCAGGAGACCTGGGTTTGATCCCTGGGTTGGGAAGATCCCCTGGAGGAGGGCATGGCAACCCACTCCAGTACTCTTGCCTGGAGAATCCTACAGACAGAGGAGCCTGGCGAGCTACAGTACATAGGGTCACACAGAGTGGGACACAACTGAAGCGACTAAGCAGCAGCAGCATGGAATCCAGAAACTTAGTACTGATGATCTCACTTGCAGTTAGCAAAGGAGACATAAAGAACAGACTTTTAGACAAGGTCGGGGAAGGAGAGGGTGGGATGATCTGGGAGAATGGCACTGAAACAGATACATTACCGTATTTAAAATAGAAAGCCAGTGGGCGCTTGCTGTATGATGCAGGGAACCCAAAGCCAGTAGTCTGTGACAGCTTAGGGGGTGGGATGGGGAGGGAGATGGGAGGGGGGTTCAAGAGGGAAGGGATATATGTATACCTGTGGCTGATTCATGTTGAGGTATGGCATTACTTCAATGTTTATACCACAATATTGTAAAGTAATTATTCTCTAATTAGAAAAAAAGAAAAAGAAAGAAAGAAATGCTAGGCTAGAGGGAGACGATTCTGAAAGAGCCTCTACAGACCTGCAAAGAAAGCACTGAACAGAGTCTAGGATTGCTATTAGACTTGGATGGGATTAGTAAGTCCAATTCAGAGGAGGAGAGAGGAGAAGAGAGAATTAAGCCTCAGAATAGAGTTGAGAGCTTGAAAGGACTCCCGACCTTTTCTAGGTAGGGCAATGGAGACTGAGAGGGGACAGAGACTTGGCCAAGGCCACGAGTCAGAGCCAGGACCCAAAGCAGCCCCTGCTCTCTGTGAGGACAGCTCTCTTCCCTCGCGCCCCATCTCAGCACATTGAGAATCATGCTCCCCACCTACAAGAGAGCTTGCAGTATCTTTCCCGGGATCTGTGGGAACAGAGGGAACAGCTGGGTCTTTCCCAGAATCTGCCTCCTTTTATGTGTTTATTCCCAGAGGTCAGCCCTGGAGTCAAGGCTGCTGCCAGCCCTCCATCCACAAACCTTTGTTTGGGTTCCCAGACCACATTTCCTCCCCTGACCAGCGCGCATCTCCCCCACCCTTCAGGGCTGCTGGCCCAGCCTTGACCTGCCCAGAACAGAGGCCCCAGAATAGCCCAGGGCTGGCTCACTTGGGCAGAAAATGCCTTCCAAGGAAGCTGAGGCCTTGAGGTTCTAATGCTTTTCTTACCCACAGACAGCAGTTTCCTTTTTTAGAACATGAACTCAGAGGATGTGGCTCCCTGCCTCTTCATGAATAGACTGTCTCCCAGGCACAGAATTCTAGGAACCCACGGGGCCACCAGAGACAACGGCCTCTCAAGGTTGACTGCAGGGGGAGAGTATGGCCCTTGTTGTGTAGCTGGAGCTGGCTCCAAGGGTCTGAAAACTTCATCCTGGCACCAAGTCTGGCCCAACTCTGGACCCAACAGGAATCTTGAGGATGTCCCACGACGCCACTCCTCTACCCTCAAATCATGCACACTTATTCATTCTGTCCTTCATGCAACAAGTGTGTATCAAGCACCCACTCTGTGCTAGCTTCTTAGAGGCAGTAAAACTTTTTGGATATATCAGATAAAACAGACAAAATCCCAGCTCTCAAGAAATCCATCTTTTAAGAGGGCAGTGGTTAAAAGAGACCTTTGCACATTCTTTTACATATATATATATACATTTATTATAATATATACATACAAAGTAGGCTTAAAGATAAACAGAGCAGGTTTAACCTCAGGTCCATCCAGCACCAAAGTTCTCTATCTCCTGCCTCTGGAAATATATATATATATATATATATATATATATATATAATATAATGTGTGTGTGTGTTAATTGCTCAGTTGTGTTCAACTCTTTGCAACCCTATGGACTCCTCTTTCCATGGAATTTTCCAGACAAGAATACTGGAGTGGGTAGCCATTTCGTTCTCCAGGGAATCTTTCCAACCAGTGACCAAACCCGGGTCTCCCGCATTGCAGGCAGATTCTTTACCACCTGAGCCACCAGGGAAGCCCTATATTATATAATACATATCAAATTATATAATTTATATAATAAATTTATATAATATATAATAATTATATAATAAATATATATCCTGCTTCTAGATATATATTATTTATTATAAATAATAATTATACCATATAAACATATAATAAATATTATATAGTTATATAAATAATATAAATATTATTAATATAATTATATGTATATAATATATATCCAGAGGCTTTAGTGTTTTTTATATATATATATATATATAGAGAGAGAGAGAGAGAGGGCTTTGATGTTAGGTGAACCTGAGTTTAAACCTGCTCTGTTCTCTGATCTTGGATGGCTGTTCTAACTTCTCTGAACCTTAGCTTCCTTGATGCTAAAGTGGAGATAAGAGGGGCGGTCCTAAGATGGCAGAGGAATAGGACGGGGAGACCACTTTCTCCCCCACAAATTCATCAAAAGAACATTTAAAGGCTGAGTAAATTCCGCAAAACAGCTTCTGAATGCTGGCAGAGGACATCAAGCACCCAGAAAAGCAGCCCATTGTCTTCAAAAGGAGGTAGGAAAAAATATAAAAGACAGAGAGACCAAGAGGGATGGAGCTCTGTCCTGGGAAGGGAGTCTTAAAAAGAGAGAAGTTTCCAAACACCAGGAAACACTCCCACTGCTGAGTCTGTGGCGAGCCTTGGAAGCACAGAGGACAACATAACTGGGAGGGAAAATAAATAAATAATTAAAACCCACAGATTACGTGCCCAATGGTAACTCCCCCAGCGGAGAAGCAGCGCAGACGCCTGCACACACCACTAGCAAGCAGGGGCTGGGCAGAGAGGCGCGGGCTGCTTTGCTTAGAGTAAGGACCGGGCCTGAATGCCCCGAGGGCAATCTGGGAAAAAACTTGGGCTAGCAAACCAGACTAGGGGACAGCTACCACGCGAAAAGCCCTAACCTAAGACACCGCCAGGCCAGCTCACAGAACAAAGGACTGAACAGAGATAGCCGACTATAGACAATCCCCCTCCGGTAACAGGCAGCCAGAGCTGGAAGGGGGCAATCGTAGCTCCAAAGAGGCATTATCTACCAAACTGCAAGCAGGCTTCTTTGCTCACTAAGACTTCTTGGGGGTCTGGACGGTCAACACCGGCCTGAGAAGGTGCGCCGGTTGTACACCCAGAAAACCGAGCAGCAGGGAGGCGATAAGTTGCAGCGACCTCGCTCACCAAACACCTCATCGCCTGAGCTGCTCGGAACTGGGAAGGGCAGAAAACGCAGGCCAAACCGAGTCTGGGCCTCTGAGGACTACCTGAGTGCCTGAAGCTGAGCGGCTTAGACCTGGGAGGTGCATGCAGCCCAGGGCCAGCCTTGGACTGTTCCTGGCAGAGCAACCTTAGAGCCTGAGCAGTGTGGGCAGGGAGGGCACACGCGCCATGAGCGGGGGCAGGCCCAGTGTGGCTGAGACGCTGCGCGCACACGCCAGTGTTATTTGTTTGCAGCGTCCCTCCCTCCCCACAGTGCGACTGAACAAGTGAGCTAAAACAGTGTCCATCACCACTCCCTTGTGTCAGGGCAGAAATCAGACACTGAAGAGACCAACAAACAGAAGAAGCTAAAACAGAGGGAACTGCCTTGGAAGTGACAGGTGCAATAGATCAAAACCCTGTAGTTAGTACGGACTACATAGGAAGGGGCCTACAGATCTTGAGAAATATAAGCCAGACCAAGGAACTATCTGAAAGTGAACTGACTCCACACTGCCCACAACAACACCAGAGAAAGTCCTAGATATATTTTTACAATCATTCTTTTTTTAAAAAATTAAAAAGAAAATTTTAAGTCCTCTATTACTCATTTACTTTTCATTTTTATAACCTACTATTACTTTGAAAAAAAAAGAGACCCTATTTTTTAAAGCAAACATCATATATATATATTTTATAATTTTTGTGACTAAAAAAAAAGAAATTATAACATAAAAACTTTTAGGTTGGAGATGAGATCCAAAAATTAGAAACGAAAACCCATAAACAAATCAATTTTGTACCTTTAAGAACCCAATCTTCAGTACCCATATTTACTTGGGAGCAAGATTACTGGCGTGACTGCTCTCTCCCCCTTTGGACTCTCCTTTTTCTCCACCAGGTCGCCTCTATCTCCTCCCTCCCACTTCTCTTCTACCCAACTCTGTGAATCTCTTTGTGTGTTCCAAACGGTGGAGAACACTTAGGGAACCAATTACTGGCTGGATCTGTCTCTCTCCTTTTGATTCCCCCCTTTATCCTCCTGGCCACCTCTGTCTCCTTCCTCCCTCTTCTCTTCTCTTTATAACTCCGTGAACATCTCTGAGTGGTCCAGACTGTGGGTTGCACATAAGGAAGTGATTACTGGCTAGCTTGCTCTCTCCTCTTTTGATTCCACCTCATCTCATTTGGGTCACCTCTAACTCCCTCCTCCCTCCTCTCTTCTCCATGTAACTCTGTGAACCTCTCTGGGTATCCCTCACTGTGGAGAAACTTTTCATCCTTAACCTAGATGTTTTATCAATGGTGCTGTATAGATAGAGAAGACATTTCTCCAAAGAAGACACACAGATGGCTAACAAACGCATGAAAAGATGCTCAACATCACTCATTATCACAGAAATGCAAATCAAAACCACAATGAGGTATCATGTCACGCCAGTCAGAATGGCTGCTATCCAAATGTCTACAAGCAATAAATGCTGGAGAGAGTGTGGAGAAAAGGGAACCCTCTTACACTACTGGTGGGAATGAAAACTAGTACAGCCACTATGGAGAACGGTGTGGAGATTCCTTAAAAAGCTGGAAATAGAACTGCCATCAATCAGTCAGTTTAGTTCAGTCACTCAGTCGTGTCTGACTCTTTGTGACCCCAAGAATTGCAGCACGCCAGGCTTCCCCGTCCATCACCAGCTCCCAGAGTTTACTCAGAGTCACGTCCATCGAGTCAGGGATGCCATCCAGCCATCTCATCCTCTGTCATCCCCTTCTCCTCCTGCCCCCAATCACTCCCAGCATCAGAGTCTTTTCCAATGAGTCAACTCTTCGCATGAGGTGGCCAAAGAACTGGAGTTTCAGCTTTAGTATCATTCCTTCCAAAGAAATCCCAGGGCTGATCTCCTTCAGAATGGACTGGTTGGATCTCCTTGCAGTCCAAGGGACTCGCAAGAGTCTTCTCCAACACCACAGTTTAAAAGCATCAATTCTTCAGCGCTCAACTTTCTTCACAGTCCAACTCTCACATCCATGCATGACCATTGGAAAAACTATAGCCTTGACTAGACGGACATTTGTTGGCAAAGTAATGTCTCTGCTTTTCAATATGCTATCTAGATTGGTCATAACTTTTCTTCCAAGGAGTAAGCGTCTTCTAATTTCATGGCTGCAGTCACCATCTGCAGTGATTCTGGAGCCCATGAAAATAAAGTCTGACACTGTTTCCACTGTTTCCCCATCTATTTCCCATGAAGTGATGGGACCGGATGCCATGATCTTCGTTTTCTGAATGTTGAGCTTTAAGCCAACTTTTTCACTCTCCACTTTCACTTTCATCAAGAGGCTTTTTAGTTCCTCTTCACTTTCTGCCATAAGGGTGGTGTCATCTGCATATCTGAGGTTATTGATATTTCTCCCGGCAATCTTGATTCCAGCTTGTGCTTCTTCCAGTCCAGCGTTTCTCATGATGTACTCTGCATATAAGTTGAATAAGCAGGGTGACAATATACAGCCTTGACGTACTCCTTTTCCTGTTGGGAACCAATCTGTTGCTCCATGTCCAGTTCTAACTGTTGCTTCCTGACCTGCATACAGATTTCTCAAGAGGCAGGTCAGGTGGTCTGGTATTCCCATCTCTTTCAGAATTTTCCACAGTTTATTGTGATCCACACAGTCAAAGGCTTTGGCATAGTCAATAAAGCAGAAATAGATGTTTTTCTGGAACTCTCTTGCTTTTTCCATGATCTAGCGGATGTTGGCAATTCTATGGTTTTTCCAGTAGTCATGTATAGATGTGAAAGTTGTACCATAAAGAAGGCTGAGTGCTGAAGAATTGACACTTTCAAATTGTAGTGCTGGAGGACTTTTGAGAGTCCCCTGGACTGCAAGGAGATCAAACCAGTCAATCCTAAAGGAAATCAACCCTGAATATTCATTGGAAGGACTGATGCTGAAGCTGAAGTTCCAGTGCTTTGGCCACCTGATGCAAAGAGCTGACTCATTGGAAAAGACCCTGATGCTGGGCAAGATTGAAGACAAAAGGAGACGGGGATGACAGAGGATGAGATGGTTGGATGGTATCATTGACACAATGCACATAAATTTGAGCAAACTTTGGGGGATAGTGAAGGACAGGGAAGACTGGCATGCTATAGTCCGTGGGTTTGCAAAGGGTCAGACATAATTTAGCGACTGAACAGCAATGATAATCATGCTATACACATGAAACTAAGTATATCAACTTGTCTTCCACTAAAAAAAGAAAAAAAATGAAGAATGTTTTGCCCTATAAACTAGGAGTATAAAGCTAGCAGTTGAAGCAATTGAAGGTGGCTGGGAGAATCTATGGTTCTGGCAAAGTAGAGCCCTTAGCTTTGGGAAAGAAGATGCTAATTACAATGGGTGCTAATTGTTTCTATTTGAAAATTCTCAAAGCAGGATTTCTGAAAACACATTAAGTAGGCCTTAGGTGGATAACTAAATTGCTGTCAGGAAAGAATCTTCTCTACAACTTGTGCGGAAAGATTCAGTTGTGAAATGAAATAAGCTTGATGCCTCCTCTTCTGTTACACCGTTCTTGTTTGTTTAGTCGCTAAGTCATGTCTGATCCTTTTTGCAACCCCTTGGACTACAGCCCGCCAGGCTCCTCTGTCCATGGGATTTCCCATGCAAGTATACTGGAGTGGGTTGCCATTTCCTTCTTCAGGGAATCTTTCTGTCCCAGGAATTGAACCCCTGTCTCCTGCACTGGCAGGCAGATTCTTTACCACTGAGCCACGTGGGAAGCCCTGTACTGTTCCTGGGAGCTTCTAATTGAAAATATTTTGAGAAAGAAGGGTTTAGGGGATTCTGTATATAGTTTTTTTCCCCTTTGAATTGTTATTGTTTATTTTTGAAGCAATTATGAGTCACGTTTAAGTAGAAACTCAGTTTTTGTCAGTGGTCAAATATATAGTCCACTTGAATTCTTGAATTACATCACAAGTGAGTTTGTATAATGTTGGAATAGCTCTGTGTATACTGGAAACAGTAGAACTTGATTCATTTGTTAGCTAGCTAGCCATATAGTTCCATATGCTTAGCATCTTCACTTTTCCTTCCTCTCTTGCTGACTATCTCCTTCATTCCTCCACCCCTTCAATATACCTTGAGCTCTTGATCTGTATTTGTTGTATACTATAATGTTTGAATCTTTATTGGGGTTTCTAGCACTTACCCCAAACAAGGAGGAGAATGTGAATTATTTAAACAGTGTCTCAATTGAGAATTTGCCTTTTTTGGGGAGGATGCAGCAATTTTATTTTTTACGTTGATTCATGTGTATCCTCACAGAGATTCCTGATGGAGGGAAACAAGACATAGTATATTAGTGGTAGAGCAAGGGGGTGTGGCCTCTATTTTATATCATAGGGAAAATTATGATTGGATCATCCTTATTTATCATGGCATCTACCTCTCTTAGTAATTCCTCCCCTTCAGCACCAATTACCAAGTCATGCACATAGGAGATATTAATAAGTTAATAAATAAGATCTAATTAAGATCTGATTCAGGGATTCTATTTCCCGTAGTCAGGGGGCACTTAATTACTTGATAGTTAACAATAGTTAATAATAGATTACCATTAATTATCTTTACAAATAATTGTCCTGGTGGGGTTTATTTATTTATTTAGCTACCCCAATTGTTATATCTGCAAATCTCTAACCAATCAGGGCAATCCTTGGCCCATTTAAAGCATTCATATCCAACTGTTTTTTTTCTGAAAAAGCAAAAAAGATGCAGAATATATTACTAGATACAGTTAAGGTTGTATCCTAGTCTCTTGTGCTTGTATTCCTTCTTATCTTACCTTGTACATAGGAGGCATTCTGAAAATGCTTGTTGAATTACTAAGTTGAATCACAGATCTAATAACTCTCAAATTATTCTCTTCCAAAATATTTTGGAGCTTTGATATAGTTACAGCCAAAAGTATGGAGAAGCTGTTTTGGTTTAGATGAGTAACCAAGCTTCCTTAGTTCACTTAAAGAGAGATCAGGCAAATCATCTGTGAATGAGAAATTTCCTCAGTCTCTCCTCTCTAGCCCCCCTGTATTAGGTGTTCATGAGGCTCGCCAGGGGAGTTGAGGAGGTTTATTGCAATCCACTATTCTTTGTTGTCTTGAGGCAAGTGGTGTAGGGAGGAAGGAGACTTAGGAGGTGGGGGAAAGTATTGAAAACCCAAAACATGATCCCTAAGTTTTGAGAGCTTTTATTAATATTGATGGTTTAAAATCCTAGATAGAGCAATTAAAAATGCTACACAGTTACAGTTAGAACTGTATTCTGTGGTACTGCCTCAGTGGTACTGCCCAAAGAAGAGTCTGGGGCTGGGACTGTTCTCACAGATCCCTAGGAGAAGACCCAAAGGGTTATTCTTAACTGGCATTGAATACTTAGTATATGAAAAGCTCTGTGGGGAATGCGAGATAAATTGCCACCTAGTTGCATCTTGCCACCACCTAGTTTTTAGTCTAATTAAGTTAAGAGAAATAAAGAAAATGCGAGGCAAATTATGTTAACTGTTATAATGGCACAAAGTGCTGAGGAGAGATGAATGATCTATAATAACTCAGTGAGTGAGATTATCACAGGGTAGGGAATATATATTTACTTTTCCCAGATAATTATTTTTAATGACAACTGGACTTAGTTCATAGTAACAACAGACTGCACTCTTTGAAGAAAAGGAGGAGAATTATTTATATCCCAAGTAAGGCTTGAGCAGGTTACTAGAATTCTGTCACAAACTTATACAGAAGAATTAAAAATTTAGGTTTATACTTATACATATTTGCAGGTTTTTAATTAAATTTTTGCTGTCCATATTCTCTTTATACCATAATTATATGTGAATGTGTGCACGCTCAGTTGTGTCCGACTCTTTGTGGCCTCATGCACTGTAGCCTGCCAGGCTCCTCTGTCCATGGAATTTTCCAGGCAAGAATACTGGAGTGGGTTGCCATTTCCTACTCCAGGGGATCTTCCTGACCCAGGGATTGAACCAGGGTCTCGTGTTTCCTGCATTGGCAGGCAGATTCTTTATCACTGTGCCACCTGGGATGATACTGAATGACGTATGAAAACCCTGTTTTCTTTATACCCAGGTATGGTAGGATGTGGGCTTCCCTGGTAACTCAGCTGGTAAAGAATCCACCTGCAATGCCGGAGACCCTGGTTCGATTCCTGGGTTGGGAAGATCCCCTGGAGAAGGGATAGGCTACCCACTCCAATATTCTTGGGCTTCCCTGGTGGCTTAGACAGTATAGAATTCTCCTGCAATGTGGGAGACCTGGGTTTGATCCCTGGGTTGAGAAGATCCCCTGGAGGAGGACATGGCAACCCACTCCAGTATTCTTGCCTAGAGAATCCCCATGGACAGAGGAGCCTGACAGGCTACAGTCCATGGGGTCGCAAAGAGTTGGACATGACTGAGCGACTGAGCACAGCCCAGCACAGCATGGTAGGATGCAGTTTGTTGGGGAGAACTCTTCAGTTTCAGCACAACTGAGAGCTTAAGGCAGAACTTATTGATGCTTTTGAACTGTGGTGTTGGAGAAGACTCTTGAGAGTCCCTTGAACTGCAAGGAGGTCCAACCAGTCCATCCTAAAGGAGATCAGTCCTGGGCGTTCATTGGAAGGACTGATGCTAAAGCTGAAACTCCAATACTTTGGCCACCTCATGCGAACAGTTGACTCATTGGAAAAGACTCTGACGCTGGGAGGGATTGGGGGCAGGAGAAGGGGACGACAGAGGATTAGATGGCTGGATGGCATCACGGACTCTATGGACATGAGTCTGAGTGAATTCCGGGAGTTGGTGATGGACAGGGTTGCCTGGCGTGCTGTGATTCATGGGGTTGCAAAGAGTCAGACATGACTGAGCGACTGAACTGAACTGAACTGAAAGAAAAGTAAGGATCCTGAAGCAGAACAAAAGTTGTGCACTGTCTAGAGCTTTCAAAGTACACCCACACATTGTTGCCATGTGTTGTTAATAGCACCTATCCAAGGAACAGCCTATTAGCAAATTGGCTGTTGGGCATGACCATTTCAGATATAGAGAAAGCGTCATTGGGAACATAGTAATATGTTAATCAAAAGATATTACTACATGTTTTCAAAACTTGCTTTGGAAAACAAATTTAAGGTAAAATTACTCCACTTTGATTCTGTTGTTTTAAACAAATTTTATATTTAACTTAATATCTAGTATCATAAGGCTTTCCTTTATAAAACTGCTTTTAAAGTTAAAAATATTTCTTTTTTAATATATTTATTTATTTATTCATTTCTTTGCTTTTCCCATGTTTAATCTGGTTAGTTATCACTCAGATTGTAGGGACTGTATTCCTCCATACACAGGT
>SJYT01053770.1:267341-277391 GCA_006410635.1 Cephalophus harveyi
ATAAGAGACAGGTTTCGAAGTGTTAACTAATGCTACTATGGTAATCATTTCAAAATATATTATAAATAAGTGAATTAAATCAACACACCGAACACCTTAAACTTCCACAATGTTATATGTCAGTTTTGTCTCAATAAATCGGGGGAAAAGTTTTAAATAGATAAATTTTAAAATAATAAAAATGTAATTGTGAGCTAAAGTACTGAAGAAAACTTTTTGAAAAAGATAAGACTTGAACATGATGGGCTTCCTGGGTGGCGTTAGTGGTAAAGATCCTGCCTGCCAATGCAGGAGATGTAAGAGATGCAGGTTCAATTCTTGGATCGGGAAGATTCCATAGAGGAGGGCATGGCAACCCACTCCAGTATTCTTGCCTGGAAAATCCTATGAACAGAGGAGCCTGGTGGGCTACAGTCTGTAGGGTCACAAAGAGTCGGACACAACTTAAATGACTCAGCAAGCACACACAAGACTTGAACATGATAGTGAAGGACATCTGGAACTCAAGGAAAAGAATGGAATTCTCTGTATTGTCAATGAATAGTGTTAAGGTGCTGAGACAGAAATGGAAATACTGTCACATGGGGGGAGGTAGTAAGTGCGACAATTGTTTTGGGGACAAGAATTTCATATTAGGGTGTAGTGGTTGAGGATGTTGAAATGCACTAGGTTCAGATCATAAAGCTCCTTAACACCAAGCTAAAGTTGCTGTGAGAGTTGGGGAACCACTGATGGTTTTTGAGTGGGGAGACGAGGACATGTGCAAAGGGATATTTTTCAAGAGAATGTTTTGCTAGCAGTGTAGAAAATGATTTCAAGGCAAAGAGGGCATCTAGAAAGCTCTTGCCTTAACCCAACTTGGAGGAAACAAGATCTGACTATTGGGCACTATTAGCACTGATAAAGCATGATAGAAATTAGATTTGGTGACTCTGATAGATTTTAGGGCATAGGAATGACTCCAAGTCACTCAGATTTGAAACCCTGAGAGGATCATGCCTTTGACATTAATAAGGTAGTGACCTTCAGTTCAGTTCAGTCACTCGGTCATGTCTGACTCTTTGCGACCCCATGAACCACAGCACACAAGGCCTCCTTGTCCATCAACAACTCCCAGAGTCCACCCGAACCCTTGTCCATTGAGTCGGTGATGCCATCCAACCATCTCATCCTCTGTCGTCCCCTATCCTCCTGCCCTCAATCTTTCCAAGCATCAGGGTCCAATGAGTCAGCTCTTCGCATCAGGTGGCCAAAGTATTGGAGTTTCAGCTTCACCATCAGTCCTTCCAATGAACACCCAGGACTGATCGCCTTTAGGATGGATTGATTGGATCTCCTTGCAGTCCAAGGGACTCTCAAGAGTCTTCTCCAACACCACAGTTCAAAAGCATCATTTCTTTGGCGCTCAGCTTTCTTTATAGTCCAACTCTCACATCCATACATGACTACTGGAAAAACCATAGCCTTAATTAGACAGACCTTTGTTGGCAAAATAATGTCTCTGCTTTTTAATATGCTATCTAGGTTGGTCATAACTCCTTCCTTCCAAGGAGTAAGTGTCTTTTAATTTCATGGCTGCAATCACCATATACAGTCATTTTGGAGCCCCCCAAAATAAAGTCAGCCACTCTTTCCACTGTTTCCCCATCTATTTGCCATGAAGTGATGGGATTGGATGCCATGATCTTAGTTTTCTGAATGCTGAGCTTTAAACCAACTTTTTCACTCTCTCTTTCACTTTCATCAGGAAGCTCTTTAGTTCTTCTTCACTTTCTGTCATAAGGGTGGTGTCATCTGCACATCTGAGGTTATTGATATTTCTCCTGGCAATCTTGATTCCAGCTTGTGCTTCATCCAGCCCAACTTTTCTCATGATGTACTCTGCATATAAGTTAAATAAGCAGGGTGACAATATACAGCCTTGTTGTACTCCTTTTCCTATTTGGAACCAGTCTGTTGTTCCGTGTCCAGTTCTAACTGTTGCTTCCTTATAGTGGCCTTAATTCCAGATATTTCCAAATGATCATGTAAGAATTTATTTCAGTTACCTTTGATGCATAAAATAAAAAGTTCATCATTCAGTTTCATGATGAAGCTGAAAATTAATCTTAAAAATGTAACATATAAATCACTGCTTTAATTGTATACCTACATATCTTCTAAAAATAAATCCTGCATTGGAATTGTAAAGAAATATGTATTAGGATTAAAGAAGTATGTATTCTTTATAGAAATATTGATTAAACTGATTCTTCCTGATTAGTGATTTAAATTGACACAATTCATACCATTGATGTAAAGATTCTGTGCCCTCTAGGGACCTCTGTGGAAATGCGAGGCAACTCACTAACAGTAGGAACTGGAACATTGCCAAACCAGCCCCAGAGCTCAGCCCACTTTATCTAGAAATTAAAGCAAATAGAAAGTTTCCCAAGGTTTCATAACAACACAAAAATGTATGGGGTGTCACTTATGAACCAACATAGAGTTAAAAGCAGGAAGGTGATTGCAAGAGAATCCAACCAGCCCATTCTAAAGGAGATCAGCCCTGGGTGTTCTTTGGAAGGAATGATGCTAAAGCTGAAACTCCAGTACTTTGGCCACCTCATGTGAAGAGTTGACTCATTGGAAAAGACTCTGATGCTGGGAGGGATTGGGGGCAGGAGAAAAAGGGGGCGACAGAGGATGAGATGGCTGGATGGCATCACCAACTCGATGGATGTGAGTTTGAGTGAACTCCAGGAGTTCATGATGGACAGGGAGGCCTGGCGTGTTGCAATTCATGGGGTCGCAAAGAGTCGGACACAACTGAGTGACTGAACTGAACTGAACTGAATTATATATTTAGTCTTAATTGTTCTGTAATTGTCTCATGACAATTATATATTCAGTCATGTAATGTTGGCTTTGTGTCAGTTATACAGTATACCTTGTATTATTGTCAAATTGTTTGTTTCACATGCATCAGACACAGCTTTCCTAGATAAACTAGAGGCTCCCCAGGGACAGGGACTATGCTTCTCTTTTGTCTGCTCTCACTCCCACCCATTCTTATCCTTATCCATCAGAGGGCAGACAGAATGAAAACCACAATCACAGAAAACTAATCAAATTGATCACATGGACCACAGTCTTGTTTAATTCAATGAAACTATGAGCCATCTGTGTAGGGCCACCCAAGACAGATGGGTCATGGTGGATAGTTCTGACAAAATGTGGCCCACTGGAGAAGGGAATGGCAAACCACTTCAGTATTCTTGCCTTGAGAACCCTACGAACAGTATTAAAAGGCAAAAAGATAAGACACTGAAAGATGAACTCCCCAAGTCAGTAGGTGCCAAATATGCTGTAGGAAAACACTGGAGAAATAACTCCAGAAGAATAAAGAAACAAAGCCAAAGCAAAAACAACACCCAGTTGTGGATGTAACTGGTGATGGAAGTAAAGTCCGATGCTGTAAAGAACAATATTGCATAGGAACCTGGAATGTTAGGTACATGAATCAAGATAAATTTGAAGTGGTCAAACAGCAGATGGCAAGTGTGAACATCGACATTTTAAGAATCATTTGAACTAAAATGGACTGGAATGGGTGTATTTAACTCAGATGACCATTATATCTACTACTGTGGGCAAGAATCCCTTAGAAGAAATGGAGTAGCCCTCACTGTCAACAAGAGTCCGGAATGCAGTACTTGGGTGTCTCAAAAAAGACAGAATGATCTCTTTTCATTTCCAAGGCAAACCATTCAATATCACAATAATCTAAGTCTATGCCCCAACCAGTAATACTGAAAAAGCTGGAGTTGAACAGTTCTATGAAGACCTACAAGTTCTTCTAGAACTAACACCCAAAAAAGATGTCCTTTTCATTATAGGGGACTGAAATGTGAAAGCAGGAAGTCAAGAAACACCTGGAGTACCAGGGAAACTTGGCCTTGGAGTACAAAATGAACCAGGGCAAAGGCTAACAGAGTTTTTCCAAGAGCAAGCACTGGTCATAGAAAACACCCTCTTCCAACAACAGAAGAGAAGACTACACATGGACATCACCAGATGGTCAATACCGAAATCAGACTGATTATATTCTTTGCAGCCATCGCTGGAGAAGCTCTAAACAGTCAGCAAAAACAAGAGCGGGAGTTGACTGTGGCTCAGATCATGAACTCCTTATTGCCAAATTCAGACTGAAATTGAAGTAGGGAAAACTACTAGACCATTAGGGCATAACCTAAATCCAATCCCTTACGATTATACAGTGGAAGTGACAAACAGATTCAAGGGATTAGATCTGATAGTGTGCCTGAAGAACTATGGTTAGAGGTTCATGACACTGTACAGCAAGCAGTGATCAAGACCATCCCCAAGAAAAAGAAATGCAAAAAGGCAAAATGGTTGTCTGAGAAGGCCTTACAAATAGATGAGAGAAGAAGAGAAGCTAAAGGCAATGGAAAAGGAAAGATATACCCATTTGAATGCAGAGTTCCAAAGAATAGCAAGGAGAGATAAGAAAGCCTTCCTAAGTGATCAATGCAAAGAAATAGAGGGAAACAATAGAATGGGAAAGACTAGAGATCTCTTCAAGAAAATTAGAGACACCAAGGGAACACTTCATGCAAAAATGGGCACAATAAAGGACAGAAACAGTGTAGACCTAACAGATGCAGAAGACATTAAGAAGAGGTGACAACTATGCAAAAAAAAAAAATATATATATATATATACACACACATATACACATATATCTTCATGACCCAGATATATACTTCCCTGGTGGCTCAGACGGTAAAGCGTCCACCTGCAATGTAGGAGACCTGGGTTCGATTCCTGGGTTGAGAAGATCCTCTGGAGAAGGAAATGGCAATCCACTCCAGCACTCTTGCCTGGAAAATCCCATGGACTGAGGAGCCTGACAGGCTACAGTCCATGGGGTCGCAAAGAGTCAGACACGACTGAGCGACTTCACTTTCACTTTTAATGACCCAGATAACCACAATTGTGTGATCACTCACCTAGAGCCAGACATCCTGGAATTCGAAGTCAAGTGGGCCTTTTGGAAGCATCACTATGAACAAAGCTAGTGGAGGTGATGGAATGCCAGTTGAGCTATTTCAAATCCTGAAAGATGATGCTGTGAAAGTGCTGCACTCAGTATGCCAGCAAATTTGAAAAACTCAGCAGTGGCCACAGGACTGGAAAAGGTCAGTTTTCATTCCAATCTCTAAGAAAGGCAATGCCAAAGAATGTTCAAAGTACCACACATTTGCACTCATCTCACACGCTAGTAAAGTAATGCTCAAAGTTCTCCAAGCCAGGCTTCAACAATACATGAACTATGAAATTCCAGATGTTTAAGCTGCATTTAGAAAAGGCAGAGGAACCAGAGATCAAATTGCAAACATCCCTTGGATCATAGAAAAAGCAAGAGAGTTCCAGAAAAACATCTATTTCTGCTTTATTGACTATGCCAAAGCCTTGACTGTGTGTATCACAACAAACTGTGGACAATTCTGAAAGAGATGGGAATACCATACCACCTTACCTGCTTCCTGAGAAATATGTATGCAAGTCAAGAAGCAACAGTTGGAACTTGACATGGAACAAAAGACTGGTTCCAAATAGGAAAAGGAGTACATCAAGGCTGTATATTGTCACCCTGCTTATTTAACTTATATGCAGAGTACATCATGCGAAATGTCGGGCTGGGAGAAGCACAAGCTAGAATCAAGATTGCTAGGAGAAATATCAATAACCTCAGATATGCGGATGATACCACCCTTATGGTAGAAAGCAAAGAACTAAAAAGACTCTTGATGAAAGTGAAAGAGGAGAGTGAAAAGCTTGGCTTAAAACTCAACATTCAGAAAACTAAGATCATGGCATCTGGTCCCATCGATTCATGGCAAATACTTGGTGAAACAATGGAAACAGTGACAGACTTTATTTTTGGAGGGTTCAAAAATCACTGCAGATGATGATTGCAGCCATGAAATTAAAAGACGCTTGCTTCTTGGAAGAAAAGCTATGACCAACCTAGATAGCATATTGAAAAGCAGAGACATTACTTTGCCAACAAAGGTCCATCTAGTCAAGGCTATGGCTTTTCCTGTGGTTATGTATGGATGTGAGAGTTGGACTGTGAAGAAGGCTGAGTACCGAAGAATTGATGCTTTTGAACTGTGGTGTTGGAGAAGACTCTTGAGAGTCCCTT
The DNA here is from genome assembly GCA_006410635.1 of Cephalophus harveyi. NCBI lineage: Eukaryota > Metazoa > Chordata > Mammalia > Artiodactyla > Bovidae > Cephalophus > Cephalophus harveyi. The sequence goes on from SJYT01053770.1 coordinate 273,553, forward strand.
GGACTGCAAGGAGATCCAACCAGTCCAGCCTGAAGGAAACCAGTACTGAATATTCATTGGAAGGACTGATAATGAAGCTGAAACTCCAATACTTTAGCCACCTGATGCAAAAAACTTACTCATTTGAAAAGACCCTGATGCTGGGAAAGATTAAAGGCAAAAAGAGAAGAGGATGACAGAGAATAAGATGGTTGGATGGTATCACCAACTTGATGGACATGTGTTTGAGTAAGCTCTGGGAGTTGATGATGGACAGAGAAAACTGGCATGCTGCCGTCTATGGGGTTGCAAAGAGTCAGACACAACTCAGCGACTGAACTGAAGTGAACTCCCACACAGTAAATAACATGAGACCTGGCACATGGCTGAGTATTGAAGTCGAATAAGTGTTTCAGAATATTTAAGCATGGATCCGTATACTACTGTGAGCCTCTATAACACTTCAGATTCCACAACAGTACTGTGAATGTAGACTTAACACCAGAAAGATGACTATATGCCTTTTAGAGTTGTTCCCAGAGCTACTGTTCATGTGCAATTATGCAGGATACAAAGTACAAAGTTGAAATGTATACTTATCTGTAAAATGAAGGGATCTGACTGATTAATGGTTGGTTCTTGGCTTTTCCCTTTGGGTATGCCAATTAAACTTGCTGAGCTCAGTGTTTTCCTACCTGCAAAATAGGACAATAATTTCTGCCTTGACGACTGGTTGTGATGATTAAATACAATAATATGTCAATATCCTAGCAGCACCATTTCCTTGGAGTAAGAATGGGCAGCCCATTGTCCATCTTGTTGAGATGTGCTACAGGGATGACAATAAATCTCTCTTAGAACAAATCAACTCAGAAATTCTGATTCTGAGTAGCAGTGTTCACAACCAATGCTAAGGTACTGTTAAGCTCTGAAATGCTGTGATTATAATAATTCCAGTTCTGTTATAGCTTCTCATTCTGATGTAGCTACTAGCTATGTGAAAGAAAAAATGTATATGTGTTTATATTCATGTATGTACATATTCTTACCTAGATGCTTTCTCAAGAACCTATTGTCTTGAATAGAATACTGGTTTAGTCTCACCCATTGTCAAAGTTTACCGAACTTGCCTTTATTTTTTTAATATAAATTTATTTATTTTAATTGGAGGCTAATTACTTTACAATATTGTATTGGTTTTGCCATACATCAACATGAATTCGCCACAGGTATACGCGTGTTCACCATCCTGAACCCCCCACCCACTTCCCTCCCCGTATCATCCCTCTGGGTCATCCCAGTGCACCAGCCCCAAGCATCCTGTATCCTGCATCGAACCTGGACTGGCCTTTAAAATGCATAGACTTTCTCTAGTCTCTGGTGGCACCTTTGGACAGCACTTGGTTAAAAAGTGCTTTGTCTCAAGGAGGGACCTTGGAACAGCTATTTACAGTATGAGTTTTTTCTGCATGTTATCTTACCCATCTACCTTTCATTTTGCTGTTGTGTTTAAATTTTGAATTTAATGCAAGTAATGTGGAGACTGAATTGTTTGCTTTTTGTCTCTATTGCAGCTCCTTAAAGAATCTCAATAGAATGAAATAATTCTTTTCTAAGTGCTTTCTCACTTCTATTCTTTAGCCTCACATCCTCCATGAGAATTTTGGGCCTGTTGTTATGATTGCTGTTTGACAGTAGGAGGAACTAAAGTATAAAGAACATAAATAGGTAGACCAGTATTCTCTGGGAGTAAAAAACAGAGTTACTCTTAGACTTGTGATCTGTTTGTTAGAGTAGGTTTTCCTAACTCAGCTTCTGGAGATCAGCCACACCAGGAGAGAAAGCTACAGTTGTGATGCACTTGGAGTCAAAATACTTACCTTAAAATACTTGGCCTCTGGTCCTAGTTTTGCCTCTTTTGTGACCTTGGACAAGCAGTTAAACTCTCTGTGTTTCTGAAAAAAGTAAGGAAATAATGATAGGCTTTTCTTGAATCTTTGCCTTTAGTTATCTTTCTCTAATTTTATCTCCTTTCCTTTGGTTTTCTTTTACTCTCACCTTTCTTAATCTATTTCTTGTCCTCCTGAGACTTGTTCTGTCTCTTGTAGCCCTGACTCTGATCTTTAGCCTTCCTCTTCTCCTCTTAGTGTCATATTTCCCTATTTAATGTTTAGCTGATCAGTTTCTTGAATGAAGAGAAAGCTAGCTTAATTTGGTATCTTTATAAAAGATATGATATCTTAACTCATTACTTGTCAAAAGAATATGAAATATTAAACACAGTGAAGGTTAAAGATTCTAAATAACTTGATAAACATCTGTTTTAAGAAGTTAGCAAAGAAGTTTGTTTAAATATATTTTTAAAAAGAAGCTATTGAGCTAGGGAAACTATATATTAATTTGGTGAGAGGGGATGCATGTATATGGTGCACAATTTTACTTAAGTTTGGAAGTTGTTTGGATCCTATGTGTCAATTGTATGTACCAAATGAATTATTGTTAGTGATTATTAATAATAGTGAATAGAATAGCTTCTGAGATGTGTTAGTCACTATTTATTGAGGCAGAATGCTAGAAATACTGACAGCATGAAATTCTACCTCCTAATTATTTCCCAGGTCAATTCTGAACTCTGTCTAATCTTCACTAAATCATTGCAGCATGTTTTTCAGCAAATTATGATTAGTTATATAGTTGAAGGGGGAGGGATTAATTGAATCACGTAAATGTTTTCTTTGAAGCTAAAATTTTCCTTCTCTTATGTTCAAATGGGTATTTATCATACCAACCCAACCCCCTTACTTACAGATTTTTCTTAATTCCTAGAAAGCAAGGGCAAGCAACACAGGGGCTTTATTCCTACATAACTCAGGAGTTTAGTATTCTGGAACCCTATGAGGAAACTGTTACTGTGCTGTGGGTAGCAAACAAAGTGGGAAACTGACTGTATGATACTGCTCATTCCCCCTCCGAGTTTGTGGAGTGGGGCAGAGTTGGTTTCAAAGAATCTAACTAGCTTACAGGCTCAGAGTAATAGCTAGGTGACCCTAACTACCTTGCTGAGAGAAGTAGATAACTTTTGCTGACAGCATGTAAACACAAACATTCTTAACTCTGACTGCTTGTCTCCTCGATCTAAGCTATGTTATAACTGTATGGCAAAACCAACACAATACTGTAAAGTAATTAGCCTCCAATTAAAATAAATAAATTATGTATGGCAAAACCAATACGGTATTGTAAAGTAAAATAAAGTAAAAATTAAAAAAATAAAAAATAAAAAAATAATAAAAAAATAAACATTTGTTAAATGAAAAAAAAATTTTTTTAAATAATAAATTAATAAATAAAACTGAAAAAAATAAAGAAAGCTGAAAAAAAAGCTGTTACTAGCTAAGGAACATAGCTGTAAGTGAATACATGCAGCCGGTGGAGTGTTTGGATTTGTCTATAAATTTACTATGCTAAATATGTAAATTGCAGTTTTTAATACCAGACATAGGAGAATGTTATCAACATGAGAACCTGACATGCAGATGGCTTCTATTTCAAGTAGAATACTTTTTTATGCAATAATGGGAAGGAACCAATCCCATGGCACATGAACTACCTGTGATATATGGAAGGAAAGGGAAAATGAAAGGGGAAGTCATGTTGGGAGATGACACTGGAAAGGTAAACTGTGTAAGCCTTTTCTTGGAAGACCATGGGTGCCAGGATGAGGGATCTTAAATGTATTGTTTATATACACAATTATAGCAAGCCTTTTTGTGGTCTGGACTATATGGAGGTAGAAGAGTATATCCTAAGCTTTTGAACATAAGTTGCTTTGAATTCCTCTTTGTTATGCTTACTATGGT
>SJYT01053770.1:288935-312039 GCA_006410635.1 Cephalophus harveyi
AACTAGCAGTTTTTGGAAAATAAATTTGCAATAGATATTGAGGGTCTTAAAATGATAAAAAAAAACTTTGAGTCCTCTGATTTAAATTATAAATATTTATCGTAAGAAAATAATTATAAAATAATATCCCTATAATGATAACCATTGTGATTTATTTTAATAATGGGAAAATATTCAGCTATTCAGTTAAAATATTCAACTATAATAATATGAACTGAACTGAACTGAATCCATCAATTTCCTTTTAGATACTAGGGCAACTTACTCTGTGCTTACTGAAGGACCTGGCCCACATTCTTCCCAATCCGCTTCCATAATGGGACTGTCTGGACGAGCCAAAAGATATTATTTCAGTTATTCTTTATCTTGCAACTGGGATTCTGTGTGATTTTCACATGAGTTTCTGATCACGCCAGAATCTCCCTCACTGCTTTTCAGTTCAGTTCAGTTCAGTCGCTCAGTCGTGTCCGACTCTTTGCGACCCCATGAATTGCAGCACGCCAGGCCTCCCTGTACTGCAAGGAGATCCAACCAGTCCATTCTGAAGGAGATCAGCCCTGGGATTTCTTTGGAAGGAATGATGCTAAAGCTGAAACTCCAGTACTTTGGCCACCTCATGCGAAGAGTTGACTCATTGGAAAAGACTTTGATGCTGGGAGGGATTGGGGGCAGGAGGAGAAGGGGACGACCGAGGATGAGATGGCTGGATGGCATCACTGACTTGATGGACATGAATCTGAGTGAACTCCGGGGGTTAGTGATGGACAGGGAGGCCTGGCGTGCTGTGATTTATGGGGTCGCAAAGAGTCGGACACAACTGAGTGACTGAACTGAAGTGAACTGGTCCAGTGTATCATTTAAAGCTTGTGTTTCCTTATTCACTTTCTGTCTGAATGATTTGTCCATTGGTGTGAGTGGGTTTCCCTCTATTATTGTGTTACTGTCAATGTCCCCTTTCATAGTTGTTAGCCTTAGGTATTGAGGTACTCCTATATTGAGTGCATATATATTTATAGTTGTTATATCTTCTTGGATTGATCTTTTTATCATTATATAGTGTCCTTCCTTGTCTCTTGTAATGTTCTTTATTTTAAATTCTATTTTATTTGATATAAGTATTTGTTCTCCTGACTTTTTTTGATTTCTATTTGCATGGAATATCTTTTCCCAGCCCTTCACTTTCAGTCTTTGTGTGTCTCTAGGTCTGAGAATCTCTTGTAGACAACAATATAGGGGTCTTGTTTATATATCCATTCTCTAGTGTTTCCTGTCTAAAGCAATTCCTTTAGCATTTGCTGTAACACTAGTTTGTTACAGCTGAATTCTCTTAGCTTTTGCTTGTCTGTAAAACCTTTGTTTTCTCCTTCAAATCTGAGTGAGATCCTTGTTGAACAGAATAATCTTGGTTGTACCTTCTTTCCTTTCATTATTTTAAGTGTACAATGCTACTCCCTTCTGGCCTGCAAAGCTTCTGTTGAAAGATCAACTGTTTGCCTTATGGGGATCCTCTTTATGTTATTTGTTGCTTTTTCCTCACTGCTTTTAATATTTTTCACTGTGTTTAATTTGCATTAGTTTGAATAATATCTGTCTTGGCATGTTTCTCCTTGGGTTTATCCTGTATGAGACTCTATGGGCTTCCTGGACTTGGGTGGTTATTTCTTTTTCCATGTTAGGGAAGTTTTTGACTCAAATATTTTCTCATACCCATTCTTTTGTTCTTCTCTTGGGCCCCTATAATTCAGTTGTTAGTGTGCTTTATGTTGTCCCAGGAGTCTCTGAAACTGTCCTTATTTCTTTTTATTCTTTTTCCTTTATTCTTCTCTGCTTCAGTTATTTCCACCACTCTATCTTCCAGCTCACTTATCCATTCTTCTGCCTCAGTTATTGTGCTATTGATTCCCTGTAGTATATTTTTAATCTCAGTTACTGTGTTGATCATCAGTGATTTTCTGTTCTTTATTTCTTCTAGGTCCTTATTAGACATTTCTTGTATCCTCTTGATCTGTGGCTCCAGTCTATTTATCTGTGTCTCCATGTTATTTACAAGATTCTGAATCATCTTTAATATCATTATTCTGAATTCTTTTTCAGTTAGACTACCTATTTGCTCTTCATTTATTTGGTCTTGTGGGTGTTTACCATGTTCCTTCATCTGATGCATATTTCTCTGTCTTTTCATTTTGTTTAATTTTCTGTTTGGGGTTTCCTTTCTGCAGACTTGAAGGTCATAGTTCCTCTTATTTGTGGAGTCTGCCCCCTATGGATGGGATTGGACCAGTGCCTTGTGATGGTTTCCTGGTTGGGGAGACTTGTGCTTGTGTTATGGTGGATGGAGCTGGATCTTGTCTATCTAAATGGCAGTTCTGTGTCCAGTAGTGTGTTTTGTGGTTTCCATGGGCTTGATATGGCTTTGGGCAGCCTGTCTGATAATGATAAGGTTTGTGTTCCTGTTTTACTGAAGGTTTCACATGAGGCATCTGGCTTTGGAGCTTGCTGGCCTCTTGGTCTTAGTGTTGAGATGGGAGTGTTTGGGAGAGCTCTCTCTGATTAATGTTCCATGGGATTGGGAGATCTCTGGTGGTCCAAAGAATTTGGGTCTCCCACTTCAGGAGTTCAGGCCCTACCCCATAGCACTGAAACCTCACAGGCACAGAAGACAAAACCCCAAGACTAATGGTGAAAGTAATGCTCAACAGCCCAGAACAGCCAAATACACTCACACACTTATAAAGAGAAAAGAATAGACAAAAAAGAGGAAAAAAAGATAAAAACAGGAATGAAAAGAAAAGAGAGAAATCAAACCAATGAACAAACTTAAAAGTGAAAATGAATACTAAAAACTAAACTAGCAAGAATACAAAATCAAAAACATGGAAATAATGCAATATAACTAAAGAGTACTGTAAAAATAGGAAACAAAATGAATTTATTTAAAAATAAGATTTTTTTAAAGGAAAAAGGTTATAAAAATTAAAGTAAAAATACAGAAAGAACAACGTTAGAATAATGTGAAAAAGAAAAAAAAATTACAGAGTCGTAGTAAGACAGTGTCCTTACTACAGTTTGCTCCAGTCAATCTGCCTACAGAGAAAGTTTTTCAATATTTCTAGGAAGGTCTCTGGACCTGTTGTGGGCAGTGTGGTGTCAGCTCAGTCTCAGATCTTGCCTTACTCCAGTTTGTACTTGCTCCCAAAGTCCACAATTGCCCCAAAGCCCATAGTCTCAGGCTAATTGTGGGGATTTAATCCACTGCACCTGCAATTTCCCTGTCTCTCCTTTGCTCACACAGCCTCCCTGTTGGTCCACTTTGGTTTTGGCCCTGCCTCTGCTTTTAGGCCACCCTCCTGTGTCTGTTGCCTGCCCAGGCAGAAGGGGGTGAAAGTAGCAGCTTATTGGGGTTCACTTAGTTGAACTGGGGAGAGGGAAAGGTATAGCAGACACAGTTGGGATATGTGGGGAGTGCCTGCCACAGCTGAGACCTGCAGGAAGTCACCACAGTCTGAGGCAGGTTGTGTGCTTCCCCAGGGTGGGGTTGGCCCTGGGTTGTGGGTTCCTTGGCAGAACTAAGCTGCTCAGGCTCCCAGAAAGTTATGGACAGTGACCCATGCCTCTCACAGGTTGGTGGCACCTGAGACCCCTGGGGTTGGAACCATAGTGGCCTCCTGTCCTCCACCCCTGGCACCCATGCCAGCTCTGGCACTTAAGCAGCTTGTGTTCCCCCCTCTGGTATCACAAACTGCAGTTGTGCTAGCTTTTCTACCTCTGGAGTCGCAGACCACAGCCAGGTCATCCCACCTTTGGCACTCAAGAAGGCGGAGTCCTGCCATCTGTGAGTGTGGAAAGTTAGAGAGTCCCCGCGACAGTGATCTCTTGCTTCTCAGGTGGGCCCGTGCTTTTCTCTGGACTCCTCAGCTGTGTTACATTAGCCCCCTGAGAACATCTTCACAGTAGTCAACTCTGGTTCTCTCCCTGGGGTCTAACCCCCCACCTCAACGCTTGAACCTCAGCACCCAGCCCCCATTGGCTGCAGTGGACACATAAACTACTTCTTGGCTGAGAAATGCTGTTAACTTCTCTGTGGTGAGTTATCTCCATTTTGCCTTCCAAGCGCCTGTTGTTGCATTCCCCTCTGTGGTTCTGAAACTCTCCCCATCCCTGCCTGTGAGTGGTTTTCTGAGTGTGTGGAAACTTTTCCTGCCTCATGACTCCCTCCCTGAGGCACAGGTCCCCATACCAAATCCTTCGTCTCTTATTTTATCTTTATCTTTTTCTCTACCTCATTCTGAGAAGGTTGGCTTGCCTTTTTAGAAGTCTGGGGTCTTCTGCCAGTGTTCAGAAGTTGTTCTGTAGGAGTTGTTCCACTTTCAGATGAACTTTTGATATATTTGTGCAAGGAAGGGGGGAAGGTACACTCCCTGTCTTATTCCTCCACCATCTTGAATGTCTTAGTTGTTAATATTAAATGTTGTAAATATTATGTGAGATAGTGTATATAAAGATCAGTGCTTGGCATAAGTACTTAATAAATATTAGCTGTTATGAGTAATCCTTGGACTTTGTGTTACAGTTCTTTGATTCCAGTTTGATCATTGGAAGAACAATCCAGTGAGTTTTGAAAGAAGTAAATGAGGTTGCTCTGCTGAGCCATTATGTCACTTCTAATTCGTAGAGCAGTTGATAAACTTTATTTGTGTTATTTCATTTGATCTTCACATTGACCCTTAGAAGTTGTTAGGACCATTTTACACATGAGAAAACTAAAGCCTAGAGGAGACATGAATTGCCTAAGGTGACATAATAATGTTCTAGATAGGACTACAACCCAGAGCTGCTAATGCTCAATTTAGTGCTCTTTTATTGCACCATACTCCACCAAACTAGAGCTTAGGTTACTTTTACTTTGATCTGTTTCTGCCAAGGCTATGGTAGACCATATTGCGTAGGTTTTAAAGTTAGAGCTATATGATTGGCACAAGATTAAGCAAGACAGTAATTTACATACTAATGTATGGTATTTAATGTAAACCCACTAGAAAGCCTTCACCCCCACATCTCTCCCCATTTTATCCTTGAAGTCTAACATTTATTAAAAATTAAAATAAATTAAAAGGACTCTTATCCTTGAGACAAGCTTTCTGTAATTGTAATTTTCTTTAAAATCCTAATTACAAAGGAATGCAGCTTTCCAGTAGTACAAGGATGATTCAGTTTGTAAATTGCACTCATTATCTGTCTCTGTCTAGAGAAGAAAGTACACTGAAATTTTCTTCTTTTCACAATACCAAAGTGATGTTGATATATTTTCTTTCTTCCTCTTGATAGAGCCTCCTCTCGTAGAATTATTTTGTAATCCTGTTTAAAAACCAGTTCCATCAAACTGGCTTTGATTTTCCTGGGTTCCACTCTGATTTCTGCTCCTTCAGTAGTAAATTGAACACCTTCATCATTCGGCCAAACAGTGAGTACCTACTGTGTGATAAACTCTGCATGAGATGCAAGTGTGACTGGTACTGGAAAGTCTTGAAATGGAGGCACTGTGTTTATGGATATTGAGGAGGGCTGCAAAAGCAGTGTGTATTATACTACAGTAGAAAGAACAATGGATTTGGCATCAGGAAACCTGAGTTCAAGCTCCAGCATGTTATATGAAGCATTTCTTTATCTGTTAAATGAGGCCACTGAACTAAGGTCTCTGCTTAGTGTTCAGTGTTGACCCAAAATTTCTAGTTGGATATTTTAGGCTGTTGAACTATTAAGCTGGGGGTGACTAGCTCCTCTGAAGTTTCCACAAATAAAGAAAAAACAATGTAAATTCAGTTCTATGACTTTTCTGGTGATTTTCTGTTCAGATTTCTTGTGTAACAGAGTTCCATGTTTCATAGGTTCCAAGTCATACACCCTGAAGTGAACAGTTGCCTATGCCCCATTTGAGCACAGGAAAGGTCCTGCAATTTTAATTATGACTTTTATTTTTTCATTTTATTGCTACTCAAAATAATGTTACAGATATGACAGAAAAGTGTTAGAACCTTTTTTAGAAGGCAGAAATGTACTCCCTCCTCCAACAACAAGAAAGCTCCTTTCTGTTTCATTTGAAGGGGTCATCTTTGTTTAGAGATTAGAGAACCATGGAATGCCATATGTAAAATGTAATAGAGCCTATATAGCTATTGAAGAAATAGAATCAATAATTTACCTTCTGAAGCAGAAAGCACCAGGACTATATTGGTTCACTGGTGAATATAACCAAACATTTAAGGAAGAAAGTGTACAATCTCTTCCAGAAAATTGAAGTAGAGGGAATACTTCCTAAGCCATTTTATAAGGCTAGCATTATCCTAATACCAAAACCAGACAAAGACCAAGAAAGGAAAGCTATATACCAGTATCTCTCATGGACATAGATGCAGGAATCCTCAAAAATATTAGCAAATCGATCCAGTAATGTAAACAAAGAATTATACAACACAACCAAGTAGGCTACATCTCTTTCTCTCTCTTTCTTTCACACACACAAACATGTACACCCATGACATAGACTGAGACATCAGAGAGGTCTTTACCTCAAAGTGGTCGTGCATTCCACGTAGTTGCTTTACGGCCCCCAAACTCATGTGTTTCTGTGTAAGTTGTCACATTCTTAGATGTGTGATTACCAAGGTATGCAGAGATGGCTGAGTAGGCTTTTTTTTTTTTTTTTAATTTTTACTTTATTTTACTTTACAATACCGTATTGGTTTTGCTATACATTGACATGAATCCACCATGGGTGAATATGAGCTCCCAATCCTGAATTCCCCTCCCACATCCCACCCCATATCCTCTCTCTGGATCATCCCCGTGTACCAGCCCCAAGCATCCTGTATCCTGTATCGAACATAGGCTGGTGCTTTGTTCTTACATGATAGTATACATGTTTCAATGCCATTCTCCCAAATCATCCCACCCTCTCCCTCTGGTTTTATTCCAAGTATACAAGGCTTTTTCAACATTTGAAATACAGTTAATGTACTCCATCACAGGCTAGAACATCCATGAACAGGCTAGAGAAGAGAAATCATATGATCACACCAATAGGTGATGAAAAAGCATTTATCAAAATCTAGCACTGTTTTTTGATTAAAAAAAACTTTTAGTAGATTAAGAATAGAGGGGAATTCCTTAATTTGATAACAACTACTGAAAATCTACAGCTAACATCACTGCTAATGGTGACAAACTAGATGTTTTCCTGCTAAAATGGCGAGCAAGAGAAGCCACATGTCCACTCTCAGCAGTTCTATTAAACATTTTACTGAAAAGTTCTAGATGATACAGTAAGACAAGAAAAGGAAATAAAAGGCATTAGGAAGGAAAAAATAAAACTATCTTTGTTCACAGATGACTTGATTGTTTATGTAGAAAATCCCAAAGAATCAATAATGACAAAAAACCTTCTTGGAAGTAATGAGTGATTATAGCATGACTATAGGATACAAGGCTAATATACAAAAGTTAACTGCTTCCTTATATACCAGCAATAAAAAACTAGAACTTAAATTTTAAAATACAATTTAAATTAGCACCAAAAAATGAAATACTTATGTATAAACCTAACAAAATATGTACAATGTATAAAATATGATCTATATGAAGTGAAGTGAAAGTCACTCAGTCGTGTCCGACTCTTTGTGATCCATGGACTATACAGTCCATGGAATTCTCCATGCCAGAATACTGAAGTGGGTAGCCATTCCCTTCTCCAGAGCATCTTCCCAACCCAGGGATTGAACCCAGGTCTCCCGCATTGCAGGTGGATTCTTTACCAGGTGAACTATTAGGGAAGCCTGATCTATATGAGGAAAATAACAAAGATACAATGAAAGAAATCAAATATCTAAATAAATGAAGAGATATTCCACGTGTATGGACAGAAAGCCTCAATAATATCAAGATATTGGTTCTTCCTAACTTATGTATAGAGTTAACCCAATCTCAGTCAAATCTCAGTAAGTTATTTGGTGATATCAACAAACACTCTAAAGTTTATATGGGAAGATAAAAGACATAGAATAGCCAACACATTATTGAAGGAGAAGAGCAAAGCTGGAAGACTGACACTATCCAACTTTAAGGCCTACTATGAGGTTACAGTGGTCTAGACAGTGTGGTATTGGCAAAAGAATACACAAATAGATGAGTAGAACAGAATAAACACACACAAATACAGCCTACCGATCTTTTACAAAGAAGCAAAGGGAATTCAATGGAGAAAGGATAGTCTTTTCAACAACTGCTGGTGGGACAATTGGACATCCATGTGCAAAAAGGTAAATCTAGACACAGGCATTACATCTTTTTCAAAAATTAACTCAAAATGCATCATAGACCAAAAAGTAAAATGCAAACTATTAAACTTCTAGATGACGACAAAGGAGAAAATCTAGGTGACATTGTTTGGTGATGACTTTTTAGATACAACACCAAAAGCATGAATCGTTAAAGAAAAGTTAGTAAGTTGGGCTTTATTAAACTTAAAACTTCTGCTTTGTGGAAGACACTATTAAGAAAATAAAAAGACAAGTCATGGACTGGGAAGAAATGTTTTCTTTTAAAGGACCAGTGTCCCAAATATATAAAGAACTTTAAAAACTAAACAATAAGAAAAAACAAACAATTTAAAAACAGGTAAAAGATCTGAACAGAATGTATACCAATGGCAAATAAGCATATGAAAAGATGCCAAATATTTTATATCATGAAGGAATTGCAAAATAAAACATCAGTGTACACTTCCATGTTCAGAACAGTACTATTCACAATAGCCAAGTGGTAGAAGCAACCCAAATGTCCATCAATGGATGAATGAATAAGCAAAATGTGGTATATACATGCAATGTGATACTATACATCATATAAAAAGGAAGGAAATTCCATCACATGCTGCAACATTGGTGAACCTTGACAGCAAAGTGAAATAAGCCAGTCACAAAAAGACAATACTGTTTAAGTACAATTATACTAAATATCTACAGTAGTCAAATTCATAGATATAGAAAATAGAATGATAGTTGCCAGGGGCTGGGGGAACAGAGCAAAGAGGAGTTGTTGTTTAATGAGTATAGAGTTTCAGTTCTGCAAGAGTCTGGAGATCAGTTTAACAACAGTGTAAATATACTTGACACTACTGAAATGCACTTAAAATGGTTTATATGGTAATTTTTTGGATATGTGTTTCTTACTACAAAAAAGATCAGCTTTTAAAAAATGAGATAATCCATCCATGGGATTTTCCAGGCAAGAGTATTGGAGTGGGGTGCCATTGCCTCCTCCGATATAATATAATAGATACACCTATTAGAATGGCAAAAATCCAAAACACTGACAACACCAAATGCTGGCTAGGATGTGGAGCAACAGGAGTTCACTGCTTATGGGACTGAAAAATAGCACAACCACTTTGGAAGACAGTTTGACAGTTTAAACATATTCTTACCATACGATCCAGTAATTATGCTACTTTGTATTTATCAGAGTAAGCTGAAAACTTATGTCCATACAAAAACTTGCACACAAGTGTTTATAGCAGATTTATTTATAATTGCCAAAACTTAGAAGCAACCAAAGTATCCCTCAATAGGTGAAGAATAAGCACACCATGGTACATCCACACAATAGAATATTATTTGGCAATAAAAATAAATGAGCTATCAAGCCATGAAAATTGCTGAATACCAAGTTAAAAAATAAAAGGAGCTCCTATGGAAAGTACTAGAGGGAGGAAAGTAAGGCTCATTATTTGAGGATTTGGTGCTCTCAAAAGAAGAAACCTTTTATATGACACTTATACAAGCCAGTTGCTTGAGATTTGCACATTGGTCTATGAGGAAGACTCATAAATGCCTCAGCAAACCCCTTAAATGTCTATTTCTAGGTGAAAGAAGTCAACTTGGGGAGAATATGTGCTCTAGTATTCTAACTATATGACATTCTGGAAAAGTAAAAACTGTGGAAATAGTAAAAAGGTCAGTGATTGCCAGAAATTCGAGGTGAGGGAGGGAAGAATGAACAGGTGGAGCACAGGGAATTTTTAGGGCAGTGAAACTATTCTGTATGATACTGTAATGGTGGATCCATATCGTTATACATTTGCCAAAACCATAGAATGTACAACGAAGAGTGAACCGTAATGTAAACTATGGACTTCAGTTAATAATGTATCAACACTGACTCATAAAAAAGAAGAAAAACTGTTTTAAAATATTATTTGTCTTCAAAGAACGATAGTACTGGCCTTATTTACATGTCAGAATGTGGGGAGGTACTAATGAGATTGAGGAGAGTGTCTTAGATTTGAGTTTGAACTCTTCCTCTGCTGTAATAATTATTGTGCTGTGTTCTCAGTTGCTTCAGTCATGTCCAACTCTTTAAGACCCTATGGACTGGAGTCTGCCAGGCTATTCTCCAGGCAAGAATACTGGTCAGTAATTTTCATGGCTTGATAGCTTATTTATTTTTATTGCTGAATAATATTCTATGTTGAAGCTGAAACTCCAATACTTTGGCCACCTCATGAGAAGTGTTGACTCACTGGAAAAGACCCTGATGCTGGGAAAGATTGAGGGCAGGAGAAGAAGGGGATGACAAAGGATGAGATGGCTGGATGGCATCACCAACTCAATGGAGATGAGTTTGAGTAAACTCCAGGATTGATGATGGAAAGGGAGGCCTGACGTGCTGCAGTTCATGGTGTCATGAAGAGCTGGACACAACTGAGTGACTGAACTGAACTGAACTGAACCATGCTATATGTTAGAGCCTCAGAACTTAATCTTCTCAAAACTAAAAATGTACACCCTTGGATCTTATCACCCATTTACCATTCTTCCAGCCCCTGGAATCCAACATTCTCTTCTGTTTCTTTGAAATTGTTTTTTGTTTGTTTCAATTCAAAGATTCCATGTATAAGTGATACCATACATTATCTGTCTTTCTCTATCTTGCACATTTCACTTAGCATAAATGCCCTCCAGGTTCATCCATGCTGTCACAAATGATATTTATTTTTCTTATTGGCTGAATCACCTATACAAATCACTTTCCCTTTATCCATTCATCCATGGAAAGACATTAAGGTTATTTACAAATGTTGACTAGTGTAAATAATGCTGAAATGAACATGAGTATGCTGATATCTCTTTAAGATAATATACCATGTTACATTCCTACCAACAGAGTGTAAGGGTTCTTTTTTCTCCAAATCCTTGCTATTTGCTATCTCTTGTCTCTTTGACAATAGCCATTCTAAGAGGTGTGAGGGGATTTCTCTTCAAGGTTTTGGTTTGCGCTTCCCTGATGATTACTGATATACAGCACCTTTTCATTATCTTCTGGCCATTGGTACATTGTTCTTTGGGGAAAATGTCTATTCAAGTCTTTTGCCCATTTTTAATTGCACTATCTCCGTTTGTACTATTCACCTATATGAGTTCTGTGTATTTTTTATATTAATCTTTCATTAGATATATAGTTTCTAAACGTCCAGGATCTTTTCCCCTAAGTTTTCTTCTAGGAGTTTTACAGTTTCAGGTCTTATATGTACAGTTTATCCATTTTGAGTCAATCTTTGGGACTGGTGTAAAGTAGGGGTCCAGCTTCATTCTTTTGCATGTGGATACCTAGTTTTCCCAGCATAATTCATTAAAGAGACAGTCCTTTCCCCACTCTGTGTTGCTGGCACCCTCAACACTTAACGGACCACATTATGCTTGGGCTTATGACTAGGCTCTGTATTCTGTTCCAGCTCTTATGCTTGCTTTATTTGAGTACTTTACTATTTTGATTACCATGGCTTACAATCAATCCTAAAAAAAATCAACCCTGAATATTCACTGGAAGGACTGACGCTGAAGTTGAAGCTTCAGTTGGACATGACTGAGCGACTGAACAACAAAGCTCATAATAGCTTGAAATCGGAAAGTGTGATGCCTGCAACTTTGCCCTTCTTTCTCAAGATTGCTTTGGCTATTTAGGTCTTTTATGGTTTCATATAAATTTTAGAATAGTATTTATATTTCTGTGAAAAATGCCACTGAAATTTTGATAGGGATTCTACTGATTATGAAGATAACTTTGGTCAGCATGAATATTTTTATATTAATTCTTCCAATTCAAGAACACAGGGTATCTTCCAATTTGTGTGTGTGTCTACTTCAACGACTTTCAACAACATTTTATTAATCAGCACATAGGTCTTCAGTTCCTTGGTAAAACTTATTTTTAAGTGCTTTACCGTCTTGATGCTACTGTAAATGGGGTTGCTTTCTTAATTTCTCTTTCAGATAGTTCATTATGAGTGCATAGGACTACAATGATGATTTGTATATTGATTTTGTATCCTATACTTTTACTGAATGCATCTATTAGTTCTAACAGTTTTTTGGTAGAGATGTTACAGTTTTCTACGTAAAAGATCATGTCACTGCAAACAGAGATGATTTCATTTCTTCCTTTATGAATTAAATGTATTTTCTTTTTTTTTTTTTTTTCTTACCTAATTTCTCAGGCTAAAACTTTTAGTACAATGTTGAATAGAAGCTGTGAAAGAGGACATTCTCATTTTATTCCTAATCTTAGGGGGACAGCTTTTGGTCTCTCACCATTGAGTTTGGTACTCTATGGATTTTTCCTAAAACTCCTTTACTATAGAAGAAATTCTGTTCCTAGTTTGTTGAGTGTTTTTTTTTTTTTTTTAATCACAATACTTGTTGGATTTTGCCAAATAATTTTTGGCATCCATTGAGATGATCATGTGATGTTTTTTCCTTCATTCTATTTATGTGGTATATTATATTGATGGATTTTTGTATATTGAGCCACCCTTTCATTCCTGGGATAAATCTCACTTGGTCATGATGTGTAATCCTTTTAATATGCAGCTGGATTCTGTTTGCGTGAAGATTTTTGCAGCTATATTTCTAAGCAATATTGTTCTGCAGTTTTCCTGTCATACCTTTGGCTTTGGTTATCAGAGTAATGCTGACCTCATAGAATGAGTTAGGAAATGTTCCCTCCTCTTCCATTTTTGGAAGAGTTTGAGGATAATTGGTGTTAAATAACTCTTCTCTAAATGTTTGATAGAATTCAGCAGTGAAGCTGAATTTTCTTTTAGGAGTGTTTTGATTACTGATCCAATCACTTTACTTATGAAATTAAAAGATGCTTGCTCCTTGAAAGAAAAGCAATGATAAACCTAAACAGCATATTAAAAAGCAAAGACATTACTTTGCTTACAAAGTCCATGTAGTCAAAGCTATGGTTTTTCCAGTAGTCATGTATGGATGTGAGAGCTGGACAATAAAAAAGGCTGAGCACTGAAGAATTGGTGCTGGAGAAGACTCTTGAGAGTCCCTTGAACAGCAAGGAGATCAAACCAGTCAATCCTAAAGGTAATCAACCCTGAATATTCATCGGAAAGACTAATGCTGAAGCTGGAGCTCCAATGCTTTCGCCACCTGATGCAAAGGGCAGATTGATTAGAAAAGACCCTGATGCTGGGGAAGATTGAAGGTGGGAGGAGAAGGGGACAACAGAGGATGAGATGGTTGGATGGCATCACCGACTTGATGGACATGAGTTTGAGCAAACTCTAGGAGATGGTGAAGGACAGGGAAGCCTGGCATGCTGCAGTCCATGGGGTTGCAGAGTTGGACATGACTGAGCGACTGAACAACAACCACCACAATTTTGGTAGTTTTGCATGTTTCTAGGAATTTGTCCTTTTTATATAGCTTATCTACTCTGTTGGAATATAATTATTCACATTATTTCTTATGATGCTTTTCATTTCTGTTAAGGCTGGTAGTAATGTCTCTACTCTCATTTCTGATTTTAGTAATTTGAGTCTTATCTTCTTTTTTCCTTATCAGTCTAGCCAATGATCTGTAAATATTGTTGATCTTTTCAAAGAACCAACTTACAATTTTGTTGATTCTCTTTCTCTATTCTCTCTTTAATTTACCTGTACTCTAATGTCCATTATTTCTTTTACTCTACTCTTTTTGGGCTCAGTCTGCTATTCTGTTTCTAGCTCTTTAAGTTATTGATTTGAAATCTTTCTCAAGGATTTACATATAGGCATATATAGCTCTGAATAATATTCTATGTTGAAGCTGAAACTCCAATACTTTGGCCACTGGATGCGAAGAGCTGATTCATTTGAAAAGACCCTGATGCTGGGAAAGATTGAGGGCAGGAGGAGAAGGGGACGACAGAGGATGAGATGGTTGGATGGCATCACCAACT
The DNA here is from genome assembly GCA_006410635.1 of Cephalophus harveyi. Lineage (NCBI taxonomy): Eukaryota > Metazoa > Chordata > Mammalia > Artiodactyla > Bovidae > Cephalophus > Cephalophus harveyi. Next base: position 303,222 of record SJYT01053770.1, read on the forward strand.
CAATGGACATGGGTTTGGGTGGACTCCAGCAGTTGGTGATGGACAGGGAGGCCTGGCGTGCTGCAGTCCATGGGGTCGCAAAGAGTTGGACACGACTGAGCGACTGAACTGAACTGAACTGAATATTCTATTGTGTAGATGTACCATAATGTGTTTATTCACCTATTGAGGGACATCTTGGTTGCTTCTAAGTTTTGGCAATTATAAATAAATCTGCTATAAACACTTGTGTACAAGTTTTTGTATGGACATAAGTTTTCAGCTCACTTTGATAAATACAAAGTAGCATAATTATTGGATCATATAGTAAAAATATGTTCAATTTAAACTGTCTTCCAAGTGGTTTGATCTTCCTGACCCAGGGATCAAACCCAGGTCTCCTGTGTCTTCTGCGTTGCAGATGGATTCTTTACCACTGAGCCACTGGGCAAGCCCATAATAATTATTGGCTGTGTGATTTGGACAAGTTATTTAACTTCTGGTGAGATGGGTTTGTTTTTTTTGTTTGTTTGTTTGTTTGTTTTAGAAAAGCAGAGTTAATTGTGGGTACCTTGCAACATTATGGGGATGATTATAAACAGGAATGGATAAAGGAAATTTATTTATAGCCTGGGGCCTGGCACAGAGTAAGTGCTCATTATCTGAAAGCCTTTGAAACAAAATATTGGAAACAATTGAAATGTCCGTTCACAGGGGATCAGCTAAATAAATTCTATTATATGATCTATTTTTCCAATAAGTATTTTGTAACTGTAAAGAGGATAAGACATTCTGAAAAAGACAAATCCACAGGGACAGAAAACAGATCTGTTGTTACCAGGGATTAGGGAAGGATTGCCTCCAAAGGGACAGCACAAGGCAATTTCTTGAGTGATGGAACTGTTCGGTATCTTAATTGTTGTGGTAGTGGGTATATCACTATGTGTGTTTATCAAAACTCATTGAACTGTAGAAGAAAAGTGATTTTCACTGTTTATAATTTTTAATTAATTTTAATCAGAAGATAATTACTTTACAATATTGTGATGGTTTTTGCCATACATCAACATGAATCAACCACAGGTATACATGTGTCCCCCCATCCTGAATCCCCCTTCCATCTCCCTCCACATCGTATCCCTCTGGGTTGTCCCAGAGTACCAGCTGCTTCAAGTATCAAACTTGCAATGGCCATCTGTTTTACATATTGTAATGTACATGTTTCAGTGCTGTTCTCTCAATTCATCCCACCCTGGCCTTTTCCCCACTGAGTCCAATTTTAAAAAATAAATAAGAACAGGATGAGGAATTTTTTTTCAAGTTTTTAGAAAAGCTAATAATAGCTTTACAATTGTGAAAGTTCTCAGAGCACTCAGAGTATTGCTTTCAGTGAACAAATATTTCACTTACAATCAAATTTTCCATGATAAAAGGGTCCTTAAAGATCATTAAGCGACCCCCTCCTTCCACATATACTGTTATTTTACAGAAGGAGAAACTGGTGGCCAGAAAGATGGGATTTTACCAAGGTCACCTGCAAATTAGTGGCAGGCTAGGTTGGGAACTAGGTTGAGTCCCAATTCAGGACTTTTTCTCCTACATTTTTATCTGTAACAGTTTGCCTAATTGGTTTTGAGTCTGTTAAGCAATGTAAGCAGGGGAAGTTTCATTCCAAACTCTTTCCTGAAATTCAGCAAGCTGTGAAAATTTTAAAAGCTGACTTTTTCACTGTTTTAAAAAATTGAGGAAAAATTAATATAGCATAAAATTTACCATTTTAAAGTATATGGTTCAGTGGTATTTAATATGAATATTCACAGTGTTGTGCAACCTTCACCACTTTCTAGTTCTAGATATTTTCATTACCCCAGAATGAAACATCATACCCATTAAGCAGTCACTCCTTATTTCCCCTTCTCCTCAGCCCCGGGCAACCACTAATCTGCTTTCTGTCTCTATGGATTTCCCTATTCTGGATATTTTATGTTGGTAGAATCATACAATAAATGGCCTTTTGTGGCTGATCTCTTTCACTTAGGGGCTTCCCTAGTGGCACCGTGATAAAGAATCTGTCTGCCAATGCAGGAGACACATGTTCACCCTGGGTCGGGAAGATTCCTTGAAGTAGGAAATAACAACCCACTCCAGTATTCTTGCCTGGGAAACCCCTTGGACAGAGGATCCTCGTGAGCTATAGTCACAGTGTCACAAAGAGTTGGACACAACTTAATGACTAAACAACAACAAATCTTTCACTTAGAATATTTTCAAGGTTTATTCATGTTAAAGCTTGTATGAGTACTTCATCCCTTTTTGTGGTTAAATGATATCCCACTGAATGGATAAAGCACACAGTGTATTCATCATTAATTGATTACATTGGGGTTATTTTCACCTTTTGGCTACTGTGAATAGTGCTGCTATGAATATTCATGTACAAATTTTTATTTGAACACTGCTTTTGATTCTTTTAGGTATACACCTAAGAGTGGAATTACAGGATTGATTGGTAATTTTATATCTAACTTTTTGAGGACTGCCAAACTGTTTTCTATAGAGACTGCAGTGTTTTACATTCTCACTAGCACTGTGTCAGTATTCGAATTTCTCTATCCTCAACAACACTTGTCATTTTCCTTTTAAAAATTATAGCCATCCTAGTGGGTGTGAAGTGGTATCTCATTGTAGTTTTCATTTGCATTCCTCTAATGACTAATGACATAGAGCATCTTTTCATTTGCTTGTTGACAATTTGTAGCTCTTCTTTGGAAAAATATCTGTTCAGGTCCTTTGCCCAAGATTGATTGTCTTTTTGTTGTTTGGTTGTAAGAGTTCTTTATATATTCTGGATACTAGACTTGATATATGATTTTCATATATTTCTTTCCATTTTGTGGATTGTATTTTCACTTTCTTGATAGTGCCCATTGAGGCACAAAAGTCTTTAAATTTGAAGAAATCCAATTCATCTATTTTTGTTTCTTTTGTTACTTATACTTTTGGTGTTATCTAAGAAACCAATGTCAAACCCAAGGTCATGAAGATTTATGCCTTTGGTTTTCATCTAAGAGTTTTTAGGTTTGGTTCTTACGTTTAGGTTTTTTATTCATTTTCATTACAATTTTTATGTGGTGTGGAGGTAAGGGTACATCTTCATTCTTTTGCATGTGACTCTCCAGTTGTCCCAGCAGCATTTGTTGAAGAGACTATTTCCTCCTTGAATGGCCTCAGCACCCCTGTTGAACTCTAATCATACATCTATGGGTTTATTTCTGAAATCTAAATTATATTCCTTTAATCTATATTTCTTTCCCCATGCCAGCATCACACTATTTCATTTACTGTTGCTTTGCAATAAGTTTAGAAATTGGAAACTGTGAGTCCTCAAAATTTGTCATTCTTTTAAAATATTATTTAGCTATTCTGAGTCCCTTACTATTACATATGAATTTTAAAATTAACTTCTCTATTTCTGCAATAAGGTCACTGGGATTTTTACGAGGGTTGTGTTGATTCTTTAGATCTTTTCAATATTGCTGTTTTAACAATATTAAATCTTCCCACACAGGAACACAGGATATCTTTCTATTTATTTAGGTCTTATTTAATTTCTTTCAATGTTGTTTTGTAGTTTTCAGTGTACAAGTCTTGCACTTCCTTGGTTAAATTCATTCATAAGTATTTTATTGTTCTTGATACTATTGTAAATGAAATCGTTTCTTTTTTGTTCATCGCAGTATCCTGATTTTAAAAATTGGCAAGTTAACTTATGTTATAAAGAAATAAACATACTATACTATATTCTATTCAAAGGATAGAATTTTTTCTATATAACAATGACAGGAGAAAAATCTAGATGTGTATAAGAGACAGCGATAGTACTGGTTTTATTTACATGTCAGAATGTGGGGAGGTACTAATGAGATTGAGGAGAGTGTCTTAGATTTGAGTTTGAACTCTTCCTCTGCTGTAATAATTATTGTGCTGTGTTCTCAGTTGCTTCAGTCATGTCCAACTCTTTAAGACCCTATGGACTGGAGTCTGCCAGGCTATTCTCCAGGCAAGAATACTGGTCAGTAATTTTCATGGCTTGATAGCTTATTTATTTTTATTGCTGAATAATATTCTATGTTGAAGCTGAAACTCCAATACTTTGGCCACTGGATGCGAAGAGCTGATTCATTTGAAAAGACCCTGATGCTGGGAAAGATTGAGGGCAGGAGGAGAAGGGGACGACAGAGGATGAGATGGTTGGATGGCATCACCAACTCAATGGACATGGGTTTGGGTGGACTCCAGCAGTTGGTGATGGACAGGGAGGCCTGGCGTGCTGCAGTCCATGGGGTCGCAAAGAGTTATAAAGAAATAAACATACTATACTATATTCTATTCAAAGGATAGAATTTTTTCTATATAACAATGACAGGAGAAAAATCTCTTGAAACATTAAGTGCAAAATCTTAGGTAAAATAATTTTACAATGCATGTATGCATTCAACAAATACAATTAATTCACATGAAATTGTTTTTCAATTTCCTTTTAGAATTGCTCATTAAGAACAGCTGGAAGGGAGGTTCAGGAGGGAGGGGACATGGGTGTACCTATGACTGATTCTTACTGATGTATGACAGAAACTTACAAAATTCTGTAACGCAAATATCCTTCAATAAAAAAAAAATAAAGTGCAAAAAAAGAATATAGCTGATTTTTGTGTGTTGATTTTGTATCCTGAAACTTTCCTGAATTTGCTTATTAACTCCAATGGTGTTTTGGAAGTTTTTTAGGATTTTCTATATAAACAGCCTTGTTTTCTATCAATAGAGATAGTTTCCTCCTTTGCAACTTGGCTGCTTTTTTTTTTTTTTTTCTTACCTAATTTCTCAGGCTAAAACTTTTAGTACAATGTTGAATAGAAGCTGTGAAAGAGGACATTCTCATTTTATTCCTAATCTTAGGGGGACAGCTTTTGGTCTCTCACCATTGAGTTTGGTACTCTATGGATTTTTCCTAAAACTCCTTTACTATAGAAGAAATTCTGTTCCTAGTTTGTTGAGTGAAAAAAAAAAAAAAACTTACCTAATTTCTCAGGCTAAAACTTTTAGTACAATGTTGAATAGAAGCTGTGAAAGAGGACATTCTCATTTTATTCCTAATCTTAGGGGGACAGCTTTTGGTCTCTCACCATTGAGTTTGGTACTCTATGGATTTTTCCTAAAACTCCTTTACTATAGAAGAAATTCTGTTCCTAGTTTGTTGAGTGTTTTTTTTTTTTTTTTAATCACAATACTTGTTGGATTTTGCCAAATAATTTTTGGCATCCATTGAGATGATCATGTGATGTTTTTTCCTTCATTCTATTTATGTGGTATATTATATTGATGGATTTTTGTATATTGAGCCACCCTTTCATTCCTGGGATAAATCTCACTTGGTCATGATGTGTAATCCTTTTAATATGCAGCTGGATTCTGTTTGCGTGAAGATTTTTGCAGCTATATTTCTAAGCAATATTGTTCTGCAGTTTTCCTGTCATACCTTTGGCTTTGGTTATCAGAGTAATGCTGACCTCATAGAATGAGTTAGGAAATGTTCCCTCCTCTTCCATTTTTGGAAGAGTTTGAGGATAATTGGTGTTAAATAACTCTTCTCTAAATGTTTGATAGAATTCAGCAGTGAAGCTGAATTTTCTTTTAGGAGTGTTTTGATTACTGATCCAATCACTTTACTTATGAAATTAAAAGATGCTTGCTCCTTGAAAGAAAAGCAATGATAAACCTAAACAGCATATTAAAAAGCAAAGACATTACTTTGCTTACAAAGTCCATGTAGTCAAAGCTATGGTTTTTCCAGTAGTCATGTATGGATGTGAGAGCTGGACAATAAAAAAGGCTGAGCACTGAAGAATTGGTGCTGGAGAAGACTCTTGAGAGTCCCTTGAACAGCAAGGAGATCAAACCAGTCAATCCTAAAGGTAATCAACCCTGAATATTCATCGGAAAGACTAATGCTGAAGCTGGAGCTCCAATGCTTTCGCCACCTGATGCAAAGGGCAGATTGATTAGAAAAGACCCTGATGCTGGGGAAGATTGAAGGTGGGAGGAGAAGGGGACAACAGAGGATGAGATGGTTGGATGGCATCACCGACTTGATGGACATGAGTTTGAGCAAACTCTAGGAGATGGTGAAGGACAGGGAAGCCTGGCATGCTGCAGTCCATGGGGTTGCAGAGTTGGACATGACTGAGCGACTGAACAACAACCACCACAATTTTGGTAGTTTTGCATGTTTCTAGGAATTTGTCCTTTTTATATAGCTTATCTACTCTGTTGGAATATAATTATTCACATTATTTCTTATGATGCTTTTCATTTCTGTTAAGGCTGGTAGTAATGTCTCTACTCTCATTTCTGATTTTAGTAATTTGAGTCTTATCTTCTTTTTTCCTTATCAGTCTAGCCAATGATCTGTAAATATTGTTGATCTTTTCAAAGAACCAACTTACAATTTTGTTGATTCTCTTTCTCTATTCTCTCTTTAATTTACCTGTACTCTAATGTCCATTATTTCTTTTACTCTACTCTTTTTGGGCTCAGTCTGCTATTCTGTTTCTAGCTCTTTAAGTTATTGATTTGAAATCTTTCTCAAGGATTTACATATAGGCATATATAGCTATAAACTACCCCATAAGCACCATTTTCACTACATCACATAACTTTTGATATGTTATATATTTTTTTCATCTTAATTTCTTTTTTGTCCTATTGGTTTTTAAAGCATGTGTTGGTTAATATCTACTTTTGTGAATTTCTAATTTTCTATTTTTGATTTCTATTTTGGAAAAGATACTTTGTATGATTTTCATTTTTTTGAGTTTATCAAGACTTGTTTTATGGCCTAACATATAGCCTAGTTGGAGAGTGTTCCATGTGCACTTGAGAAAAATGTGTTCTGCTGTCGTTGGGTCTAGCATTCTTTATGTTTCTATTAGGCCTTAAGGGTTTATGGCTTTGTTCAAGTCTTCTATATCTTCATTGATCTGTTTAGTTGCTATATCCGTTGTTGAAAGTGGGATACTGGATTCTCCAAATATTATTATAGAAATGTGTAGTTCTCCCTTCAATTGTCAAGTTTTGCTTCATATATTTTGGGATTCTGATGGTATGTGTGTACATATTTATAATTAGTATATTTTCTTCATAAACAGATTATTTTATCAATATATAATGTTCTTTTACTAGGTTTTATGATTCATTATTGTTTTGGGCCCCCTAAATCCCCAAATTTAAGGAAGTATTTGTGTGTGTGTGTGTGTGTGCATGCACATGTGCTACTGGCCAGTGGGGTAAATAGCAATGGGGAGAGGGGGCCACTTGACCTTTAATTCTGTGAGAGATCAAAAGCATTTTCTGTTGGGAGTTCTGAAACCAGTTTGAATTTGTATCATTAACTACCTGCTCTAATAAAATCCTATAGCTGGGTTGAAAATGAGTCAGTGGACTTATTGTGAAGGAGAGCTAGGCCTTCATCTGGCCTTTGTGAAAATCTCCCTCTGCAAAAATAGCAGTTGGAATCCAATCTGTTTCACACTCAGCAACAAATATTCTTAGGTCTACAGTATAGCTACTCAATAAAATTAAAAAGCAGTGGCAAGTTGAGGCTTTTCTTCGTTGCTTTATTATCTCGCTATCATCTTTTTCCTTTACTTCTTTTTTCTTCAACTATTTTATTTCCCTTTCTTTCTTTCCATCTTTCCTTGTTTTTCTTGTCTGCTTTCCCTTTTCTTTGCCCTTCTCTCCCATGGAACTTTCTCTCTGATTTCTCCTTTACTCTGTTATTCCATTTATCCTGAGAATGTTCCATTGTTGAACACTGACCATGAAACTATGTATTTTAAGTTAGCTTCAATAGGGATATGTTAATAGAAGGAATAACCATAATTTTGTTTCTTTGTGGGGAAAATTGTAGAAATTAAGATTTAAAAGCCTGTCCAGTACTATTGCCTGGAAAAATCCCATGGACAGAGGAGCCTGGTAGGCTACAGTCCATGGGGTCGCAAAGAGTTGGACATGACTGAGCGACTTCACTCAGACTTCACTCACTCTACTGTCATCTAACTGGAGCTTCTGTGTTGGCAGCAAATGTACTTGGGTAAAAAGCATTTAAAAAAAGTTTTTTTTACCTAGTAAGAAAATTATAGTAACTGGGCCCAAATATTCCCCTTGCTTTTTACTGAAATTCTCTAAATACAAAGAAGGAAGCAAGATGCTACTCTAAGAACACCTTCTGCGGAAAGCCCTTTTCACTTCAAAGCCATGAATTTCAGGCAAAACCCAGTGTTTCTCAGGTTGTCTGTCACACTGGCTATTGGGCTTCTTGAAAGTGCTGATTAAGGCAAGAATGAAATATAAAAGCAGTTATTATGTTTAAGCATAGCTGAATGTGGTGGTGGTAGAATAGCCTTGTGTTCCTATCCAAATGAGGCAACTCTTTACTTCTCTTGCAGGTTGATAAGATTTGGAAATCTCCATTGAATTTTAGGTTTATTTTCCACCTCTAATATTTTTAATCTTCTCTCAGGCTGTAGTCAGTCTAGAATGGGCTAGGAAGACTTTTGGCAGTTTAAATCTTTTATAAGATGGTGATATGGTCCTTTAGTTTTGAGCTTGGTGTACAGTGTGTGAAAATATATATATATATATATGGCATAAAAATATGACATAAAAAGAGACAAAGGATTTCAGGACAGGAACTTTGCCTCAAATGAGGGAGGGAGTTGTGAAGGTGTACTGTGTGTGAATATATATATATATATATATATATATATATATATATATATAT
>SJYT01053770.1:312250-330983 GCA_006410635.1 Cephalophus harveyi
TAAATATATATATATATATATATATATATATATATATATATATATGAAAAAATATATATTTTTCGCACAGAGTCACTATTTTTGAAAGTCACTATCTTTGCACCCTCAGGTGCACAGCTTTTTCAGCCATCTCTTTCCTACAAAGCCTTTGAAGCGATGTCAAGGTATGAAGCTAGCACATTCTGGTTCTTGGGAATTAACTGTTATTTCCTTGAAGAGTCAAGCCTGACAAATGGCCTTCAAGAGCAGGGATAATAGTATTATGATTGCCCTGAGTGACTCCAACTCTCCTTGGGAGGTAGGCATTACTCGCTTTCAAATATTACCACTCCATATCTAGTGAGCAGGAAGAGTGATATTTTGAAGGCACTTTGGTTTGCTGGCAACGTGTTCTTCTTAGCCAGTGTGATTGAGTGGCTATGGCTTAACAAGAAGCAACATGTATTTTAACCATAGAAATATAAGTTTTGGTTCATTCTCCCTTTTTAAAAACACTATATATAGATGGATTTCACATTACCTTCATTTCTTGTAGAACGTAGAACTCTACCCAGAAAGGAGGCTTATGTGGTTTCATCCTGCTTCTTACTGAACTCATCTCTCTGGGATTTCTGGTGATTGGAACTCACATGGAACATTCTGCTTTGAGCTTGTGTTTGGTAAAACAGTTGGTATTGTAAAGCAAACCCAAAAGAAGCTCTTAGGCTCTGTTCCTGCCTTTCACACAGCTAAAAAAGAGCTCAGAATGGGTATATCTGAAAGGACATTTGGAGACCATCTTGTTCAACCCTTCATGGTACAGATGGAAAATTCAAGCCCCGAGTTGAAGAAAGGAACTTCCTTAAGGTCACACAGTAAGATAATGGTGGACTTCTGCCTTCAGAAGGCTGTTATTCCTCCCTAGTCATATGTTAAGGAGGAATCTGACTGGTATATCTATTTAAACTAATTCTCTCTGTGTGAGAACATTTTCACATACTCCATGTGGTTTAACTTTAGAATTTTTATTTTAAATTAAATTTATATTTACAGAAAAGTTGCAATAATAGTACAGGGAGTTTCCATACACTCACTTAGTTTCTGATAATGTTATTATTTTATATTACTATGGTATATTTACCAAAACTTACATTGGTGGGATGGAAGAAGATGGCAGAGGAGTAAGTTGGGGATATCACCTGCCTCCCTACAAGTATATCAAAAATTCATCAGAATTTGGAACAACTCCTACAGAACAACTTCTGAACAACAGGAGAACACCTGAAACCTCCAAAACAGCAAGTCAGTCTCCTTAGAACAAGATAGGACAAAGGATAAAGACATAAAAAGAGACAAAGGATTTCAGGATGGGAACTTGTGCCTCAAGTGAGGGAGGGAGTTGTGAAGGAGGAAAAGTTTCCATGCATTAGAAAACCCCTTCACAGGCAGGGCCAAGGGAGAGCTACCAAACCTCAGAGTGCCATGCAACAGTGCCGGCTCAGAGGGCAAAACACAGAGAAAATTCACAGAAATCACTGCTGCTGCCAAACACCTTTTCTCAGCTGATAAGCAGCTCACAAGACTCAGCCCGGACCGGAGGCTGAGGGCAGGAAGCCAAGAGAAGTGGCTAGCAAGACTCAGCCTGCATCAGAGGGTGGGGGCAGGGGGCAGAGGCTCCAGCAAAGGTTCCAGGGAGAGGTCGGGGGCTGGTGGCCATGAGGATATTCTGAGCAGACTACTTCCACACAATTGGGGAATTAGAGGTGACTGCCAATGCCAAAGCCTGAGGCAGGAAATAAAACATTGCTGACGCAGTCCTGACCCCAAAGTTGTCAGCTACCACCAGGCTGTGAGCAGGCACAGGTTACTGCCTGTACCTTGATGGGAGCTTAAACAGCTGAGCTCTTTCTAGGGACCCCCAGACTGGGGCTTTTTCCTCTGGGGAGCTCACAACCTGCCTCATACTGTAATAGCATCCAACAGGTCTCTGTGGCCCCAGGCACTCCCCAGTACATTCCAGTTGTTGCTGCTATATCCTCCCCTCTCCCCAGCCCAAGAAAGCAAAAGCCCTGATCCATGGTGCCCACAACAGGTCCAGAAACATTCTTAGAAATATTAAAGGATTTTGGTGTAAGTCTTGCTGGATGTTCTTGGCTGCTGAATGTTGGGGACTTGTCTTCTGTGCTGTGTGGCTTGTGAGATCTTGGACTACAGAGGGGTAGAGCCTGAAACCCTGAAGTGGGAGACCTGAGCCCAAGACTTTGCTCCCCCAAATAAATGATGACACCATGGGACATTAATAGGTGACAGCCTTCCCAAAGGCCCCCATCTCCACACCATAACCAAGCCCACCACCCAAGGACCAGCAAGCTCAGTGCCTGGATGCCCCACACCAGTGCTTCAACAAAACAGAAACACAATGCTGCACATTAGCAGACCAGCTGCCAAAGCCATACCAAGCATACCAAACACATAGATACCCCAAAACTCACAACTGGGCATGGCACTGCCTTTCAGAGAGACAAGATCCAGCTCCATCCACCAGAACACAAGCACAAGCCACCCTCCCAAGAAAAACCAGGAAACCTTCACTACGCACTGGTCCAACCTCACTCGTGGGGGGCAGACTTCACAATTAAGAGGAACTATGACCTCCCAGCCTACAGAAAGGAGACCCCCAAGCACAGTAAACTAAACAAAATGAAAAGACAGAGAAATATGCAGCAGGTGAAGGAACAAGGTAAAAACCCACCAGACCAAACAAGTGAGGAGGAAATAAGGAGTCTACCTGAAAGAGAATTCGGAATAATGATAGTAAAGATGATCCAAAACCTTGAAAACAAAATGGAAGCATGGTTAAGTAGACTGGAGGCATGGATCAAGAAGATGCAAGAAATGTTTAACAAAGACCTAGAAGAATTAAATAATAATCAACAATGAAAAATACAATAACTGAGATTAGAAATACACTAGAGGGAACCAACAGTAGAGTAACTGAGGCAGAAGAATGGATAAGTGAGCTGGAAGAGAGAGTGGTGGAAATAAATGAAGCAGAGCAGAATAAAGAGAAAAGAATAAAAAGAAATGAGGACAGCCTCAGAGAACCCTGGGACAACATTAAGTGCCCCAACATTCAAATCATAGTTGTCCGAGAAGAAGATAGAAGGAAAGGGCATGATAAAATATTTGAGAAGATTATAGTTGAAAACTTCCCTAATGTGGGGAAGGAAATAGCCACCCAAGTCCAGGAAGCCCAGAGAGTCCAATACAGGATAAACCCAAGAAGAAACATGCTAAAACACATATTAATCAAACTAACAAATATTAAACACAAAGGAAAAATATTAAAAGCAGCAAGGGAAAAGCAACAAATAACATACAAGGGGATCCCCATAAGGATAACAGCTTATTTTTCAACAGAAACTCTGCAGGACAGAAGGGAAAGGCAGATATATTTAAAATAATGAGAAGGAAAAACCTACAACCAAGATTACACTATGCAGCAAAGATCTTATTCAGATTCTAAAGAGAATTCAAAAGCTTTACAGACAAGTAGCAGCTAAGAGAATTCAGAATCACCAAACAAGCTCTTCAACAAATGTTAAAGGAACTTCTCTAAATAGGAAACACAGAAAAGGCCTATAAAACAGACCCAAAACAATGAAGTAAATGGTAACAGGATCATTCATATCAATAATTACCTTTAATGTAAATGGGCTAAATGCTCCAACCAGAAGACATAGGCTGGGTGAATGGATACAAAAACAAGACCCCTACAAATGCTGTCTATAAGAGACTCACCTCAAACCTAAGGACACATACAGACTGAAAGTGAGGGGCTAGAAAAATATATTCCATGCAAATAGATATCAGAAGAAAGTGGGAATAACAATACTCATATCAGATAAAATAGACTTTAAATAAAAACCACTACAAGAGACAAAGAAGGACACTATATAATGATTAATCCAAGAAGACATAACAATTATAAATATATATGCACCCAATATAGGACCAGCTCAATACATAAGGCAAATGCTAACAACTATTAGAGGGGAAATTGACAGTAACACAATAATATCGAGGGGCTTTCATACGCCACTCACACAATGGACAGATCATTCAGACAAAATTGATAAAGAAACACAAACTTCAAGCAATACAATGGACCAGTTGAATCTAATTGATATATATAGGGCACTTCACCAAAAAACAATAGACTTCAATTTTTTCTCAAGTGCACATGGAACATTCTCCAGGATAGATCACATTCTGGGCCACAAATCTAGCCTTGGTAATTTTAAAAAGTTGAAATCATTTCAAGCATCTTTTCTGATCAAAACACTGTAAGTTTAGATATTAACTACAGGGGGGAAAAAACTATAAAAAACACGAACACATGGAGGCTAAACAATACACTTCTGAATAACCAATGGATCACTGATAGGAAGTCAAAATATGCCTAGAAACAACTGGCTAAAAACATGACAAGTCAGAACCTATGGGATGCAGTAAAAGCAGTGCTAAGAGGGAAAGTTATAGCAATATAAACCTACCTCAAGAAACAAGAAAGATGTCAAATAAATAACCTAACCTTACACATAAAGCAACTAGAAAAAGAACAAACAAGAAAACCCAGAGCTAGTATAAAGAAATAAATCATAAAGATCAGAGCAGAAATAAATGAAAAAGAAATGGAGACTATAGCACAGATCAATAAAACTAAAAGCTGGTTCTTTGAGAAGATAAACAAATTGACAAACCATTAGGCAGAATCATAGAAATCAAGGGAGAATACTCAAATCAATAAAATTAGAAATGAAAAAGGAGAAGTTACAACAGACAACAAAGAAATACAAAGGATCATAAGAAACTACTATGAACAACCATACGCCAATAAAATGGACAACTTGGAAGAAATTGACAAATTCTTAGAAAAGTAAAACCTTCTAAAACTGAACCAGGAAGAAATAGAAAATATGAACAGATCAATCACAAGAACTGAAATTCAAACTGTAATAAAAAATCTTCTAACAAACAAGATCCCAGAGCCAGATGGCTTCACAGGCAAATTATACCAGAAGTTTAGAGAAGACCTGACACCTATCTTGCTCAAAATCCTCCAGAATATTGCAGAGGAAGGAAAAATCCAAAACTCATTCTACAAGGCCACCATAACTCTGATACCAAAAGCAGACAAAGATGCCACACACAAGAAAGAAAGAAAATTACAGGCCAATATCACTGATGAACATACATGCAAAAATTCTCAATAAATTCTAGCAAACAGAACCCAACAACACATTAAAAAGATCATACATCATGATCAAGTAGGCTTTATCCCAGGGGTGCGAGTATTTTTCAGTATACACAAATCCATCAATATGATTCACCATATTAAACTAAAATACAAAAACCACATGATCATCTCGATAGATGGAGAGAAAGCCTTTGATAAAATTCAGCACCCATTTATGATAAAAACTCTCCAGAAAGTAGGCACAGAAGAAATATACCTCAATGTAATAAAGGCCACATACAAAGAACCCACAGCAAACCTTATCCTCAATGGTGAAAGAGTTAAAGCATTTCCTCTAAATTCAGGAATAAGGCAGGGGTGCACACTTTCACCACTGTTATTCAACATAGTTTTGGAAGTCCTACCAACAGCAATCATAGGAGAAAAAGAAATAAAAGGAATCCAGATTGGAAAAGAAAAACTAAAACTCTCACTGTTTGCAAATGACATGATTATCTACATAGAAAATCCTAAAGATCCCATCAGAAAATTACTTAGTGCTAATCAATGAATATAGGAAAGTTGTAGTATATGAAATGAATAAATAGAGCTCCCTTGCATTCCTATACACTAACAATGAAAAATCAGAAAGAGAAATTAAGGAAACAATCTTATTCACCATTGTGACAAAAATAATAAAATACTTCAGAATAAATTTATCTAAAGAGACAAAAGACCTATATGCAGACACCTATAAGACACTGATGAAAGAAATCAAAGATGACACAAAAAGATGGAGGGATAGATATACCATGTTCTTGGATAGGAAGAATCAATATAGTGAAAATGACTATACTACCCAAAGCAATATGTAGATTCAATGCAATCCTTATCAAACTACCAACAGTACTTTTCAGAGAACTCAGTTCTGTTCAGTTCATTCACTCAGTCCTGTCTGACTCTTTGTGACCCCATGGACTGCAGCACGTCAGGCTTCCCTGTCCATCACCAACTCCTGGAGCTTACTCAAACTCATGTCCAGCGAGTTGGTGATGCCATCCAACCATCTTATCCTCTGTTGTCCCTTTCCCCTCCTGTCTTCAATCTTTCCCAGCATCAGGGTCTTTGCCAGTGAATCAGTGCTTCACATCAGGTGGCCAAAGTGTTGGAGTTTCAGCTTCATCATCAGTCCTTCCAATGAATATTCAGGACTGATTTCCTTTTGGATTGACTGGTTTGATCTCATTGCAGGCCAAGGGACTCTCAAGAGTCTTCTCCAACACCACAGTTTAAAAGCATTAATTCTTTGTCACTCAGCTTTCTTTATAGTCCTACTCTCACATCCATACCAAACTACTGGAAAAACCATAGCTTTGACTAGATGGACCTTTGTCATCAAAGTAATGTCTCTGCCTTTTTTTTTTTTTTTTTTTTAGGCAATTAAAGTGGTTTATTTTACAGTTTATTTTTTATTACATTCTTTTTTTTTGTTATTTTACTTTATTTTACTTTACAATACTGTATTGGTTTTGCCATACGTCAACATGAAGGGGGATTCAGGATTGGGAACTCATGTCTCTGCTTTTTAATATGTTGTCTAGGTTGGTCATGTATGGATGTGAGAGTTGGACTGTGAAGAAGGCTGAGCACCAAAGAATTGATGCTTTTGAACTGTGGTGTTGGAGAAGAGTCTTGAGAGTCCCTTGGACTGCAAGGAGATCCAACCAGTCCATTCTGAAGGAGATCAACCCTGGGATTTCTTTGGAAGGAATAATGCTAAATATTGCATTTAATATGCTAAATTATTATTTAGCATTATGCTAATAATGCTAAATTATTCCTAATAATGCTTTAACTCTTTCACCTCATGCGAAGAGTTGACTCATTGGAAAAGACTTTGATGCTGGGAGGGACTGGGGGCAGGAGGAGAAGGGGACGACAGAGGATGAGATGGCTGGATGGCATCACGGACTCGATGGACGTAAATCTGAGTGAACTTTTTCACCTCATGCGAAGAGTTGACTCATTGGAAAAGACTTTGATGCTGGGAGGGACTGGGGGCAGGAGGAGAAGGGGACGACAGAGGATGAGATGGCTGGATGGCATCACGGACTCGATGGACGTAAATCTGAGTGAACTCCAGGAGTTGGTGATGAACAGGGAGGCCTGGCGTGCTGCGATTCATGGGGTCACAAAGAGATGGATACGACTGAGTGACTGAACTGAACTGAACTGAACTAGGTTGGTCACAGCTTTTCTTCCAAGAAGCAAGCATCTTGTAATTTTGTGGCTGCAATCACCATCTTCAGGGATTTTGGAGCCCAAGAAAATAAAGTCTGTCACTGTTTCCATTGTTTCCCCATCTATTTGCCATGAAGTGATGGGACCAGATGACATGATCTTCATAATTTGAATGTTGAGTTTTAAGCCAACTTTTTCACTCTCCTCTTTCACTTTCATCAAGAGGCTCTTTAGTTCTTTGCTTTCTGCTATAGGGTGGCATCACCTATGTATCTGAGCTTATTGATATTTCTCCCAGCAATCTTGATTCCAGCTTGTGCTTCATCCAGCCCAACATTTTGCATGATGTACTCTGCATATAAGTTAAATAAGCAGGGTGACAATATAAAGCCTTGACATACTCTTTTCCCAACTTGCACCAGTCTGTTGTTCCATGTGTGGTTCTAACTGTTGCTTCTTGACCTGCATACAGAACTAGAACAAATGACTTCACAATTTGCAGGGAAACACAAATGACCCTGAATAGCCAAAGCAATCTTGAGAAAATAGAATGGAACTGGAGGAGTTAACCTTCCTGACCTCAGACTACACTACAAAGCTACAGTCATCAGGACAGTGTGGTAAAAGCACAAAAACAGAAGTATAGACCAATGGAACAGGATAGGAAGCCCAGAGATAAATCCATGCAGCTATGGGCACAATATCTTTGACAAAGGAGGCAAAAATATACAATGGAGAAAAGACAATTTCTTCAACAAGTGGTGGTAGGAAAACTGGTCAACTATGTGTAAAAGAATGAAACTAGAACACCTCCTAACACCATACACAAAAATAAACTCAAAATGGATTAAATTTTAAATGTAAGGCCAGAAACAATAAAGCTCTTAGAGGAAAATGTAGGCAGAACACTCTCTTACATAAACCACAGCAAGACCCTCTGTAACCCACATCCTAGAATAATGGAAATAACAAGAATAAGAAAATGGGACCTAATTAAACTTCAAAGCTTTTGTGTAACAAAGGAAACTATAAGCAAGGTGAAAAGACAACCCCAAGAATGGTAGAAATTAACATCAAATGAAACGACTGATAAAGAATTAATCACCAAAATATACAAGCAGGTCATGTAGCTCAATACCATTTAAACAAACAACCCTATCAAAAACTTCCAGAAGACCTAAACAGACATTTCTGCAAAGAATTCATACAGATGCTTAATAAACACATGAAAAGATGCTCAACACCACTCATTATTCAGTTCAGTCACTCAGTCTTGTCTGACTCTTTGTGACCCCATGGACTGCAGCATGCCAGGCTTCCCTGTCCATCACCAACTCTTGGAGCTTGCTCAAACTCATGTCCATCGAGTTGGTGATGCCATCCAACCATCTCATTCTCTGTTGTCCCTTCTCCTCCTGCCTCCAATCTTTCCCAGCATCAGCATCTTTTCCAATGAGTCAATTCTTCACATCACTCAGTATTAGAAAAATTCAAATCAAAACCACAGTGAGGTATCATCTCACACTGGTCAGAATGGCCATCATCAAAAAATATACAAACAGCAAATGCTGGAGAGAGGGTGGAGAAAAGGGAACCCTGTTACACTTTTAGTGGAAATGCAAATTGATATAGCTACTATGGAAAACAGAACTTTTAAAAAACTTAGGAATAAAGCTACTGTACAACCCAGCAATCCCAATACTGGGCATATACCCTGAGAAAACCATAATTGAAAAAGACCCATGTACTCCAATGTTCATTGCAGCAGTATTTACAATAGCTAAGACATGGAAGCAACCTAGATATCCATTGTCAGATGAATGGACAAGGAGGTTGTGGTACATATACACAATGGAATATTACTCAACTATAGAAAGGAATACATTTGAGTCAGTTCTAGTGAGGTGGATGAACCTAGAGCCTATTATACAGAGTGAAGTAAATCAGAAAGAGAAAGTCAAATACTGTACATGAAAGCAGATATATACAATCTAGAAAGATAGTACTGATGATCCTATTTGCAGGGCAGCAAAGGAGACACAAACATTTTGGATACAGTTAGGGAAGGAGAGGGTGGGATGAGATGAGAGAATAGCACTTAAACATACACATTCAGTTCAGTTCAGGTGCTCAGTCGTGTCCGACTCCTGCATACAGGTTTCTCAAGAGGCAGGTCAGGTGGTCTGGTATTCCCATCTCTTTCAGAATTTTCCACAGTTTCTTATGATCCACACAGTCAAAGGCTTTGGCGTAGTCAATAAAGCAGAAATAGATGTTTTTCTGGAACTCTCTTGCTTTTTCCATGATCCAGTGGATGTTGGCAATTTGATCTCTGGTTCCTCTGCCTTTTCTAAAACCAGCTTGAACATCTGGAATTTCACGATTCACGTATTGCTGAAGCCTGGCTTGGAGAATTTTGAGCATTACTTTACTAGCATGTGAGGTGAGTACAATTGTGCGGTAGTTTGAGCATTCTTTGGCATTGCCTTTCTTTGGGATTGGAATGAAAACTGAGCTTTTCCAGTCCTGTGGCCACTGCTGAGTTTTCCAAATTTGCTGACATATTGAGTGCAGCACTTTGATGTGTAAAATAGATATCCTGTGGGAGTTAGATGTATGACAGAGGGAACCCAAAGCCACATAGAGGGGTGACCACCTAGAGGTGTGGGATGGGGAGGGGGTGTGATGGGAGTTCAAGAGGGAGGGGACATGTGTATACCTAATGATGATTCATGTTGATGTATGGCAAAACCATCACAGTATTTAATGTAATTATCCTCTAATTAAAAAACAAACTTACATTGCTATATTACTACTAACTAAACTCCAAAATTCATTCAGATATCACCAGTTTTCCTATTAATGTCTTTTTTTTTTAAGTACTAGAATCCAGTTCAAGGCTTAATCAGTCCATTGCATTTAATCATCATGTGTCGTTACTCATCTCTGATCTGTGACAGTTTGTCAGTTTTTCCTTTTTTTTTTTTTTTGTCCATAACTCTAACATTTTTGTAGAGTACTGGTTAGAAGTTTTGTAGAAGTCTTCTCAATTTCTGTTAGTCTGATGTTTTTCTCATGAGCACACTGGGGTTATTTGTTTTGGAGAGGATGGGGTTATTTGTTTTGGAGAGGACTGTTGTTATCATTGTTTAGTCACTAAGTCATGCCCAACTCTTTTGTGACCCCATGGACTATAGCCCAACAGGCTGCTCTGTCCATGGTATTTCCTAGGCAAAAATACTGTAATGGGTTGCCATTTCCTTCTCCAGGAGATCTTCCCAATCCAGGGATTGAACTCGTGTTGCCTGCATTGGCAGGCAGAGTGTTTACCAACAAGCCCCCAAGGAAGACCTTTTGGAGAAGACTACCACAGAAGTAAAGTGCCATTTTCATCACATTATATCAAGGAGGGTACATAATATCCCATTCATGGATCACAGCCTTGTTGTGCGTAAGAGGCTTGCATAACTCAATAAACCTATGAGTGATGCCACCCAGGGCCATCCAAGACAGATGGGTCATAACGAAGAGTTCTGACAAAACATGGTCCACTGGAGGAGAAAATGGCAAACCAATCTTGCTGTGAGAATCTCATGAACAATATGAAAGGGAGGAAAGATTTGATATTAGAAGATGAGCCTCCCAGGTCAGAAGGTATTCAAATGCTACTGGGGACGAGTTCAGGCAATTACTAATAGCTCCAGAAAGAATGAAGCAACTAGGCCAAAACAAAAATGATGCTCAGTTGTGGATGTGTCTGGTGGTGAAAGTAAAGTCCAATGCTTTAAAAAACAACATTGGATAGGAACCTGGAGTTAGGTCCATCGATCAAGGAAAAGTGAACGTCATCAAGCAGGAGATGTTAAGATTGAACATCAACATCTTAGGAATCAGTGAACTAAAATGGACGAGAATGGGCAAATTTAATTCAGATGACCATTATGTCTAATACTGTGGGCAAGAATCCCTTTGAAGAATGAAGTAGCCCTCATATTCAACAAAGGAGTCTGAAACTCAGTACTTGGGTGCAGTCTCAAAATACAGCAGAATGATCTCAGTTCATTTCTAAGGCAAACCATTCAACATCACAGTAATCCAGGTCTATGCCCTGATCAGTAATGCCAAAGAAGCTGAAGTTGACAGGTTCTATGAAGACCTATAAGAACTTCTAGAACTAACACCAAAAATAAAAAAATGTCCATTTCATCACAGGGGATTGGAATGCAAAGGTAGGAAGTCAAGAGATACCTGGAATAACAGACAAGTTTGGCCTTGAAGTACAAAATGAAGTAGGGCAAAGGTTAACAGAGTTTTGTTAAGAGAACACCCCTTTCCAACAACACAATAGATGATTCTACACACAGACATCACCAATGATCAATACAGAAATCAGATTGATTATATTCTTTGCTGCTAAAGATGGAGAAGTTCTATACAGTCAGCAAAAGCAATACCTGGAGCTGACTGTAGTGCAGATGATCAATTCCCTATTGCAAAATTCAGACTTAAATTGAAGTAAGTAGGAAAAACCACTAGGCAATTTAGGTATGACCTAAATCAAATCCCTGACACTTATGCAGTAGAGGTGATGAATAGAATCAAGGGATTAGATCTGGTTGACAGAGTGCATGAAGAACTATGGACAGAGATGCCCAATATTGTGCAGGAGGCAATAACCAAAATCATCCCAAGCAAAAAGAAATGCAAGAGGCAAAATGGTTGCCTGAGGAGGCTTTACAAATAGCTCAGGAAAGAAGAGAAGCAAAAGACAAGGGAGAAAGGGAAAGATACCCAACTGAATGTAGAGTTCCAGAGAATAGCAAAGAAAGATAAGAAAGCCTTCTTATGTGAACGATGCAGAGAAATAGGGGGAAACAATACAATGGGAAATACTAGAGATCTATTTTTAAAAATTGGAGATATCAAGGGAATATTTCATGCAGAGATGGGCACAATATGGAACGGAAATGGTAAGGACCTAACAGAAGCAAAGTGACTAGGAAGAGGGGGCAAGAATACAAAGACGAACCACAGAAAAACAGTCTTGATGACCCAGATAAGCACATGGTGTGGTCACTCACCTAGAGCTGGACATCCTGGAGTGCAAAGTCAAGTGGGCCTTAGGAGGCAATGCTACAAACAAAGGTAGCAGAGGTGATGGAATTACAGCTGAGCTATTTCAAATCCTAAAAGATGCTGTTGTTAAAGTGCTGCACTAATATGTCACCAAATTTGAAAACCTAGCAGTGGCCACAGGACTGGAAAAGTAAATTTTTATTCCAATCCCAAAGAAGAGCAATACCAAAGAATGTTCAAACTACCATATAATTGCACTCATTTCACATGCTAGTAAGATTATGTCAAAAGGCTTCAAGCTCAGCTTCATCAGTACATGAACCAAGAACTTCCAGATGTACAAGCTAGATTTTTAAAAGGCAGAAGAACCAGAGATCAAATTACTAACACTCATTGGATCATGGAGAAAGCAAAGGAGTTCCAGAAAAACATCTACTTCTTTTTCATTGATTACACTATTCGTTGACTGTTTCAATGACTATGCTGTTGACTACACTATTCATACACTGCGTTATTGACTACACTAAAGCCTTTGACCATGTGGATCACAACAAACTGGGAAGTTCTTAAAGTGATGGGAATGCCAGACCACCTTTCCTGTCTCCTGAGAAACCTGGTATGCTGGTTAAGAAGCAACAGTTAGAACTGAACATGGAACAACTGACTGGTTCAAAATTTGGAAAGGAGTAGGACAAGGCTGTAAATTGTCACCATCCATATTTAACTTCTGTGCAGAGTACATCATGTGAAACGCTGGGCTGGGTGAATCACAAGCTGGAATCAAGTTTGCTGGGAGAAATGCCATCAACCTCAGGTATGCAGATGATACCACTTTAATAGCAGAAAGTGAAGAGGAACTAAAGAGTCTCTTGTTGAGGGTGAAAGAGGAGAGTGAAAAAGCTGGCTTAAAGCTCAACATTCAGAAAATGAAGATCATGGCATCTGGTCCCATCACTTCATGGCAAACAGAAGGGGAAAAAGTGGAAGCAGTGACTGATTTTATTTTCTGGGCTCCAAAATCACTGTGGATGGTGACTGCAGCAATGGAATTAAGACACTTGCTCCTTAGAAGGAAAGCTATGACAAACCTAGACATTGCATTAAAAAGCAGAGACATCACTTTGCTGACAAAGTTCCATCTAGTCAAAACTATGGTTTTTCTAGTAGTCATATATGGATGTGACATTTGGACCATAAAGAAGGCTGAGTGCTGAAGAAGTGATGCTTTCAAATTGTGGTGCTGGAGAATACTATTGAGAGTCCTTTGGACTGCAAGGAGATCAAACCAGTCAATCTTAAAGAAAATCAACCCTGAATATTCATTGGAAGGACTGATGCTGTAGCTCCAGTACTTTGGCCACATAATGTGAAGAACTGACTCACTGTAAAAGACCCTGATGCTGGGAAGGATTGCAGGCAAAAGGAGAAGGGGGCAGAAGAGAATGAGATGTTAGATAGCATCACAGACTTAGTGGAGATGAATTCGAGCAAACTCCAGGGGATAGTGAAGGACAGGGGAGCCTGAAATGCTACAGTCCATTAGTTCACAAAGAATCCCAGACACAACTTAGTGACTGAACAACAACAATAACATAATATCAACATGATGTATCACTAATATCACTACTTAACTTTGATCACTTTGTTAACCTAATATTTGCCATTTTTATCCAAAGTAAAATTTCTTTTTTTGCCTTTCCATTCTCTATTCTTTGGAAGTAGCTCACTAAGTGTAGGCCCCACTGAAGCTTGTCCTTCAGGAAGGGAGAGTATCTACACATATTATTTGGAATCATCTGTAAGGAATATCTGTATCTTTTATACATTAATTTATTCTTAAATTTATATGTGTATGAACTCACATATATTTATTTTATACTTTGAGTCTTAATCCAATATTACCTCATTTATTTTGTTGCTCAAAATTCGCACAGCTTTGTCCATCAGAAATTCTTTGAGTTTGGCTCCTGTGGCCCTCTGAAATGTCCCCTTCATGTTATCTTTTCAGTACTGCCTTATTTTCTGGTACTACAAGATACTTCAGACTTATTTGGTATTTTCCTTTCCCTAGTCCTAGAATTCACCAATTCTCCAAAGAACCCTAGTTCCTTTTATTGGAAAATTGTATTTAAAAATGAAGGTATGGGAGCCAAAGAAATCTTAAGGAAGAACAAACCTGGAAGTGTTATGACCTCTGACTTTATACTGCAAAGCTACAGTAATCAAAACAGTATGGTACTGGGACAAAAACAGACACATAAATCAATGGAATAGAATGGAGAGGCCAGTGATAAACTCAAGCTTAAATGGTCAATTAATATACAATGCAAGAAGCAAGAATATATAATATATATACAGATATGTGTATATATGATACAATTGTATTCAGTAAATGGTATTTGGAGAACTTAACAGCTATATTAAAAAGAATCAAAGTGGACCACTTTCTCATATTACACAAAATAAATTCAAAATGGATAGAAGATGTAAACGTAAGACTTGAAACAATAAATCTGCAAGAAATATAGACAGTACATTTTTAACATTAATCTTAGCGATATTTTTTTTATCTGTCTCCTCAGGCAAAGGCAACAAAAGCAAACCTAAATAAATGGGACTACATCAAACTAAAAATCTTTTGTACAGCGAAGAAAACAATCAATAAAATGAAACAGCAGCCTACTGAATGGGAGAAGATAGTTGCAAATGATATATCTCATAAAGGGTTAATATCCAGATTATACAAGGAACTCATTCAACTCAACCAAAAAAAAAAAAAAAAAACGCTTAATGTTAAAAATGAACAGAGGCCCTTGACAGACATTTTTCCAAAGAAGACATACAGATGGCAAAGAGTCATAAGAAAAAATGCTCAACATGACTAATCATCAGGGAAATGTACAGCAAAACCACAATGAAATATCACTGCACAACTGTCAGATTGGCTACTATCAAAAACACAATAAATAATAAATAATTATCAGAGTATGGAGAAAAGATTACCCTTTGTGCACTATTCATAGGATTGTAAATTGTTGCACCCACGTTGGAAAACAGTATGGGAGTTCCTCAAAACATAGAAAATAAAACAGCCATAGATCCAGGGATTTTACTTCTGGGTATTTACCTCAAGAAAACAAAAGCACAAATTAAGAAAAATACAAGTACACCAGTGTTCATGGCAGCATTACTTACAATAAGCAGAGTATGGAAGCAACCCAAGTGTTAATCAATAGATGGATGAATAAAGAATGTGTAACATATGTATCGGAGAAGGCAATAGCAAGCCACTCCAGTACTCTTGCCTGGAAAATCCCATGGATGGAGGAGCCTGGTAGGCTGCAGTCCATGGGGTCGCTAGAAGTCGGATGCGACTGAGCGACTTCACTTTCACTTTTTGCTTTCACACAATGGAGAAGGAAATGGCAACCCACTCCAGTGTTCTTGCCTGGAGAATCCCAGGGACAGGGGAGCCTGTTGGGCTCCTGTCTATGGGGTCGCACAGAGTCGGACACGACTGAAGCGACTTAGCAGCAGCAGCAGCAGCAGCAACATATGTATATATTGTTATTGTTGTTCAGTTGCTAAATCATGTCCAACTCTTTGCAATCCCATGAACTTCAGCACACTAAGCTTCCCTGTCCTTCACCATCTCCTGGAGTTTACTTAAACTCATGTCCATTGAGTCGATGATGCAATGCAGCCATCTCATCCTCTGTTGTCCCCTCATCCTCCAGCCTTCAAGCTTTCCCAGCATCAGGGTCTTTTCCAATGAGTCAGTTCTTCCTATCAGGTGGCCAAAGTCCTGGAGCTTCAGCACCAGTCCTTCTAATGAATTTTCAGGACTGATTTCCTTATGAATGACTGGTTTGATCTCCTTGCAGTCCAAGGGACTCACAAGAGTCTTCTGCAGCACCACAGTTCGAAAGCATCAATTCTTTGTCACAGCCTTCTTTATGGTCCATCTCTCACATCTGCACATGACTACTGGATAAACCATAGCTTTGACTATACAGATCTTTGTCAGAAAAGTGATATGTCTGCTTTTTAATATACTGTCTAGGTTTGTCATAGCTTTTCTTCCAAGGAGCAAGCGTCTTTTAATTCCATGGCTGCAGTCACCCTCCGCAGTGATTTTGGAGCCCAAGAAAATAAAATGGGTTACTGTTTCCACTTTTTCCCTTTTGTCTGCCATGAAGTGATGGGACTAGATGCCATGATCTTCGTTTTTTCAATGTTGACTTTTAAGCCTACCTCTTTCACCTTTATCAAGAGGCGATTTAGTTCCTCTTTGCTTTCTGCCATTAGAGTGGTATCATTTGCATACCTGAGGTTATTGATATTTCTCCTGGCAATCTTGACTCCAGCTTGTGATTCATCCTACCTGGCATTTTGTATGATGTGCTCTGCATAGAAGTTAAATAGACAGTGTGACAATATACAACACTGACGTATTCCTTTCCCAATTTTGAACCAGTCAGTTGTTCCATGTCTGATTCTAACTGTTGCTTCTTGTCCTGCATACAGGCTTCTCAGGAGAAGGTAAGGTGGTCTGGTATTCCCATCTCTAAGAATTTTCCACAGTCCGTTGTTATCCACATGGTCAAAGACCTTAGCATAGGCAATGAAGCAGAAGTAGAAGTTTTTCTGGAATTCCCTTGCTTTTTATGTGACCCAGCAGATATTTGCAATTTGATCTCTGGTTCCTCTGCCTTTTTATAATGCAGCTTGTACATCTGAAATTTCTTGGTTGATATACTGCTGAAGCCTAGCTTGAATGATTTTGAGCATAATCTTGCTAGCATGGTGACTGAACTGAACTGAACTTGCTAGCATGTGAAATGAGCACAATTGTATGGCAATTTGAACATTTTTGGCATTGCCTTTCTTTGGGATTGCAATGGAAACTGATCTTTTACAGTCCTATGACCACATGGAAATACCAGACCACCTGACCTGCCTCTTGAGAAACCTGTATGCAGGTCAGTCAGTCAGTTCAATCACTCAGTCGTGTCCAACTCTTTGCGACCCCATGAACCTCAGCACGCCAGGCCTCCCTGTCCATTACCAACTCCCAGAGTCCACCCAAACCGATGTCCATTGAGTCAGTGATGCCATCCAACCATCTCATCCTCTGTCATCCCCTTCTCTTCCTGCTCTCAATCTTTCCAAGAATCAGGGTCTTTTCCAAAGAGTCAGATCTTCACATCAGGTGGCCAAACTATTGGAGTTTCAGCTTCAACATCACTCCTTCCAATGAACACCCAGGACTGATCTCCTTTAGGATGGACTGGCTGAATCTCCTTGCAGTCCAAGGGACTCTCAAGAGTCTTCTCCAACACCACAGTTCAGAAGTATCAATTCTTCAGTGCTCAGTTTTCTTTATAGTCCAACTCTCACATCCATACATGACCACTGGAAAAACCATAGCCTTCACTAGATGGACCTTTGTTGACAAAGTAATGTCTCTGCTTTTGAATATGCTGTCTAGGTTGGTCATAACTTTCCTTCCAAGGAGTAAGCGTCTTTTAATTTCATGGCTGCAATCACCACCTGCAGTGATTTTGGAGCCCCCCAAAATCAAGTCAGCCACTCTTTCCACTGTTTCCCCATCTATTTGCCATGAAGTGATGGGACCGGATGCCATGATCTTAGCTTTCTGAATGTTGAGCTTAAGCCAACTTTTTCACTCTCCTCTTTCACTTTCGTCAAGGGGCTCCTTAGTTCTTCTTCATTTTCTGCCATAAGGGTGGTGTCATCTGCATATCTGAGGTTATTGATATTTTTCCCGGCAATCTTGATTCCAGCTTGTGCTTCCTCCAGCCCAGCGTTTCTCATGATGCACTCTGCATATAAGTTAAATAAACAGGGTGACAATATACAGCCTTGACGTACTCCTTTTCCTATTTGCAACCAGTCTGTTGTTCCATGTCCAGTTCTAACTGTTGCTTCCTGACCTGCATACAGATTTCTCAAGAGGCATGTCCAGATGGTCTGGTATTCCCATCTCTTTCAGAATTGTCCACAGTTTCTTGTGATCCACACAGTCAAAGGCTTTGGCATAGTCAATAAAGCAGAAATAGATGTTTTTCTGGAACTCTCTTGCTTTTTTGAGGATCCAGCAGATGTTGGCAATTTGATCTCTGGTTCCTCTGCCTTTTCTAAAACCAGCTTGAACATCTGGAAGTTCACAGTTCA
>SJYT01053770.1:331427-351118 GCA_006410635.1 Cephalophus harveyi
GGCTGGATGGCATCACTGACTCGATGGATGTGAGTCTGAGTGAACTCCGAGAGATGGTGATGAACAGGGAGGCCTGGCGTGCTGCGATTCATGGGGTCGCAAAGAGTCGGACACGACTGAGCGACTGAACTGAACTCCTTGGAAGGAAAGTTATGACCAACCTAGACAGCATATTCAAAAGCAGAGACATTACTTTGTCAACAAAGGTCCATCTAGTGAAGGCTATGGTTCTTCCAGTGGTCATGTATGGATGTGAGAGTTGGACTGTGAAGTAAGTTGAGTGCCGAAGAATTGATGCTTTTGAACTGTGGTGTTGGAGAAGACTCTTGAGAGTCCCTTGGACTGTAAGGAGATCCAGACAGTCCATCCTGAAGGAGATCAGTCCTGGGTGTTTATTGCATAGATTGATGTTGAGGCTGAAACTCCAATAGTTTGGCCACCTGATGTGAAGAACTGACTCATTGGAAAAGACCCTGATTCTTGGAAAGATTGAAGGCAGGAGGAGAAGGGGATGCCAGAGGATGAGATGGTTGGATAGCATCACCAATTCAATGGACATGAGTTTAGGTAGGCTCCGGGAGTTGGTGATGGAGAGGGGGTCCTGGCATGCTGCGCTTCATGGGGTTGCAGGGTCAGACACAACTGAGCGACTGAACAGAACTGAACTGACCACTGCTGAGTTTTCCAAATTTGCTGGCATATTGAGTGCAGTGTGTGTGTGTGTGTATATATATATATATACACACACATATACAATGGAATATTTCTCAGCTGTAACAAAGAATGAAAGCTAAGCATCCCATAGTTAAAGCAATCTATCATGCATCGAAACCAATGTGAGTTAAATTGGATTAAAAAACAGCTCTAAACAACCTTTCCCCTATATTATTGATGCCACAAATTTTATATTTTAAATCTTGTAGAAAATATTTAAAAAAGTAGAGTTAGAAATAAAAATTTCAAAAATACTGGTTTATACATTTGCTCACTAGTTTAACTTTGCAAAAGGTCTTTATGTCTTCATATGGCTCTGAGTTTCTTTGAGTTTTGGCCTTTATTTTCAACCTGAGAAACTCCCCTTGGGATTTCCTTTAGGGTGGGTTTAGTGATAATGAATGTCCTCAGCTTTTGTCTTTCTGCTCTTTTAGTTTCCAGTCAAAACAGGATTTTTCAAAGTTAAGTCACATATCCTCACCTAGTGCAGTTATTTCACACATTTGTAACAGATTCCTTTGTCACAGTCTTCATTCCATCCTTTATCTCTTGACATCCTGGTTGATCTTTTAATGTGCATACCCTAAGGCTCATTATCTATGAATTATGGTTTTATATATTTTGACAAATGCATAGTATCATGTATTCACCACCCCAAAACCACAAAGAAGAGCTCTGTCACTCTCAAAATTCTTCTGTGTATCCCCTTTGTTATCAACTACCCCCCTTTTCCCCAACATCCAGAAACTACTGATGAGAATCCCATCCCTATGGTTTTACCTTTTCCAGAGTGTCATATGAATATAATCATACAATATGTAGCTTTTATGTGTGCTTTCTGTCTCTTAGCAAAATGTATTTAAGGGTTATCCGTGTTGTCGCACATGGCCGTAGTTCTTTCAAATAGTTCTTTTAAATAGTTCCTCTTTATCATTAAATAATATTCCATTGTAAAGATGTTTATCCATTCTCTTATTGAAAGAAATCTTGCTTGTTTATAGATTTTAGAAATTATGAATAAAGTTTCTATAAACATCACATGCAGGTTTTTGTGTGGACATAAGTTCACTTGTGTATATACCTTGGAGTGCATTTTCTGCTATGATTAAATTATATTTAATTCAATCTCTTTCCAAGAAGTATGACTGGAGAATGTGTTTATGGTGCAGTAGGGTATAGTGATCAGTTTCATACCATATTCCCTATGGAAGGAAAATGGAATATCCAAAGGATGTTTCCTCTCACGGGTACCAGAAAGATGAAATTTCTATAAATGACCACTAGATGGCAGGGTACTTGCTAGCCCCATGGGAGTCAGAAATCTTTGTAAGTTTCCGGGAGACTGTTAAAATTGTATCATCCTCACCTCTTTTCTTAGTAAAGGGATGTTTGAGTCAAAATCAGGAAATATAATCAATATTTATGTGTCACAGCATGTACCTCACTACTAATTCAGGAAACTAGGCTTGGGTTTCAGGTTGGCTAGTATGTCAACAAATAAACTTGTGTAACTATAAACTTTGAGTTAGATAATGAGTTTTGACCTGGAATGGAGTATGCAGCATCTCATCATGTTCGTATCCCTTGCTGTGTGTGTGCGAGCTCAGTCATGTCTGATTCTGTGACCACGTGGACTGTAGCCCACCAGGCTCTTCTGTCCATGAAATTTTCCAAGCAAGAATACTGGAGTGGGTTGTCATTTCCTACTCCAGAGAATCTTCTTGATCCAGGGATCAAATCCATGTCTTTTGTGTCTCTTGAATTAGCAAGCAGATTCTTTACCACTAGTGCCACTTCCTCTACAAAGCAGAAGAAGCTTGGAACATTGATACCTGTATTCTAATGCCAGCTATCTAGTGCTCAGCCTCTCCTAGCCTTCTATCCATGACATCTGTTAAATGAGGATAACACCTACCCATTCACATGTAGAGTTATTGGTCGGGATCAACATAAGATGAACAATATGAAATATATAAGTGCATTATAAATTTATCACACAAATGTGAATTATTAAATTTTAATAATCATATTAGAATATAAAATGATGCATATATTAGGTGGTATCATACATTTAAAAATTAGTCTTGGGTACTTCCCTGGTGGTCCAGTGGCTAGGGCTTCATGCTCCCAATGCAGGGGCCTGGGTTCAATACCTGGTCAGGAAACTAGATCCCATATGCCGTAACTGAGTTCACATGCTGCAACTAAATACCCAGTGCAATCAAATAAATAAATAGGAGACTTCTCTGGTGGTCCAATGGTTAAGAGTCTGCCTTGCAATGCAAGGGGCATGGGATTGATCCCTGGTCAGGGAACTAAGATCCCACATGCTACAGAGCAACTAAACCCACACATTGCAACTGGAGAGATGGTATGCTGCAACTACTGAACCTGCATGCCACAACTAGAGAGTCCTGTACTCTGGTACAAAGGATCCCACATGATGCAATGAAGATTTCGAATACCGAAACTAAAACTGAAACATACAAATAAATAACAAATGAATAAAATACAAAAATAAGTAAATATTCTTAAAAAGAAAATAAAGCAAAATAAAACTCAGTCTTGAAGGCATGATCTGTTTTTCCTGCATCAGGACAGGTAGATATTTAGTTATTAAAGTGACCTGGTATTTCAGAATTTTTCTTTTTGCTTTAGCAGTGTTGAAAATACATCAACTTGGAAGAAAAAAAAGAAAAGAAAATACATCAGCTTCATTCCAAATAGAGCTAATTTTATAGCTTCCTTATCCTCACAAAATCAATACTACTTCAGTTTATAAAGTAAATATTGGCATATTCAGTAGATATTACTGTATGGGGTTTCATATAGAATTCTTGATTGACTTTGGTACTCTGGGCTAGGTTGTTCCCTTTTAACCTGGAGTATCAGTATTGACCTTGGAGTACAAAATGAAGCAGGGCAAAGAATAACAGAGTTTTACTAAGAGAACATACTGGTCATAGCAAACACCCTCTTCTAACAACACAAGAAACGACTCTACACATGCATATCACCAGATGGTCAAAACCGAAATCAGATTGATTATATTCTTTGCAGCCAAAGATGGAAAAGCTCTATACAGTCAGCAAAAAATAATACTGGGAGCTGACTGTGGCTCAGATCATCAACTCTTTATTGCCAAATACAGACTGAAATTGAAGAAAGTGGGGAAAAACTACAGAGAAGGCAATGGCAACCCACTCCAGTACTCTCGCCTGGCAAATCGCATGGATGGAGGAGCCTGGTAGGCTGCAGTCCATGGGGTCGCACAGAGTCAGACACGACTGAAGCGACTTAGCAGCAGCAGCAGCAGGAAAAAAAAACACTAGACCATTCAGATATGACCTAAATCAAATCCCTTATGATTATACAGTGGAAGTGATAAATAGACTCATGGGATTAGATCTGATAGAGTGCCTGAGAACTATGGACAGAGGTTCGTGACATGGTCTGGGAAGCTGTGATCAAAACCATCCCAAAGAAAAAGAAATGCAAAAAGGCAAAATGGTTGTCTGAGGAGGCCTTACAAATAGATGAGAGAAGAGAAGCAAAAAGCAAAGGAGAAAAGGAAAGATATATCCATCTGAATGCAGAGTTCCAAAGAATAGCAAGGAGATATTTTAAAAAGCCTTCCTCAGTGATCAGTGCAAAGAAATAGAGGAAAACAATAGAATGGGGAAAACTAGAGATCTCTTCAAGAAAATTAGACATACCAAGGGAACACTTCATGCAAAGATGGGCACAATAAAAAACAGAAACAGTATGGACCTAACAGAAGCAGAAGATGTTAAGAAGAGGTGGTGAGAATACTTAGAAGAACTATAGAAAAAATATCTTTATGACCCAGATAACCAGAATGGTGTAATCATTCACCTAGAGCCAGACATCCTGGAGTGCAAAGTCAAGTGGGCCTTATAAAGCATCACTATGAACAAAGCTAGTGGAGGTGATGGAATTCCAGTTGAGCTATTCCAAATCCTAAAAGATGATGCTGTGAAAGTGCTGCACTCAATATGCCAGTGAATTTGGAAAACTCAGCAGTGGCCACAGGACTGGAAAAGATCAGTTTTCATTCCAATCCCACAGAAAGCAGTGCCAAAGAATGATCAAACTACTGCACAATTGCACTCATTCCACACACCACCAAAGTAATGCTCAAAATTCTTCAAGCTAGACTTCAACAGTACATGAACCAAGAACTTCCAGATGTTCAAGCTGGATTTAGAAAAAGCAGAGGAACCAGAGATCAAATTGCCAACATCTGTTGGATCATAGAAAAAGCATGAGAATTCCAGGAAAACATCTACTTCTTCTTCATTGACTGTGCTATAAGCCTTTGACTGTTTGGATCGCAACAAACTGTGGAAAATTCTGAAAGAGATGGGAATACCAGATCACCTTACCTGCCTCCTGAGAAACCTGTATGCAGGTCAAGAAGCAACTGTTAGAACCGGACATGGAACAATGGACTGGCTCAAAGTTAGGAAAGGAGTATGTCAAGTCTTTATGTGGTCCTCCTGCTTATTTAACTTATATGCAGAGTACATCATGAGAAATGCCGGGCTGGGTGAAGCACAAACTAGAATCAAGATTGCTAGCAGAAATATCAATAACCTCAGATATGCAGATGACACCACCCTTATGGCAGAAAGTGAAGAAGAACTAAAGAGCCTCTTGATGAAAGTGAAAGAGGAGAGTGAAAAAGTTGGCTCGATGGACATGAGTTTGAGTAAACTCTGGGAGTTGGTGATGGACAGGGAAGCCTGGTGGGCTGCAGTCCATGGGGTCACAAAGAGTCAGACACAACTGAGCGACTGAACTGAACTGATGCAGATATGCCACCCTTATGGCAGAAAGCAAGCAGGAACTAAAGAGCCTCTTGATGAAGGTGAAAAAGGAGAGTAAAAAAAAGCTGGCTTAAGACTCAACATTCAAAAAATGAAGATCATGGCATCTGGTCTCATCACTTCTTGGCAAATAGATGCAGAAACAATGGAAACTGTGACAGACTTTATTTTCTTGGGCTCAAAATCACTGCAGATGGTGACTGCAGCTGTGAAATGGAAAAATGCTTGCTCCTTGGAAGAAAAGCTATGACCAACCTAGACAGCATGTTAAAAAGCAGAGACATTACTTTGCCAACGAAAGTCCATATAGTCAAAGCTATGCTTTTTCCTGTAGTCATGTATGGATGTGAAAGTTGGACCATATAGAAGGCTGAAGAATTGATGCTTTTGAACTGTGCTGTTGGAGAAGACTCTTGAGAGTCCCTTGGACTGGAAGGAGATCAAACCACTCAATCCTAAAGGAAATCAACCCTAAGTATTCATTGGAAGGACTGATGCTGAAGCTGAAGCTCCAATACTTTGGCCACCTGATATCAAGAGCCAACTCTTTGGAAAAGACCCTGATGCTGGGAAAGATTAAAGGCAGGAGGAGAAGGGGATGACAGAGGGTGAGATGGTTGGGTGGCATCACCAACTCAATGGACATGAGTTTGAGCAAGCTCCGGGAGATGGTGAAGGACAGGGAAGCCTGGTGTGCTGAAGTCCATAGGGTTGCAAAGAGTTGGACATGAGTGAGTGACTGAACAACAACAGCAACAACAAGGGTTCACACTGTACAACTAACTCAACATTCTCCACATAGACAAACAGACTTCTTTTCTTCATGATACAAATCTGTGAAGATCCCCAAACATTGTAATGAAAATGGACTTGCCAACGCCAAAATCAGAGCAGCAAGATCCTTTAGTAAAGATCCTTTATCCAAAGATAAAGATTGATTGTTACACAGGTGGATGTCTTCCCATTTTTCCTGTTCAGTGGAAAATCTTACAGAGCATTGCAAAGCAAAGCTCAGACCAGGTTTTTGAAACTCACCCAATGATATTTTAATATTGGGGATAAAAGCAAGATTGCAGCCTAATTTGTTCATTTACTTTACTGTTCTCTTTAAAATATATATCATATTTTATAAATATTAAGTTTCATGAAAGGGCAGGGGAATTTGATGGCAGTCCAGTGGTTAGGATTCTGAGCTTTCACTGCTGGGAACCCTAGCTTGATCCCTGGTTGGGGAACTAAGATCCCACAAGCCTCACAGCATGCCTTCCCCCAAAAAATCAAAAACAAGAATTTCATGAAAGGAAATTTATTTCATAAGTTTTATATTTTATCCTATGTAGGCACAACCTCCTCCCCCACCATTTGCAGAACACACAGATACAGTTAGGGAGACAGACTACACAGATGTGTATGTCCTTTGGGAATTTACAGCAAGGCAACATTATGCTGGCAATATCAGGTCAGAGAAGGCTATAAACTTTCCCTTCCATTCGGGTTTCCCTGGTGGCTCAGATGGTAAAGAATCCACTTGCAGTGGGGGAGACCTGGGTTCAATCCTTGGGTTGGGAAGATCCCCTGGAGAAGGACATGGCAACCCACTCCAATATTCTGGCCTGAAGAATTTCATGGACTTTATAGTCCATGGGTTCTCAAAGAGTCAAACATGACTATCCGACTTTCACTTTCTTTCTCATATCCATGGGTACAGTTTTATTTATCAAGGATTAGACAAAACGTCTGGGGGAAAGTATGCATAGCAGAACTAGTCATTCTTTAAAATATAGTATTTTCCTTGCCCGTGAATTCTTATAGACTGTCAGTAGAGCCTCGGACACACTAAGGACAGAAATGATGTGTGCAATATGGGGAATAAATGACCTGAATAAACTTTGAATTTTAAAAGTTGTATGGTGCTGACACAAAGATAGAAATATAGATCAATGGAACAAAATAGAAAGCGCGGAGATAAAGTCACACACCTATGGAAACCTTATGGACACCTTATCTTTGACAAAGGAAGCAAGACTATACAATGGAGAAAAGACAATCTCTTTTACAAGTGATGCTTGGAAAACTGGTCAACCACTTGTAAAAGAATGAAATGAACACTTTTTAACACCATACACAAAAATAAACTCAAAATGGATTAAAGATCTGAATGTAAGACCAGAAACTGTAAAACTCCTAGAGGTAAACATAGGCAAAACACTCTCTGACATAAATCACAGCAGGATCCTCTATGACCCACCTCCCAGAGTAATGGAAAGAAAAGCAAAAATAAATGGGACCTAATTAAACTTAAAAACTTTTGCACAATGAAGGAATCTATAAGCAAGGTGAAAAGACAACCTTCAGAATGGAATAAAATAATAGCAAACAAAACAACTGACAAAGAATTAATCTCAAAAATATACAAACAGCTCATGCATCTCATTTCCAGAAAAATAAACTACCCAATCAAAAAACAGGCCAAAGAACTAAACAGAATTTCTCCAAAGAAGACATACAGATGGCTAACAAACACATGAAAAGATACTCAACACCACTCATTATCAGAGAAATGCAAATCAAAACCACAATGAGGTACCATCTCATGCCAGTCAGAATGGCTGCTATCAAAAAGTCTACAAACAATAAATGCTGGAGAGGGTGCAGAGAAAATGGAACCCTCTTACACTGTTGGTGGGAATGCAAACTAGTACAGCCACTATGGAGAACAGTGTGGAGATTCCTTAAAAAACTGGAAATAGAACTGCAATATGACTCAGCAATCCCAGTGCTGGACATACACACTGAGGAAACCAGAACTGAAAGAGACACGTGTACCCCAATGTTCATCGCAGAGCTGTTTACAACAGCCAGGACATGGAAGCAAACTAGATGTCTGTCAGCAGATGAATGAATAAGAAAGCTGTGGTAGACGATGGAATATTACTCAGCTATTAAAACATATTTGACTCAGTTCTAATGAAGTGAATAAAACTGAAACCTATTATACAGAGTGAAGTCAGAAAGAAAAACACCAATACAGTATATTAACACATACATATGGAATTTAGAAAGATGGTAACGATGACCCTATATGTGAGACAACGAAAGAGACAAATATAAAGAACAGACTTTTGGACTCTGGGAGAAGGCAAGGGTAGGATGTTTTGAGAGAATAGCATTGAAACATGTATATTAGCATATGTGAAATAGATGACCTGTCCAAGTTCGATGCGTGAAACAAGGCACTCAAAGCTGGACAATTCTGAGGGATGGGATGGGGAGGGAGGTGGGAGGGGGTTTCAGGATGGGGGACACATGTACACCCATAGCTGATTCATGTCAATGTATGGCAAAAACCACCACAATATTGTAAAGTAATTAGCCTCCAATTAAAATAAATTAATTTTTTAAAAGTTGTACTTTTTTTATGTAGGCTTCTGGATATACAGTTATGGGCTGTCAGAGCTGAAAGATACCTGATACCATTTTATCTACCCCTCCAAGCTCAACAAAA
Source organism: Cephalophus harveyi (assembly GCA_006410635.1). Lineage (NCBI taxonomy): Eukaryota > Metazoa > Chordata > Mammalia > Artiodactyla > Bovidae > Cephalophus > Cephalophus harveyi. Next base: position 340,497 of record SJYT01053770.1, read on the forward strand.
TTTACTTAGGGAAGAGTTTAGTGTCGTAGGGAAAGAATGAGATTTGGAGAGAATTGTTTTCTAGTTTCAGCTCAAGCACTAACTCCACTCTTGAAGAAGTCTTTTGATTTCTCTGAAACTCAGGTTCCTTATTATGTAAAATGGAAGTGATAATCCTCATGATATTGTAAGATTGTATTGTTGAATTCCAAGTTCACCCCTAGATTCACTGGTGTGATAGAAGGATTTGCAGGGTGCAGGAGGAGAAGGGGACGACAGAGGATGAGATGGCTGGATGGCATCACTGACTCAATGGACGTGAGTCTGAGTGAACTCCGGGAGTTGGTGATGGACAGGGAGGCCTGGCGTGCTGTGATTCATGGGGTCGCAAAGAGTCGGACACGACGGAGCGACTGAACTGAACTGAACTGAAGTCATTATAGTCAGGCTACAGTTCATTTCAGCAAAGGGATTACAAGAAGGTCAGTAAAGGAAAATGGTAGATCAGACACAAGTTGGAGCATACCAGGTAGAAGCTTCCAAGAGTCCTCTCCTAGTGGATTCACACAGAACATACTAAATCCCCCAGCAATGAACTTCAGAAACACATGCAAAATGTTTTCTGCCATGGAAGTTTTATTTTGTCTAATAGTCTAGGGTTTTTATTTGGGTAACTCTAGTGCTGATTGTAGTTACCAAAACTTCAGAACAACCCCCACCCCAAAGAAAGAAAACAGATGTTCAGCATAAATTACATTTTTTACACAAACTATCCACACAAGTTGGTATAATGTGGTTCAAGACTTCAGGCATGAACAGTGCCCTAATCAGTAGCATAGGGAACATTCCAAGACCTCAGTTCCTAGGAGCCAGCCAAAGTCTAGTCATACAAGTAGGCCCTTCTGAGAATGTATACAATTTGAGTAATGCAGGCCTGCTGGGTTAATTCTTTACTTCACAGATAGGTGTTAAATTATTGTCAATATAATGTACTGTGTATACATGTATGATAAAGCAGTATATTATAAAATACATGCATTAAATTATAATTAAATATAAATAAATATATAAGGGCTTCCTTTGTGCTCTACAATGCAGGCAGACCTGGCTTCAATCCCTGGGTCAGGAAGATCCCATGGAGACGGAAATGGCACCCACTCCAGTATTTTTGCCTGGAGAGTTCCATGGACAGAGGAGCCTGATGGGCTACAGTCCATGGGATTGAAAAGAGTCAGACATGACTGTGTGACTAATTTCACTTCATATATGTTATATGATACACATGATAAGAAGTACCTTAAATGCAAGGTATTATTATTACAAATAAATAATGAAGACTTAAGTAATGAAGGCTAGAGCAGTCCCTAGAGTATGTCTGAAAAGAGTAATAATGGACATTTGCAAGGTAAGTCTTCAGAGCAGTGAATGAGAGGCTTTGAAAAGAATTCCAAATTGAGTTTTTGTCTGTAATAGAGATAATTTTGTCACCAGAACCATTTTGTCCCTCTTCAGTTTGACACTATATGTTCTCATCATTAGCTATATATTTCTTGAAGAGGGGTGCACAAGCCAAATTGTTCCACCACCCACAAAGGAGTTTTGGCAAGTATCTGACCCTTCCAAGGAAGGTGTAGAATCAAACGTCTGGAAAAATGTGTAGGCAGGTGCTTCCTAACAAACCTGTAAAAGACTGTAATTAATAATAAAACTAATACCAGTGGTGAATTTGTGTCTGAATGGAATTTAATTTAGATGAGTTTATATGAACCTGGATACTGTTGGAATATCATTTTGAGCTAAATAATGGACTAGATGGCCAGCCAAACCGTTTTTCCCCCTCAAAAAATGTCCTCTAAGGATAAAGAAAAAGACTATGGAAATGAAATTTAGCATTGTACATTAGAATGATTTCTTTGTGTAGAGGGGGAGAAGGAGGGTCATCCTGAGGAGGCAGACACATACTCATACCTAAAATTGCTGAAATCATTTACCAAAGGATGGTCTGTATTATCTGAACCCAGTTGGTGGTTGCAACCAGTAGATTGGAGAACCACTTGGAGGAGGGAGGATCTTACTGATGGACAACAAGCCTCTTGCTGGAACTTTGGTGAGAGAGTACATGGTATTTCAGCTACTGTCAGATTCCTCCTCTGCTTTATACCTATGTAGCTGCTGTAGTGCCCCCCACCACCACCAACTGCTTAACAGTTGCCCTTATCCTGAATATAAGATAAAAACCAGCTCATTCATATTACTAGTATGTTCTTTTACCCTTTGTCTTGGAGGTATGTGAGACATAGCAGTGCTTCTTCTCAAATTGGCCGTCTGCTGCCAGTTACTGAGCATTATTTGAGGCTCTTTCTGAGTCCCCTGCTGCAAGTGGCTCTGGAAAGTTTTCATGGACTACAATGTAATGTAGGCTCTTTTGTGTGCTGGCAGAAAAGGGCAACTCTGACATCAAGGGAGCCCATTGCTTCTTCTGAAGAAAAGTATTTGGCAGGTTGTAATAAGGGACTGAAGCACTCGTTGCTCCACTTTATCATTCCTTGAAACAGCTTCTCCTGCCACTCACCCTTGCATTTGTATGGCATTTTCCTATGTATTGTTTCCTAACACTTTCCTATAAATTTTTTGACCCTTAGAATACTTTTGTTCATGCAAGTTCCAATGCTATTTTCTACATAGGGAAATGCAAACTTCCTATAACCTCTTGAGGAACTTTCTATGATGCTCTCTTAATATTTAACCACTTTTCCTATTTTTACTTCTAATTGTTTATATATACGTCTCATTTAGTAGACTGTAAAATCCTTAATGGAAAGATTTAGATAGGATTCAACAATAAGCATAGGGTAGACAAGTAATGAATAATGGAGTAGAAATATAATAAAACACAAATAATTGAAGTTTAGATAACATTGCCAAAGTCATTTACTCTATTTACTGGCAAACCTGGAACTTGAATTCAAAATTTCTCCTAATCTTCTAGTACTACTTTAAATTCTCCATCACACTGATTCCATTATTCTTACTACAGATCACATTTACTCTTCAGATATGAGGGAGATCAGCGAAGTGTCTAATAGTCAGGAAAGACTTCAAGGAGGAGATGGACTTTGACATATGGGTATAATTTCACTGGGTGAGATGCAGAGGAAAGGGTGTTCCAGATAGAGCTATCAATGATAGCACATAGGAAGATAGGAGAAAGAGCATGTCTGTGGAGTAATAAAGCCAAACCTAATAACAAGGGCAGCAGGAATTGTTTGGAGGTAGGTCTTGAAAGCCATGTAGAAATGTTGGGATGTGATATGGTAGGAAATAAGGCCCATGTAGGTGGCCTCATATTGGGGAATGGTCTATAGTAGGGGGACTTAGGGTTTTCTGGTTTCTGTGGACACTTTTGGATTTAGAAATGATGGCCTCTTCTGCCTCCTGGCTTGTTCAACTCTGAATATGAAATTTATTTTATTAAAATATTCTGAATTACTAAGTAGTATAATATGTTAGTTGCCAAACTTCCAAACCCAAGCTCAGAAGGAGTCCTCTTCTGGACTCCTTGAAACTCTTTGAAAGAGTTTCAGAATTCTTTGTCATGGTAATAAGGATTTTGCCTTCCTAGGAGATGCTGCCAGCTCCTAGAGACCTCTCTCTGGCATAGTAAATTAGAAGAATTTAAAGTAAATGGAGCTACTGAGGGAGAAATGCATCCTTAAGCCACTTTCCCTTCCCTTGACCTTTTTAATCTCTGGATTTAGCAGAGAATGGGGTTCCCTAGTGGCCCAACAGTAAAGAATCCACCTGCCAATGCAGGAGATGCAGGTTTGAAGAAGTCGAAAAGATACCCTAGAGAAGGAAATGGCAACCCACTCCAGTATTCTTGCCTGAGAATCCCATGGACAGAGTGGTGTGGTGAGCTATAGTCCTTAGGGCCACAAAAGATTTGGACATGACTTAGCAATTAAACAATAGAAGCACTGTCATTTAGCCACCATTTTGGTTCAGGGCACTCAAGTTCTTACCTACTGTTACACTTTACAGATTTTCAGATATTCATATCATTTGGTTGGTTCCCTATATTGCGAAGACTTACAAAATTCTCAATTAGTCCATCCCTGCCTTGTCCTCAAGGACAAGTATCAATAAACCACTGGCCTCCATTAACAGAACTGTACTATATCCTGGTAAGAGAGTAAATCTTAGTATAAATTTCATATACACCAAACCTAAGATTTCTCTCTTGTTCTCTCTCCCTCTTTTCCTCCTCTACCTCTTTCTCCATGTACTCTTCCTTTGACTCTCTCTTCCAAACATACTTCTTATAGTTTGCTATTTGGTAATTTGGTAATGAACCAAAATACAAAGTTCCTGCTCTCATATGTTCACACCACGAACTTCCTGATTTGGTTGTCTCTGCATGAGACCCTAGAATCCTCTCCCAATATTCTTTTCCAACTAATATGCTCTTATTCTTTCTCTGGAGCCATAGGGCTTCAGCAGAGTCTCTTCTGTAGCTATTTCAGAAGGTGGCCTCTGAGCACCAAAGAGAGAAGAGACAGAAGGTGGTAAGTGGGAACTGGATCCTTGCAACAGAATTGTAGGAAAAGGAACATTAGGTGTGAAGACTTTGGGACTTAGTTTTCTATTAACTAACAGTTGTCTAGCCTTTATATATATTTCTCACACATTTATGTGCCTGTAGGGTAGGACTGTGGTTCTTATTTGTGTCATCTGACAGTACCTAGCACACAGTTGATGTTCAGCTAGTTACCAGGCACCTCTTGTGCTTTACTATCCCTTCTCCACCCAATTTCTGTGTATATAGGTTTAGGCCTTGTTTATTTCTTCTCCTGGCTCAAGGCCTTTCTTAACTTTTCTGACTCTGAATTTGTTTCACCTTACACGAAAGATAATATCTATTTTATAGTTTTATAACAGAGATCAAACAAAATAATAGACATGAAATATTTTATAACCTATGAACTACTGTGAAAATGTAAGACAGTTTTATCAGATTGGTCAAGAAATGTTGAAAGCACACAATTTTATCACATATGTGAATCATGCTTCCAACTAGATTATGTTATAGAATTCCAGGCCTCATTATATACCCACGTTTGCTTAGGTTTAGCTCATTTGTACACTTTGATTAAAGTTAACATTAAGAAAGAAAAAAATTCAACCTTTATCTGTGTTTGATACAAAGGCCAATGGCGATTACATCATTTAAATGTAGTTAGATTTCATTTTCCTTTGGTATCTTGATGGAATTCCCTAAAGAATGCCCAGGAATAATTAAAGGAGACTGACTCTGGTGGAGGAAGTACATTAAAGGCAATTCGCAAAATGTAACAAACAGATCAAAACTGAATCTGAATCTATCTTCTCCCAGACATTTCCAAGTATAAACTATATAAATATGTGTTCTAAATTCCCCAAAGAAAATATTTTTTTTGAAATCAAGCAGCAAAGATCTAGTGATTCCTTGTTGCATACCCAGAACTGTGTACGGGTTTGGTATGGCAGTAGATGTAAAATCCTAAAAACCTGCTTTCAGGAGCACAAATTCTGGTTGGGTCCACAAAACGTAAGGGGAAAAAAAGGTTTTATTGTTAGTAGTCTGGGCCTTGGAAGGTGGAATTTAGAGAGACAGAAAGGAAAAAATGCAAGGAAACCTTGTGTATACTGGGACAGTAGCATGTTGAGTGCTGTGCATAGTGCTAGGTATGGCTGCTGAGGTATGGTGGAGCCAGATTATGGAAATCCTTGAAAGCCTTGTAGAGGTGACTGGATTTGATATAATTATAGATGATGATTCATTTTGAGTAATTGAGCCAGGATATTGATGAATAGTGTGGTTGGAAACACGTGCAGGGTGAATTAAAGTAGAGATAGGCACCTACTATCAAAAACCCATTTGTTAGCTCCCCTTGTAGGATGATGATGATAGACATGAAGAATGACTATTGAAAAACAATATATTGGCTAAAAAAGAAAATAACAAGAACAAGAACAATGGGTCATAATAAAAGTCAGGTTGTGTCTCAGTTAACAGAACTCTGACATCATAGGTGACTTTTGTGGGAAAAAAAATGTCTGTTCCTTTATAATTTCATTTTAACAATAAATGATTATTTCACCTATAGGCTGAAAATATAGTGCATTCTCAGAGTTGAATCAATGAGTGGTTTTTGCAACTGACCTGTTTCCAGCAGCAAGCATGGGCAGGAATCTTTTCTAGGCTTTCTTAGAGCTGGAAGACTCAGCATTTATGTTCGTGTGCCTGGATTAAAATGAAGGACTCTTAAGAAAAGAAATTAAGAAAGTTCCAAAGACAAACTGAACACTAGCACAAAAAGACTGTAAATGGAGGGGAAATTACATGAAGATAAGAGAAAAATGTTGAAGTAGCAATGTTCTTAGTTACTTAGCAAAGTATTGTTCACTTTTACACACACACACACATCTCTCCCTGCTATTAAAATTTCTGTATGTGGCCTGAACATATTTTCTTAGCACCATGGTAATAGGCTGTGTGCATTTGAGCAAATTGCCTTAAACTCACTTAGAAGCTTCAGTTTTCTAAAACAACAATGTTAATTCCTTCTTACTTCACAGGGCTTTTATAAGGGTTAAATGCAAATAACATCAACCTTCTAGTTTACAGTAAGTGATGGATAAATCATAAGGTGATAAGTCATCTTAGTTTTTTGGACTCCCTTGCATTCATCTGAAAGCAGTCAAAGTATTCTCCAGCTTGCTCTTTAAGCAGTTGCAAATGTGTGGAATTTAACTCAGTCCTATCAGTAGCTGCTTAAATAGCAGCTTGGGTTTCAGTTCATATAATTTCTTGCAGTTGGGTTGGGATTGTGTTGGGGGAGTGGTCAGCAGCTAGTAAATCTGATGTATAACTTGTCCAGGGTAAATACTATATTTTTAACCTTAAAAAGTTGACTTGTTTATCATATATAAGTCATATCTGACTCTATGTGATCCTATAAGTCTGATCCTGTGATCAGACTCCTCTGTCCATGGGATTCTCCAGGTAAGAATACTGGATCGGGTTGCCATTTCCTTCTCCAGGGGATCTTCCTGACCCAGGGATGGAACCTGGGTCTCCCACATTGCAGGCAGACTCTTTACCATATGAGCCACCAAGGAAGCCGGGTCCACAAGGAAGAGTAGGTTAATCATACTGTATGAATAAAGTGAGGCCACTCCTAAGGGTAATGTGATTCCAGTTTAACTGGTTCAAAATCTACATCCCTGTATTTCCTCATGAACCTTGACTATGGTGTAGCTTCACTTGGAAGAGCTCAAGAAAAAATGAAAGATAGCATAAGAGAGATGTTGGCAGCAAGAGCTGTTTACTGCCATTCACCTGTGAGTGCTGTCTGTACCACCCAATCAGGCATACTAGAACAAGAACACCCTCTATTTATCTGCAGTACATTATGAAATTTTTTGCATGCTCATATTTTTGGAGAAATTCCCCTTCTGCTTCAATGGGTTTCCTTTTCTGTTCAATAGGGCCAGGATTTTATTTAAGATAGTACAAATGCTTCCAGGCCATTTCCAGGTAAAGTACCCTGTACATCTTGTCCCCTGGTCCTTGATCACTTTTATGATTAAATAAATAAATAAGCCAAGTTAAGTCCATGCAAGCATGCTAAGTTGCTTCAATCATGTCTGACTCTGCAGTGCTATGGACCATAGCCCATCAAGCTCCTCTGTCCATGGGATTCTCCAGGCAAGAATACTGGAGTGGGTTGCCATCCTCTCCTCCAGGGGTTCTTCCCGACCTAGGGATGGAACTCGCGTCTCTTACGTCGTCTGAATTGACAGATGCGTTCTTTACCATTAGCGCCACCTGTAAGTAAATAAATATATAAAGTATGTGTTCAGTATAAATCTACAGAAAAATACCAAAGAAATCACTTAGCTGTAATTAAATATTTGGAAATCATTGGCTCTAAAGTATTACATAATTCTCCATAGTAATTTAGCAGATATTACAATTCTGAGGCTACTGTGGCTTCTCCATCGAAATGGAATAAAATCACAAATTGCCTTATCACTCCAAAGCTTCTTGATGACAAATGGATTACAGCAGAGTTTTAGATAGTGTCAGTAGCTAGACCTGCCACCATGAGGTAACAGGATTGAGCCCTAGTATATTCAAGCTGGGGGCAGAGATAAGAAGTAGCAACAGACTTTGTCATATTAACCTACTGAAAAAATTTCCAACTCTCCATACCCATTGAATGGAAAACTCCAACTCTTTGTCTCAATTCTTTATAGTTCAAGAACCCAAGAATACTTCTCTGACAGAGCAAGCTCAGTAATGAGCAAGGCATGAGCAAAATGACAGACTCTAAACTGATTCTGTGTTGTATTTGCAAACAGCAAAGTGCCTTTTATTAGGTAGTATCAGTGGGAGTTCTGAACTGTTAATAACTTGAACACATTTCAGACACTGTCTTTATAATACTGGCTTTCACCTTTTTAAGCCCCAGCATTCTGACAGAAAAGAACCCACAAATTCAGACAAATTGTAAGGGATTGTAATTGTAATTGTAATTGATGGGTGTGGGATTACCCTAACTGAATGTGAACAATTATTTCAGAACTATTATAAATATTTTGGAACATTTTGTGACCAGAAGAGGTGAATGATAGCACAAAACTGGTTGAAACAAGAAAATTTGGAAGATAGACCAAAAGTGAAAGGGGGCCAGTAAAAGGTGGAGCAAGGAGAGGGGAATAAAGAAAACATGGGTTAAGAAAACAATCTCCTTTCTCTCCCCCAAGATGCCAAAATGCTGCTGCTTGTCTATAGCCCACAGGCAAGCCTAATATTGGACTCATTGGTCTAAGACTTTTATCTAGGTATATTATGAAAGTTAATTAAGCTGTCTGTGTACTGGGAAAAAATTAAAATGTGAGATTTACTTTCTCTTCATCCTGCACCCCATGATGGCAGATGTTAGGAGGCATTATGCTATCTGTCTCTCTCCTGTGATTCATAAGCTTGCTCTGCCTCCCTTCTTGCATATACCTTGATCTTTAAATGCGGCTGATTCCTTTGGATCCTAGTGAGTTCTGAGGAAACTCAGGTTAGGTAAAGAAGTAGCCAGATGAGAGTCAGCAGTTCTATCACATTCATCATATTCTTATTTCAATAAAGGTACCTAATTCAAAACTACAACAAGATATCACCTCATACCTGTCAGAATGGCTATTATCAAAAAGAACACAAATAAAAATGTTGGTGAGGATGTGGAGAAAAGGGAACCCTTATACACTATTGGTGTGAATGGAAATTGGTACAGCCACTATGGAAAACAGTATAGAGGTTTCTCGAAAAACTAAAAATAAAGCTACCACATGATATGGCAGTTCCACTCCTGGGTATATATCCAGAAAAGCAAGAAAACACTAAATAAAGAAGATACATGCACCCAACTATTCATAGAATTATTTATAATTACCAAGACAAGGTAGCAACACAAATGGCCATCAAGAGATGAATGGGTAAAGAAGATGTGGTACATATATACAGTGGAATACTACTCAGCCACAAAAAAGAACAGAATGTTGCCATTTGCAGCAACATGTATAGACTTGGAGGATATTGTGTGAAGTGAAACAAAGTGTTTCACTTTTGAAAGTGTCTCTTTCTCAGACAGAGAAAGACAAATAATGTAGGATATCACTTATATGTGGAATCTAAAAAAATAATGCAAATGAATATATATAGCAAAACAGAAACAGACTCATAGATGTAGGAAACAAACTGATGTTTACCAAAGGGGAGAGAGAAGAGGGCAGGGACAAAGTAGAGGTATAAGATTAACAGTTACAACTGGCATTGAAACATGTATAATATCATATATGAAACGAATTGCCAGTCCAGGTTTGATGCAGGATACTGGATGCTTGGGGCTGGTGCACTGGGATGACCCAGAGGGATGGTATGGGGAGGGAGGGGAATCAGGGAGTTCACGGTTCACGTATTGCTGAAGCCTGGCTTGGAGAATTTTGAGCATTACTTTACTAGCGTGTGAGACTTATTTGAAGGTTTTTTTAGGTCAAACTTACCAAAAGACCCCCAACACAATAGTGTCTTATCCAAGAACAGACTTTTTCACAGCTAACAAAGTAATATATACTATTTTTCCATGACCAGTCCTAATTAAACTGAAGGAATTAAGTGAATATGATGACAGGGCTATAGAGGATTTGGCAGTTTAGTACAATTATTACAAAAATAATATCCTGAAAATTACCACCTAGTGAGTCAGGAAAATAAGCATCATCTCTGTTTACAGATGAGAAAACTAAGGACCAGGGAAGTAATAACATAAAGTTGTTGAGATGGGGCAGGATGGGCCCTGAAGTCGTGAATGCTATTGTTTCTTCAATACAGTTTTAAGTAGGGGAGTGACATGATCAAAATTATATTTTAATAGTAGTCAACTCAGGATGAATCATGAGAGTTAGAGCTGTAGCTCTAACTCATGCAGAGTACATCATGAGAAACGCTGGACTGGAAGAAACACAAGCTGGAATCAAGATTGCCAGGAGAAATATCAATAACCTCAGATATGCAGATGACACCACCCTTATGGCAGAAAGTGAAG
>SJYT01053770.1:352281-377976 GCA_006410635.1 Cephalophus harveyi
TGATGCTTTTGAACTGTGGTGTTGGAGAAGACTCTTGAGAGTCCCTTGGACTGCAAGGAGATCCAACCAGTCCATTCTGAAGGAGATCAACCCTGGGATTTCTTTGGAAGGAATGATGCTAAAGCTGAAACTGCAGTACTTTGGCCACCTCATGAGAAGAGTTGACTCATTGGAAAAGACTCTGATGCTGGGAGGGATTGAGGGCAGGAGGAGAAGGGGACGACCGAGGATGAGATGGCTGGATGGCATCACTGACTCGATGGACGTGAGTCTGAGTGAACTCTGGGAGATAGTGATGGACAGGGAGGCCTGGCGTGCTGCAATTCATGGGGTCGCAAAGAGTCAGACACAACTGAGTGACTGAACTGAACTGAAGTGCTGGTTCTTGATTTCAGGTATTTTTCAAATTGGGAACCTGTTGCCAGCTCTTCTCTCCTTTCCTTCTTTATTTCCTTCCAAGGAATGTTTTATATGTAGAGTTCAAGTGGATTGTTTATAGCATCATGTTACTGAATTAAAGTTGTCTTATCAGTCTCAGAGTTAGTCCACTTTTATGGTCCCACCAAAGACTGAACCCTAGCCCTCAGCCCAGGCATTGTGGAAGAAGCCTGTGATGAGTGGAAGGACTGTGAGCTTTGGAGAAACTCAGTGCTAGGTTTGAATCCTGATTCCCTTCCTGCTAGCTAGGTGGGCCTGAAAGAGTTAACTTTCTTCTGTGTCTCAGTTTTCTTATATATCAAAGAGATTATAATATATATCTCACAAGACTTTAAATTAAGATAATAAATATATTTAAAGTACTTGGTAGAATTCCACTAAATAAATGTTAGTTTCTTTCCCTTCCTATACTGTGGATATAGAGTAACCTGGTGAGGTTGTAGATGGATCAGTGTAGAATCTCCCAGTCTTGGAGAAAGTCCTTCTGAGTGCATATCTTAGAGATGGGGAGCGTTCTCAGCATCATATCTGAATACTAATAACAGCATTATTATAGATACACATGCACAACAAAGACATCATCTTTAACAGCTGTGTTTAGTTAAGTAACAGATTTAGAAAGAAAAGACTTTAATCTATGTTTTCTCCTTGGATTTGATTACCATCTGATTTGTTTTTTTCTGGCTAAAAAGTGTAATTGTAACTTGACCCCTCCCATTCCCCTCCTCCAGCACACACATACCAGTGATCCTCTCAAGAGCTAGCTGCCTTAAAACAAAATCAATTAGCATTTGGAAAACAGGAGGTAGTCGATACCGAGGAAATAAGGAGTTAAGGACTTTGGAATGAAAGCTTTAATGGCATGTTTGTTTGTTTGTTTTCCCCAGATGGTCCTGTTTCCTTCATATCTGTTGGGAACAGATGACTCTAGGGATACTACATCAAAGCTTTATGGATAACTAGGTGAGGCAATAAGCAAGATAGAAATTGTCATTGAATGTAAGAAGTTCAGTAGAGGTGTGAGTGCGTGCTAAGTCACCTCAGTCATATTGGACTCTTTGCCACCCTATGGACTGTAGCCCACCAGGCTCCTCTGTCCATGGGGATTCTCCAGGCAAGAATACTGGAGTGGGTTGCCATTTCCTCCTCGAGGTGGTCTTCATATCCAAGGATTGATCCCGCGTCTCTTAAGTCTCTTTCTCAGCAGAGGCAGGTAGTGTAAATAGAGGGTTTTCTTTTTCCCCAAGGAGAGGTTGGAAGGGAAAAGTAGCAAAGGCTTTTGTCATCAACTTTCTGGAGGCAAAACCCTCTTTCCTACCTCTACCTAAATTCACAAATAGTTTCTGGATTCAACCTTAGGCTGTTTTGAGATTAACAGCATCAGCTTCTCAGAACATGGGGGAAAGGCAAAATTCAGTCACCAGGATAGCACTAGTGGGGAGGGGAAGGGGGGAATAAAAAGTAGAGTTATACTAAAGCCATGTAAAACCATCCAGTCTACAGCCATGGGGGAACTCAGTTGCATGGCAGAGGGCAAAGTTTTTAAATTTATCTTAAACCATGTCACATCAGGTTCTAAAGCACCCCCCTAACTTAGGAATACTTTTCAGGCACCAAATAGATCAATCATAGGAGCTTTATCATTCCCATTGCTATAAGTACCACAAAATATCCTTAGAGATCAACAGGAAAGATAAAGAAAGGACCAGACTGCTCCATTTAGGTAGTTCTCTTCCAGCCTGTTGAGTTGGTTTCTGTGCCTCCTGCCTTGAATTACCCCCCAAAGATCCTGGGAATTTCACTTACCAACTTAAGAGTATACTGCCAGAATTTTTTTAAATAGTACTCTGGGCTGGGGAGGGAGAAGAAGATTACTACTACTTTTGAGGACCCACTGTGAATCAGGTGCTGTGCTACTTTATGTATATTCATAAACCAGTTAACTCTCACATTAACCTTATGAGGTAACTATTACATGTATCTCCCACTTTTTGAAAATTTGCTTTCCACCACTTCACTTTTATGAAAGGCCTACATTAGTACCTGTTTCCACAAACTGAAGTAAATCAGAAGATGATTTTCACTTTTGCTGAAAAAAAAAGAAAATCAAAAATAGTGTTCAGTGTTTGTTTGCAGAGAGCTGTTACAAGAGGCGGTGTGCCCCCAGATCAGTGAGAGTGGCACTACCAAGCTCCTTTCCAGGAACTACACTCAGAATTTCAACATCATACCACCATAGTGTTGAACTGTGTCTGTGAGCATCTGTGCTTTATCTTTATTTTGTGTATCAATTAGCAAGATGTGTCCTAAGGTAATTGCTTCTTCATTTTACACTATTTTGACTTACAAAAGGTTCTCTAGGAGTACTCTTCTTTCAGATAACAGGGAAACCTATACTCTTGTTTCACAGATGAGTCAACTGGAGCTTGGCGGGTTTAAATGATGTCCCCAGAATCACATGGCTGAGACTAGCAGCCAGCCTACTAACTTCATTCAATACTGATTAATTTATTTTCCCCACCCCTACTTTTACCCATCTCTGAAGGAAGATGCTGCTACTGCTGCTGCTAAGTCGCTTCAGTCGTGTCCAACTCTGTGCGACCCCATAGACGGCAGCCCACCAGGCTCCCCCATCCCTGAGATTCTCCAGGCAAGAACACTGGAGTGGGTTGCCATGTCCTTCTCCAATGCGTGAAAGTGAAGTTGCTCAGTCGTGTCCGACTCTCAGCGACCCCATGGACTGCAGCCCACCAGGCTCCTCCGTCCATGGGATTTTCCAGGCAAGAGTACTGGAGTGGGGTGCCATTGCCTTCAGCACTACTTAAGTATTAGCTATTATTATTATCATGTACCACCTGCCTCTGGAACTGAAATAGGTGTAGAGAGAAAAGGGGAGAAAATAAACTGATATTTACTAAGCCCTAGTCTAGGGCTTACTAGGCACTGAGGGAATGTATAACAGTAACTGGTAACTACTTTTGGACTATAGGCTTAAGGTTGATTTGGGATCTTTGATTCCACAGACCGGATTTATTGAAATAAATCTCATCTGTGTAATCAGGGATTTCAAACTAACCAATTCTGATGCTAGAAACTACCACCATACTGGAGCAATTCCCTAGGCCATAAAGTGTCTTTTGTCCTGTCAACACACAGTTGAGACCTAAAGATTGTGAATAGTCATGTTTACTGGGTGGCTGGGGCAAAGTATGTTGTTTTGGAAAACTAGAGCAACCATGTGTCACTAAATAAAATTTATGAAAGCAACATTGATGCCTTCATTATAAGTGTGCTAAAACATAAACAATTTGATAAAGATATAGAGTATGCAGATGTGGGAGATGATGGAATATTATATAAGGACTGGGACTGAATTGCTAGGCTAAAAGCACATTCATGTCTCTCTCTTTATTCAACACTTCTGAAGAAGCTGTGAGTTTCTTTTCATTGTATTGACATTTGATTTTCATTTTCAGGATATATTTGTACTTAACTGGCAATGTGACAGGTTTCCTGCATGTTGTGTGCCTTCTGCAAACCTTGATTATAATCAAGTCTGGGCTAGAAGGGAAACTGAAGAGTACAGCAGGCAATAAAATCCAGCCAAGTGGAATGTCATGTCATTGAGCCTTCAAACTCTGGGCAGAGAGCTGGAAAAATGTGTCAAGGCCTTCCTGGAGAAAACGCCTTTTTTTTAGGTTGAGAGAGGAGGTAGTGCCAATGTATTGAAGGCAAGAATCCTTATCTACCTAGGCCAATTTGCATGTATCCTAATTGCTTTGGAAAAACTGTCATGACTTTGGCTGAGAAAAAAAACTATAGATTGGTTCTTTAAGATTTCATTTTTAAATAGCATTTCTCCAGTGCCCAAAGCTCCTTGATCCTGAGAGAGTCTTTCTGTGCTTTGTAAAAACTTGACTCAATATGGCTTGAGTCCATGGACAGGCCATGTTGCTTGCTGCTATGGGCCCATATCCAAGGTGATATTGGTGTCAGAGTGTGGGAATGTCTTCTGTTATTCTCTTTCTCACACATATTATGAGTAGCTTGAGTAGGACCCAATTTTATTGGCTTTGCTGTATTTTTTAATATATCTTTAACAGTTCCTTGAATTTGTTTCTGCTGCTGCTGCTAAGTCACTTCAGTCATGTCTGACTCTGCGTGACCCCATAGATGGCAGCCCACCAGGCTCCCCAGTCCCTGGGATTCTCCAGGCAAGAACACTGGAGTGGGTTGCCATTTCCTTCTCCAATGCATGAAAGCAAAGTCGCTCAGTCATGTCCGACTCTTAGTGACCCCATGGACTGCAGCCTACCATGCTCCTCCATCCATGAGATTTTCCAGGAAAGAGTACTGGAGTGGTGAATTTGCTTCAGATTTGTGCAAATGATTTTCTTGCTATCACATTGAATTATAAAGTATTCTAATCATCTAGTTCAGCTTCTCCATCCAATACTCAGATCTGTTCTTTAATGTTGCTGAATTTTTGCCTGGCCTCTGCTTGAATAGAGCCACTGAGCTCACTTTTTCTCCTGTGCTTCTCCCTCAACACCTGTTTTGTCTCTGGACATCTCTGTTTATTCATATGTTGAACTACAGTCTTCTTCCCTCAGGTTACTTCCCATTGTGGTCTGACTAAATGAATCTAGCAGATGCAAACTATTATACATAGGGTAGATAAACAAGGTCCTACTGTATAGCACAGGGGACTTTATTCAATATCTTGTGATAAACCATAGTGAAAAAGAATATATATAGAATCCGCAACAATGTGGGAGACATGGGTTTGATACTTAGGTTGGGAAGATCCCCTGGAGGAGGAAATGGCAACCACGCCAGTATTCTTGTTTGGAGAATCCCCCTGGACAGAGGAGCCTGGCAGGCTGCAGTCTGTAGGGTCGCAAAGAGTCAGACACAACTGAGCGACTAAGCACACACAGCACATGTATGTAAAACTGAGTCATTTTGGTGTACAGAAGAATTTAAATACAACGTTGTAAATCAACAATACTTCAATAAAAATTTTTAAAAGACATTTGAATGCCTCTGTGTAGGAAATAGGGGAAAAAATCACAAATTTAGTTTCACTTTTTTGTGATTGGTCCTCAAGCATTGGAAGACAAAACACATCTTGAATTTTCTTCTCTGAGTTCCATCAGTTTTCTTCCATCAGTTTTGGATCCCCTTGTCAGGACAAGGACTTTTTCCTCTAAATGAGTTCCAATTTGTTTCATCCCTTATCAAAGATGATTAGAACATATCTTTGTTCCCTTTCTGCCACCATAATGACATCAGGTATCCCCTGTTTAATTCCTTCTTTGTATCCATAGATTAATCATTTTTTAAATGATAGGTCATTAATACTGAAAGATGATTTAATTAAAGCACATACCTACAACCTCTCCTTCCTGCCAATCCTCCTTCCTACCCAGAAGACAAACATTCTAATTTGGCATGACATTATCTGGCCTAATAATGCCTGGCATATGAAGTGTCTAAAATGTCATCTTGCATTGCTTTAGCCTTCTGGAGTAGTTGAATTAAGTTCAAACTCAGGATGATTTTGAAATCTTAAATCTCTCTGGAGATGTTTTCCATAATATCTTCAAACTGGATAACACTACAATAAATGAAGTATGCTGCATTGAATTAAAAGGTTATTTCCCTAGTGTGTCAGACTAACACAAAGCATGAAGCATCCCACTAGGTGCTGACTGTCTCTGGCTATCAGTGCAGCAATCCTGTCTCCTGTTACGTTTCTAACCCCCACTGCTCGGTAAAAACTTTAGCCAGGAAACTGCCTATTGAACTGAATCTTGAGTGACAGCAAGGCAAAGAAAAAGAGTTACAGGAAGACTCAGAAATAAACAGAAGAGATAAGGAACATAACCTGAGTCCAGGTAATAGGAGCCAAAGACTAATGAAAAAAACATTTCAAATCAAGAATAGGGAAGAAACCTCTTATAAGACAAGAGCCAAGCAAAAAATGGACAGTGACCATTAACAGGCAAAAAGGAATACCAGTAAGTTACACTATTGAAGGGTAGGACAAGAGTGTGTTCCAGAGAGTGAAGATACCCACAATTAAAAGTGAGGTCATATATTCAAATTACAAGTATTTTTTATTTGATTTTCTTTGAAGATGTTCTGTGAGCCAGGAATTTCTGCCAGGAGTTCTATAAAATGCTAAGACAGGCATCCTGCTGTGCTGCGCTAAGTTGCTTCAGTCATGTCCGACTCTTTGCCACCCTATGAGCTATAGCCTGCCAGTCCATGGGATTCTCCAGGCAAGAATTTTACCACTAGCGCCACCAAGGAAGCCCAAACCAGGAATCTTAGATTTTATAATTATAATGAGAGCTGCTGCTGCTGCTGCTAAGTCGCTTCAGTCGTGTCCAACTCTGTGCGACCCCATAGACGGCAGCCCACCAGGCTCCCCCATCCCTGGGATTCTCCAGGCAAGAACACTGGAGTGGGTTGCCATTTCCTTCTCCAGTGCATGAAAGTGAAAAATCAAAGTGAAGTCGCTCAGTCGTGTCCAACTCTTAGCAACCCCATGGACTGCAGCCTACCATGCTCCTCTGTCCATGGCGTTTTCCAGGTAAGAGTACTGGAGTGGGGTGCCATTGCAAATAGGTTAAATGTGGTGGGTGAACATCAGAGAGCATTATGCAGCAGATAAAAACAACAGATTAGATATACATACAGAAGTATGGATGAATCTTAAAAACATGATTCATAGTAAAATTAAAATAATGAGCTCTATAGCATGGTATCATTTTCATAAAATTTTATAATATACACATAAAACAGTATGTTCTTTAAAAAGAACACATACAAAAATAGACATTTACCACATTGCAATGATTAACTATGGAAGGGTGTAGGAATAAATGAAGAATGACAAAAAAGAAGCTTTATTTTGATTTCTGATGAATTGAGGAATATGCTGAGATCAATTTTTTTTGTGAGACCAATAAGATAAATAAAATGCTAAAAATGCAGAGAAGGTGACTAGATGATTGGGGAGTAAGAATAACAGTTCTATCTTATAGAACTTTCTTTGATAATGAAAATGTTCTGTATTTGTGCTGTCCAATATGGTAACCAGTAGCCACATATGATTACTTAGCACTTGAAATATGACTCATGTGATTAAGGGACTGAAATTTTAATTTTATTTAATTTGTATTTTGATTTAAATAACTACATGTGACTAGTAGCTACTGTATTGGACGGCTCAGGTTAGAAGTTGCACGTGAGCCCAGATATTGGCATAGAAAAGATAAATACTTGCTGTCATTGCAGACAACAGTCCTTCTGAAAAACACTTGACCCTGCCAGTAGATGCGGAGATAGCAAAGGAACCTTAGAAAGGATCACTAGAAAAGAACAGTACTTATCCTTGCCTTTTCCAGGACCTGGGCTTCTCATTAGTAGGTGAACCTCTAGAACGTCTGGCCCTGGGGGTTCTTCCCTGCTGTTGACTTGGCTGCTGGAACTGGGACAAGTCTTACAGAGCTGACTGCTGCTGCTCAGCAAATGTAGGCTTTGGAATTGCACATGCAGTGTGGTGCTTCCTATTTAGATTTTAATGAGCACAGTGTCCCAGAATGCCATCTTTATGGCTTTATCCAGGATTGGCTTGAGCCGAGTGCTATTTCACAGATTCTGTTGCTATGAGGGCTTTTTTGCTGCCTTGGCTATGGGTTACAGTAATGAATTTCCAGAGGCCAGACTAGAGAGATAATAGTGATAGATGATCGCTAGACTGTTGTTGCAGAACTCCAACTAGAATGGCAACATATGTATTCTTAGATTCAACCCCTCTTCTTTTCTGATGTATCCCCACCTTGTACACCTATCCTTTCTATTGTTCCCTTGGATAACCTTTTCTGGCCCCGTGTAGAAGATTAAAAGAATATGACAAAAATCCTTATGATTGGAAAGAGGTGTGTAGTCTGTGAATATATGGCATTGGATTGCTGGGTGCTTTTCTGGGGTTATTGGAATTTTTCCTCCCTCTGCTGAGTAAAACTTCTATAGCAGTTATAAAAATACTATTGTAAATGGTCAAACTCATCTTAAAGTATTTTTCTCTACATATAAGTAATTATAAAAAAGACACTTTGGTGGAGTCTACTTACTAGTGAAGGATGTCTGGGACCTCTGACCTTTGGTAGTGACAGATCTTCTGGTTGTGAAAAAATCCAGCCATTTACCAGCCTATCAGTTTGAGAGTGAGTGTTAAGCTCTGCCTACTACAAGCATATGTGCAAAAAGACTGTGAGGAGGGTGGGGTGGGATTTGAAACAGTAGTCTCACTAAGGGTTGCCTAGCAGCTGTGTATTTAACAAGAACAAGTCCAGAGTCAAGTGGGAAGCTGTACTTATCTTCATGGAGTGATCCAAGATGGATCATTTTTCTAAGCCTTGGGCATATGGATCAGGGGGAAATTTTCCCCCTTAGTGAAGAAAATATTAGTTGGACCAATATCTGAAAGACCTATCATGGAGATTAATAAAGCTAGCAGAATAGTTTGAGAATAAAGTCAACATAGAGAAGTAAATATTTGAGCTAATCTAAGAGTTATCATGTCTCCTGCATGACTAAGATGGTAAAGAATTTGCCTGCAATGCAGAGACCTGGATTCAATCCCTGGGTTGGGAAAATCCCCTGGAGGAAGGAATAGCAATCCACTCCAGTATTCTTGCCTGGAGAATTCCATGGAAGAGGAACCTGGTGGGTTACAGTCCATGGGGTCACAAAGAGTCATACACGACTGAGTGACCAACGCTTTCACTTTTCAAGATTTATCACACTGAGAGATACCTGCTATACCAAGTATACTCCTACATCTCCTAGACTATAAGTGGCTTGGCAGTAGACTTTGTGCTTCTCACTTCTCTTTTTCTCATGGTATAGTCTAACATATAAAACAGGTATTTAATAGTTGTGTGAGTAGCTAGCATATGTTCACACTTGTGACAGTCCCAGCCTTCCAACCAGCTGTTTGTTCTAGTTTCCACATAGCCAAAAGACACAAGGAAGTAGGTACTCAACGAAGCCCCAGATCCATAGATCTTCATCAATGCTGAACTATACTGTTCTTCACTGGTTAGAGTAGAGGACAGGTACCCCTTTTGCAAGTACACATACTGGGAAAGCCTTGGAACTATATCTGAAATTAGGAAGGAAGGCCAGAGATCTTATCAGTGGTAAAAGTAAAGAACCCAGTTAGCTATAACAGCTAGCTCATCATCTCATGGGATGACTCCAGTAGGACCATGATTGATTCCAAATTCCTGGGCTAGGTTAGTGGCATCACTTTAGCTTATGGGATGTTTTGTATTTGGTTATGTGTTGTCTTCAATTTACTTGGAACCATTTATAGATGAGCGACTGAGCATGCATACTTGTCTACTTACTAAAAATCGCTATCTATCTGGAAATGAGTAGATACATTTGTAATTCCTTAGGGGTTCTAAATAAATATAATAGTTGATTTAATGTTTATATTCTTGTTATCTGCTTTGAGGATTAAGATGCAGTAAAAGATAAGTAAAAGACTATGATCACTTGGGACTTTTTCAAAAGCCTTTTTACTTGTCATGGTATCTCTGGTCCCTCAAATCCACATATAAAATTTCAACTGGTGTTTTGACTAGGTATTATTAAGTAGTTGAGTTTATCTCAGCACTTTCAGATCAAATGAATTCCCACCTCTGCATATCTTCCAACTCTAGTTTAATATGCAGCATTCTACTTTTACAATGAGAAAAGACACTATGATTTTTTCTGAGTATACATGAACATCATGTGTGTGTGTGTGAGAGAGAGAGAGAGAGAGAGAAAGATGTTTCTGGAAATGCTATACCTACACAAAGCCCTAGAATCCAGAGGTTGGAAGACCAGTGCTTCCTTCCCAGATGGGTTTGGGGTTTGGCTTTTTCTCCACTCCCCACCTTGGGATAAACAAAAACATTTTTCTTATTTGTGACAGTATTCCCACCAGTAAAGACAAAAAGTTGGTAGCTCTCTGATTGGTGGTTATTTTTATTTATAAGGTATATCTTACCTTATATGTAACTTGGTGCCATGGGGATTTTTCAAAGAATGTTTTGTGTTACCAACTCACCATGTGACATTGACCGAGAAGTTTCTCCTTTGTGGGACTTTGTTACCCCATTGTAAAATGGGGATTTAGGGATTTGACTGTCTTTTAAGATCTTTTCAGCTCTGTGTTTCAATGATTATATTTCTTAAAATAATTTAATAATAGTTTTAAATTCTTTGAACAGTCTAGATTAGTAATAAGAAAAGATATTAGAAACCATACAGAGAAAGTTAAAAGATAATTCAGCCTACAATTATTGTACTCAAGCTTTAAATGTAACTTAGTGCAGCCTGGCAATGAAGGACACAATTCTTATATAAACACAATTCTTCTATTCTCACAAACTGCCAAGCTACAGTGGAACAGTTCTTTAAAAGGTTCACCATCTTTTACACATCAATGGGTGTTCCAGGTTAGTCTCCCTGTAATTAATGTGCCATTATACTCCCCGTATGGGTCTGACAACAAGAAGAAAGGGACTCTTTGAAAATAAGAGTAAAGAGTAAATAAATATACATCCTTTACCTGACAAACAGTGCCTGGGCTTCTCTACTACTTGTTCCTTGTACTTGAGAGAGATATCATGCAGAAGTCTTGAAAATATAATTATTTCACAAAAGTAAAGGAACTCTGAGCTGTGCCAGTAGAGTTGACCTACCTATGGCCTAAAAGTTTATGAGTTAAAGGACTCAAGATGGCAGGGGTGTAGGAAGTCATGGAGTATACCTCTTCCCACAAATGCATCAAGAATACATCTACATAAGAAAATGGCAATAGGAACATATACATGCACACACACATATATATATCAATAATTACTTTAAATTTAAATGGATTAAATGCACCAACCAAAAGATACAGACTGGCTGAATGGATACAGAAACAAGACCCATAAGTATGCTGTCTACAAAAACCCACTTCAGACCTAAAGACATATATAGACTGAAAGTGAGAGGATGGCAAATATATTCCATGCAAATGGGAAGAAAAGAAAACTGGAGTAGCAATCCTCAATCAGACAAAATAGACCTTAAAATAAAGAAGATTACAAGAGATAAGGAAGGACACTACATAATGATCCAGGGATCAATCCAAGAGGAAGAAATGACAATTGTAAATATCTATGCACCCAACATAGGAGCACCTCTATACATAAGACTGACACTAACAGACATAAAAGGAGAAATTGGCAGTAACACAATAATAGTAGGAGACTTTAACACCCCACTCACACCAAAGAACATATCACCAAAACAGAAAATTAATAAGGAAACACAAGTCCTAAATGATGTATTAGATGAGATGGATCTCATTGATATCTTCAGGACATTCCATCCAACTGCAGAAGAATACACCTTCTTCTCAAGCGCACATGGACCATTCCCCAGGACAGACCACATCTTGGGTCACAAATCAGACCTCAGTAAATTTAAGAAAATTGAAATCATGTCAAGCATCTTCCCCTACCACAACACTATGAGACTAGATATTAATTACAAGAAAAAAACTGTTAAAAACACAAACACATGGAGATTAAATAACACATTTCCAAATAACCAACAGGCTACTGAAGAAATCAAAAGGGAAATAAAAAAATTTCTGGTAACAAATGACAATGAAAACATGACATCTCAAAACCTATGGGATGAGGCAAAGGCAGTCCTAAGAGGGAATTTTATATCAATGCAATCGTACCTCAAGAAACAAGAAAAACATTGAATAGACAACCTAACTTTACACCTAAAACAACTGGATAAAGAAAAACCAAAAAAAGCCTAAAATTAATAGAAGGAAAGAAATCATAAAGATACAAGCAGAAGTAAATGAAAACGAAATGAAAGAAACAATAGTAAAGATTAATAAAACTAAAAGCTGATTCTTTGAGAAGATAAACAAAATTGACGAACCTTTAACTAGACTCATCAAGAAAAAAAGAGAGAAGAATCAAATCAACAAAATTAGAAATGATAAAGGAGAGGTTATAACAGACAGTACAGAAATACAAAGAATTATAGGAGACTATTATGAACAACTATATGGCAATGAAATGGATAACCTGGGAGAAATGGACAGATTCTTAGAAAAGTTCAATCTTCCAAGACTGAAACAGGAAGAAATATAAATTATGAACAACCCAATTACAAGCACTGAAATTGAAGCTGTGATCAAAAATCTCCCAAAAAACAAAAGCCCATTCTTCACAGGAGAACTCTATCAAACATTTAGAGAAGAGTTAATGCCTATCCTTCTAAAACTCTCAAAAACTTGCAGAGGAACAAACACTTCCAAACTCATTCTACGAGGCCACCATCACCCTGATATGAAAACCAGACAAAAACAATGCACAAAAAGAAAACTATAGGCCAATATCACTGATGAACATAGATGCAAAAATCCTCAACAAAATTTTATCAAACAGAATTCAGCAACATATCAACAAGCTCATACACTATTATCAAGTTGGTTTTATTTCAGGAATGCAAAGATTCTTTAACATATGCAAATCAATCAATGTGATATACTGTATTAACAAATTGAAAGGTAAAAACCATATGATAATCTCAATAGATACAGAAAAGGCTTTGGCAAACTTCAGCACCCATTTATGATTAAAACTCTTCAAAAAATGGGCATAGAAGGAACCTACCTCAACATAATAAAGGCCATATATTATAAGCCCACAGCAAACATTACTCTCAATGGTGAAAAACTGAAAGCATTCCCCCTAAGATCAGGAACAAGACAAGGGCATCCACTTTCATCACTATTATTCAACATAGTTCTGGAAGTCCTAGCTACAGCAATCAGAGAAGAAAAGGAAACAAAAGGAATCCAGGTCAGAAAAAATCTTAAAGATAGTATCAGAAAATTACTAGAGCTAATCAGTGAATTTAGCAAAGTTTCAGGATACAAAATCAATACACAGAAATCACTTGCATTTCTATATACTAACAATGAAAAATCAGAAAGAGAAAGAATCAATCCCATTCACCATTGCAACAAATAGAATTAAATATCTAAGAATAAACTTACCTAAGGAGACAAAAGAACTGTACACAGAAAATTATAAGACACTAATGAAAGAAATCAAAGATGACATAAACAGATGGAAGGCTATTCCATGTTCCTGGGTAGAAAGAATCAATATTGTGAAAGTGACATACTACCAAATGCAATCTACAGATTCAATGCTATCCCTTTCAAATTACCAATGGCATTTCTCACAGAACTATAACAAAAAATTCCACAATTCATATGGAAACAGAAAAGACCCTGAATAGCCAAAGCAATCTTGAGAAAGAAGAATAGAGCTGGAGGAATCAATCTTCCTGACTTCAGGTTATACTACAAAGTCACAGTCAGCAAGACAATATGGTACTGGCACAAAAACAGAAATATAGACCAATGGAACAAGACAGAGAACCCAGAAATACACACATGCACCTCTGGGTACCTTATTTTTGAAAAAGGAGGCAAGAATATACAATGGGGGCAAAGACAGCTTCTTTAATAAATGGTGCTGGGAAAACTGGACAGCAACATGTAAGAGAATGAAATTAGAACACTTCCTAACACCATACACAAAGATAAACTCAAAATGAATTAAAGACCTAAATGTAAGACCAGAAACTATAAAACTCTTAGAGGAAACCACAGGCAGAACACTCAATGACATAAATCAAAGCAAGATCTTCTATGACCCATCTCCTAGAGTAATGGAAATAAAAACAAAAGTAAACAAGGGGGACCTGATTAAACTTAAAAGCTTTTGCACGTCAAAAGAAACTATAAGCAAGGTGAAACAACAACCCTCAGAATGGGAAAAAATAACAAATGAAACAACTGACAAAGGGCTAATTTCCAAAATATACAAGCAGCTCATACAACTCAACGCCAGAAAAACAAACAACCCAATCAAAAAGTAGGGAAAAAACCTAAACAGACATTTCTCAAAAAAGACATACAGATGGCTAACAAACACATGAAAAGATGCTCAACATCACTTATTATAAGAGAAATACAAATCGAAACCACAATGAGCTATCACCTCACACTGGTCAGAATGGCCATCATCAAAAAGTCTACAAACCGTAAATGCTGGAGAGGGTGTGGAGAAAAGGGAACACTCTTGCACTGTTAGTGTGAATGTAAATTGACACAGCCACTATGGAAGACGGTATGGAGATTCCTTAAAAATCTAGGAATAAAACCACCATAGAGGAGAGTGAAAAAGTTGGCTTAAAGCTCAACATTCAGAAAACAAAGATCATGGCATCTAGTCCCATCACTTCATGGGAAATAGATGGGGAAACAGTGGAAACAGTGTCAGACTTAATTTGGGGGGGGGCTCCAAAATCACTGCAGATGGTGATTGCAGCCATGAAATTAAAAGCCGCTTACTCCTTGGAAGGAAAGTTATGACCAACCTAGATAGCATATTGAAAAGCAGAGACATTACTTTGCCAACAAAGGTCCGTCTAGTCAAGGCTATGGTTTTTCCAGTGGTCATGTATGGATGTGACAGTTGGACTGTGAAGAAAGCTGAGCGCTGAAGAATTAATGCTTTTGAACTGTGGTGTTGGAGAAGACTCTTGAGAGTCCCTTGGACTGCAAGGAGATCCAACCAGTCCATCCTAAAGGAGATCAGTCCTGGGTGTTCTTTGGAAGGACTGATGCTGAGGCTGAAACTCCAATACTTTGGCCACCTCATGAGAAGAGTTGACTCGTTGGAAAAGACCCTGATGCTGGGAGGGATTTGGGGTAGGAGGAGAAGGGGACGACAGAGGATGAGATGGCTGGATGGCATCACCAACTCGATGGACGTGAGTTTGAGTGAATTCCAGGAGTTAGTAATGGACAGGGAGGCCTGGTGTGTTGTGATTCATGGGGTTGCAAAGAGTTGGACACGACTGAGCGACTGAAATGAACTGAACTGAACTGATGACCCAACAATTCCACTTCTAGGCGTATACCCTGAGGAAACCAAAATTGAAAAAGACACATATATCCCATTGTTCATGGCAGCACTATATATAATAGCTAGCACATGGAAGCAACCTAGATGTCATCAACAGATAAATGAATAAAGAAGTTGTGGTACATATACACAATGGAGTATTACTCAGCCATTTGAGTCAGGAATGCATTTGAGTGAGTTCTGATGAGGTGGATGAACCTAGAACCTATTATACAGAATGAAGTGAGTCAGAAAGAGAAAGATAAATTTTGTATTCTAATGCACATATACCGAATCTAGAAAAATGGTACTGAAGAATTTATTTACAGGGCAGTAATGGAGAAACAGACATAGAGAATAGACTTTTGGACATGGAGAGGGGAGGAGAGGGTGAGATGTATGGAAAGAGTAACACGGAAACTTACATTACCATATGTAAAGTAGATAGCTAACAGGAATTTGCTGTATGGCTCAGGAATCTCAAACAGGGGCTCTATATCTACCTAGAGGGGTGGGATGGGGAGGGAGATGGAAGGGAGTTTCAAAAGGGAAGGGATATATGTACACCTATGGCTGATTCATGTTGAAGTTTGACAGAAAACAACAAAATTCTGTTAAGCAATTGTCCTTCATTAAAAAAATAAAAAGAATACATCTACAAATGGAACAATTCTCTGTAACCACCTGCTAAACACTAGCAGAGGACCTCAGACACCTAAAAGCAAGACAGATCCCTGTGTAACCAGGTAGAGTGAAGGAAACTAGAAGGGAAAAGGAAGAGGAGAGGAAGTGGGATGGAACCGGTGCCCCTGGGGGATTACTGAGGAAGAGGCTAGGTTCCTGCATCTGGGGAAACCCCCTCACTGGTGGGGAGACTGCTGCAAAAGAAGGGGAGCTTCAGGGGCTCAAAGGAGAGCCCAGCTACCGGTCTGAGGCAGGCAGGACAGAGTGAGACCTATGCAGATGGTCTGCCACAGCCATGTGCTCCCCAGCCTAACCTGTGAGTCTGCCAGTGCAGATGGGGAGTAAGTATTGGAAAATGGGGTTTGGAGAGAAGACCTGGGGAGGGGACTACTGTTGGCTATAAGACAGCATTAGGGGATGGTAGTGAGGAGCTCTGTAATGAGGATTGCTCGTGGAAGAAGCCTGGACCACCGTGAAAGTGAAGCACCATTGAGTGACATGCAAAAGGCAGGGCCACCATTGCAGCCTCTCTCCCTGTGTTCTAGCCCGTGCATACCCAGGCATTAAGAAGCACTCCTGCTGGGGCAGACTCTCATGCCCCCAACTGCCATGTCCTCCTCTGTGCCCAATCCCCTAAAGGATGGGCTCTGGTACCCCCAGTCACCACCTTCTCCTCTACACCTGATCCTGCCCAGATGGGCTCTCATGCTCTTAGCTGCCACCTCCTCCTTCACGTCCCCTCCTCATGTGCTCCAGGGAAGCCTCAGGAGCAGATACCTGTGGGTAGCCCACAGAAAGAAGTGGGGCTTAGTAATTAATTAAGCTGAATCCCAAGAATCATGCAACCAAGGAAAAAGCTGCACAAACTGCAAATTTTTATCCCTGCAACTGACTTTGTAAACTCAGTGCCTGCAGAACATCTGAATGGACAATGAGTGCTCCCACAGCTAAGACAAGTCTGGCTTTAGCAACTGTGAATTTTATGGGCACGGGCACGTGGGGATTGGCCAAGCCAGAGTGTGAGCCCAATAGTGCCCACAGCAGGTCCTGTTCCACACTTAATGCAATCCTGGGACCTGAATTCAGTGGATCAATGCTGGTGGCCTGGTGAAAACAACACCTGAGAGACACCAGGGCCAGTTGCCAGCATATACATTGTTAAAGTGGGGCTGAGAGCACTGCCACCAACCTTGTAATCTGAGAGCTCACACAGTAGGTGAAAGGTGACACAACAGAGCACACTCACAGGTGAACAGCTCTAGAGGAGGAATACTCAGTGACTTCTTTTCCAGTGGGAGTGCTCCAATCCCACCTACCTCACACTGCAGATCAGAAACACAGCTAAGAAACAGACCTGGAGGCCTCTAACTCCAATAGCTAGGAAGCAGAGACCCTGCCACTGACAAGGCAGTGATAACCACAGCACAACAGAGATGCCATGCTCAATACCCAGTGCAGGCTGTGGTCACCACATCAGTCACATCTTCTATAAAGGGGATAATGATCAGAATACACCAAGGAAAGAGGTGGCAGATATCTAAAAAACAGTTCCTGCACCAAAAAATATCAAACCCACACAGAACATGTGTTCCCACATAAAAATAGTCCTCCAAGGAAGTCTGAGGGTCTGGCATCAAGAGGGAAAACCCTGAAAGCATTTAGCCTTGAGGCAAGTGGGGCTTGAGTGCAGGAGCTCCACAGAGTTGGGGAAAACAGAGACTCCACTCTTGGAGGGTGTACCACAAGGTCTCACATGCACTGGGACTCAGCACAAAGCAGTATCTTTATATGAACCTGGGCTACACCAAACTAGAGGTTTTAGAAGATCTCTTGGGAAGGCAAGGATTAGCTATAGCTCACTTGTGGGGGCAAAGACACTGGTAGCAGAGGCCCCAACAAGTAGTAATTGGTGTGAGGTCTCCATTTCAGCAAGAAGACCCAGGCACACCCAACAACCTACAGGCTCCAGTGCTGTAAAGCTTCAGGTCAAACAACAAATAAGATAGGAACACTGTATCAACTATCAGAAGACAGGCTGCCTAAGGTCATACTGAGCACATAGCCACCTCAAGACTTACCTCTTGATGTGGCCCTGCCCACCAGAGGGGAAAGACTCAGCCTCACCCATCAGAAGGCAGGCACCAGTCCCTCCAATCAAGAAGCCTACACAAGCTCTTGGTCCAACCTCACCCACTGGGGGCAGACACCAGAAGCAAGAGAAACTACAAGAGAGCAGACTGCAGAAAGGAGACCACAAGAACAGAAAGTCAGACAAAATGAGACAACAGAGAAATATGTTACAGTTGAAGGAACAAGGTAAAAAACCCACAAGAACAGCTAAATGAATAGGAGATAGGAATTCTACCTGGAAAAAAATTCAGAGTAATTATAGTAAGGATGACTCAAAATCTCAGAAAAAGAATGGAGGCACAGTTTTAGAATATAAAAGAAATGCTTAACAAAGAGATAGAAGATTTAAAGAACAAGCAAACAGAGGTACAGAGATGAGCAAAACACAATCACTGAAATACAAAATACACTAGAAGGAATCAGTAGCAGAATAACTGAGGCAGAAGAAAGAATAAGTGAACTGGAAGGCAGAGTGATGGAAATCACTACCATGGAACACAATAAAGAAAAAAAGAATGAAAAGAAAAGACAGTTTCAGAGACCTCTGTGACAACATTAAATGCACCAACATTCACATTATAGGGGGCCCCAGAAGAAGAACAGAAAGGGAGAGGGCCTAAGAAAATATTTGAAGACATTATAGCCAAAAATTTCCCTGACATGGAAAGGAAACAGCCACCCAAGCTCAGGAAGTACTGAGAGTTCCCAGGAATGCTGGAGTGGGTAGCCTATTCCTTCTCCAGCGTATCTTCCCAACACAGGAATCAAACAGGGGTCTCCTGCATTGCAGGCGGATTCTTTAACAACTGAGCTATCAAGAAAGCCCACTGAGAGTTCCAGGCAGGATAAACCCAAGGAGGAACATGCTGAGACACATATTAATCAAACTGACAAAAATGAAATATAAAGAAAAATATTAAAAGTAACAAGGGAAAAGCAAATATAATATACAAATCAATCCCCATAAGGTTATCAGCTGATTTTTCAGCAGAAACCATGCAAGCCAGAAGACAGTGGTATGATATATTTAAAGTGATGAAAGGGAAAAACCTATAACCAAGTATATTCTACCTGAAAAAAAAAAAAAAAAACCTCTACCCAGCAAAGCTGTCATTCAGATTTGATGGAGAAATCAAAAGCTTTTCATACAAGCAAAAGCTAAGATAATTCAGCACCACAAAACCAGCCTTAGAACAAATGCTAAAGGAACTTCTCTAGGCAGAGGGGAAAAGAGGCCACAACTAGAAACAAGAAAATTACAAATAGGAAAACTCATTAGTCAAAGCAAACATGAAAAAATAGTGGGAAATCATTGGTGCATAAATATGATATCAAAACCAGAAACCATGAGAAGAGCAGAATACAAATGTAAGAAATGCACATTGTATTTGAAATTAAGAGACCAGCAAATTAAAACAACCTTGTACATATATAGACTGCTATATCAAAACATCATAGAACCTGCAAACCAAAAAACTAAAATAGATACACACACAAAAAAAAGAAAATGCAGCCCAAACGCAACACTAAAGATAGTTATCAAACAGATAGACAAGAGAACAAAAGAAGGGAGGAAAGAAGACCAACAAAAACAAATCCACGATAACCCTGTATGCAAAACAGCAAAAGAGACACGGATGTATAGAACAGTCTTTTGGACTCTGGGGGAGAGGGAGAGGGTGGGATGATTTGGGAGAATGGCATTGACACATGTATAATATCATATATGAAACGGATCGCCAGTCCAGGTTTGATGCATGATAATGGATGCTTGGGACTGGTGCACTGGAACAACCCAGAGGGATGGTACAGGGAGGGAGGAAGGAGGAGGGTTCAGGATGGGGAACACGTGTATACCTGTGGCAGATTCATGTTGATATGGCAAAACCAATACAATATTTTAAAGTAATTAAACTCCAAATAAAATAAATAAATTTATATTTAAAAAATAATAAAAATTAAAAATTAAAAAAATTTAAAAGTTAATAATAATTTAAAAATCCAAAAAATTAAGAAAATGGCCATCAGTTCAGTTCAGTCACTCAGTCGTGTCCGACTCTTTGCGACCCCATGAATCACAGCACGCCAGGCCTCCCTGTCCATCACCAACTCCCAGAGTTCACTCAGACTCACGTCCATCGAGTCGGTGATGCCATCCAGTCATCTCATCCTCTGTCGTCCACTTTTTCTCCTGCCCCAATCCCTCCCAGCATCAGAGTCTTTTCCAATGAGTCAACTCTTCGCATGAGCTGGCCAAAGTACTGGAGTTTCAGCTTTAGCATCATTCCTTGCAAAGAAACCCAGGGCTGATCCCCTTTAGAATAGACTGGCTGAATCTCCTTGCAGTCCAAGGGACTCTCAAGAGTCTTCTCCAATACCACAGTTCAAAGCATCAATTCTTCAGCGCTCAGCTTTCTTCACAGTCCAACTCTCCCATCTACACATGACCACTGGAAAAACCATAGCCTTGACTAGATGGACCTTTGTTGGCAAAGTAATGTCTCTGCTTTTGAATATGCTATNACACACAAGACATTTTTAAGCAGTGAAACTATTCTATATGTAATAGTGGATGTGTTAGATTCCTGGACCTGCCTAACAAATTAACAAAAACTCGGCGGCTTAGAACGGTCCTGGAGGCTAGAACTCTGAAATCAAGGTATTGACATGGTTAGTTCCTTTGGAGGGCTATGAGGGAGAATCTGTTTCATTACTCTCTCCTAGCTTCTGGTGGTTTGCTGGAAGATTTTGTATCCTTTGGATTGTAATACATCTCTATGATCCCTACCCCTCACCTTAATGTGGCATCTCTCTGTGTGTGTCCCTGTATCTAAGTTTACTCTTTTTATAAGGATGATAGCTTTATTGGGTTAGGCCTCACCTCAGTGACCTTATTTTATGTATCATCTCTGTAAGTCTCATTCTCAAATAAGATCACATTTCGAGGTACTAGGTGGTTGGGGGCAGAACTCAAACATGTATTTTGGGACTGTGACACAATTAAATAAATAATGGGTGGATATGATATTACACATATTTTCAAAAACCCATGAAACTTTACAACACAGAGTGAGACATAAGTACACAATTTTAAATAATAATTTAGGAAATCAGCTGGTCCTAAGGAAGAATGAACACTGTGACAAGGGAATCTAATTGAATTACAAATGTATAAAAAAAATCTCATGGAGGGGTCATAGGGTGGAGGTACTGATCTAAGTAACTTTGGAAATGAATGGAATCTGTAAAATTAAATGTAAAAGGACCTGCCCATAAACACTGTGCTCTGGTTGATGATTTATTTTTTCCCACAGGAGTACAGGTTATCTATCTGAAACTGCTGTACATGGTTCTAGAATCCAATAAGTAAGTGCATGGTGGTTGATGGGAGCAAGGTTTATCACTATTGAAGTGGAAATTTACAAATTATCAAGAGGAAAGACACTAAGATTATTCCTCGGGTAAGAGTAATCAGCATTCAGAAAACTAAGATCATGGCATCTGGTCCCATCACTTCATGGCAAATAGATGGAGAAACAGTGGAAACAGTGGCTGACTTTATTTTTCTGGGCTCCAAAATCACTGCAGATGGTGATTGCAGCCATGAAATTAAAAGACGCTTACTCCTTGGAAGAAAAGTTATGAACAACTTAGACAGCATATTAAAAAGCAGACATTACTTTGCCAACCAAGGTCCGTCTAGTCAAGGCTATGGTTTTTCCAGTGGTCATTTATGGATGTGAGAGTTGGACTATAAAGAAAGCTGAGCGCTGAAGAATTGATGCTTTTGAACTGTGGTATTGGAACAGACTCTTGGACTTCCCTTTTTGGAGAGTCCCTTGGAGTGCAAGGAGATCCAACCAGTCCATCCTAAAGGAGATCAGTCCTGGGTGTTCATTGGAAGGACTGATGTTGAAGCTGAAACTCCAAGACTTTGGCTACCTGATGCGAAGAGCTGACTCAACTACCTGATGCAAAGAGCTGACTCATTGGAAAAGACCCTGATGCTGGGAAAGATTGGGCAGGAGAAGAAGGGGACCAAAAAGGATGAGATGGTTTGATGGCATCACCGACACAATGGACATGGGTTTGGGTGAACTCCGGGAGTTGGAGATGGACAGAGAGGCCTAGGGTGCTGCAGTTCATGGGGTCACAAAGAGTCAGACACAACTGAGCAACTGAACTAAACTGAAGAGTAATCAGAACTCATGTTAACTAAATTCACTGATGGTTAAATACAGAAATATTCATAGGAGTGCATCTATACATTAGTGTATAAAGATAGATTTATTTTCATTATCATTTGAGAGGGCTTTAAAGTAAAGGCATCCCAGTAGTAACGAGTATGACTGGAACCTTAATCTTGGTTTATAATATCATTCACCACTAAAAGGAACCAGGGTTGCTTTTAGAAATGATTGTGACAGGAAATAATTAAGATGAGCCTCAAGCAAGAGCATCAAGTTAAGGAAGTGCTAAAATATCACATTAATGGGGACATAAATGTATCAATACAGTTCATGGGGTTCTCAAGGCAAGAATACTGAAGTGGTTTGCCATTCCCTTTTCCAGTGGACACATTCTGTCAGACCTCTCCACCATGACCCGCCCATCTTGGGTTGCCCCACAGGGCATGTCTTAGTTTCATTGAGTTAGAGGAACCAAAGATCAAATTGCCAACATCCACTGGATCACCAAAAGGAAGAGAGTTCCAGAAAAACATCTATTTCTGCTTTACTGACTATGCCCAAGCCTTTGAGTGTGTGGATCACAATAAACTGTGGAAAATTCTGAAAGAGATGGGAATACCAGACCACTTAACCTGCCACTCGAGAAACCTGTATGCAGGTCAGGAAGCAACAGTTAGAACTGGACATGGAAGAACAGACTGGTTCCAAATAGGAAAAGGAGAACATCAAGGCTGTATACTGTCACCCTGCTTATTTAACTTACATGCAGAGTACATCATGAGAAATGCTGGGCTGGAAGAAGCACAAGCTGGAATCAAGATTGCCGGGAGAAATATCAATAACCTCAGATATCCAGATGACACCACCCTTATGGCAGAAAGTGAAGAGGAACTACAAAACCTCTTGATGAAAGTGAAAGAGGAGAGTGAAAAAGTTGGCTTAAAGCTCAACATTCAGAAAATGAAGATCATGGCATCTGGTCCCATCACTTCATGGAAAATAGATGGGGAAAGAGTGGAAACAGTGTCAGACTTTATTTTTCTCGGTTCCAAAATCACTGGAGATGGTGACTGCAACCATGATATTAAAAGACGCATACTCTTTGGAAGAAAAGTTATGACCAACCTAGACAGCATGTTGAAAAGCAGAGATATTACTTTGCCGACAAAGATCCGTCTAGTCAAGGCTATGGTTTTTCCTGTGGTCATGTATGGATGTGAGAGTTGGACTGTGAAGAAAGCTGAGCGCTGAAGAATTGATGCTTTTGAACTGTGGTGTTGGAGAAGACCCTTGAGAGTCCCTTGGACTGCAAGGAGATCCCACCAGTCTATTCTAAAGGGGATCAGTCCTAGGTGCTCTTCGGAAGGAAAGATGCTAAAGCTGAAACCAGTACTTTGGCCACCTCATACGAAGAGTTGACTCATTGGAAAAGAATCTGATGCTGGGAGGGATTGGGGGTAGGCGGAGAAAGGGATGACAGAGGATGAGATGGCTGGATGGCATCACCTACTCAATGGATGTGAGTTTGAGTGAACTCCTGGAGATGGTGATGGACAGGGAGGTTTGACGTGCTGCGATTCTTGGGGTCGCAGAGAGTCAGACACGACTGAGCGACTGAACTGAACTGAACTGAAATGTATTAAAGGGGCAAAGGAGTTAAGTGAAATATTTGAAAATAAGTTAGTATTGGATTATAACCAGAAGTATAAAATAAAAAAAATTTGATTCCATACTGAAATGATTGACTGAGTTAACACGTGGAGGAAAAAAGGTAAATCCCTCATGCAGAATAATTTAAAACAAATTATATAGAAACTCGCCCTAAAGGAGTATGCTGCACAAAATGTACAGTATTGAAAGGAAGAAATAAATGGTAATTTTACAGTAGAGAAACCTTACAGTACTTCAGCCAAGAGATCAAGTTAAATATCAAGTCATAAGTCATGTTGAGTGTGTATATGCTTGATAAGCATGGCACTTTATCTCTGTGATATTCTTATGTATAACCCATCAAAAGTTGCATTTCACCTTGAAAATTAAATTTTTACTATTTCTCTAATTAATGAAAATAGAATGCAAATACTATTTTAAATATGTTGTTGACTATACCTCCTCTCCAAATTCATGTCTTGAAAGCTCTAAGCTCTCCTATGGTGTATTTAGAGGTAGAGGCTTTGAGAGAAAATGACATTTAGATGAGGTCATGAGGAAGGGACTCTCTTGATAGGATTAGTGTACTTAAAAGCAGAGGAAGAGATAATATAACAATGATATGTTATCAATTCAATCATAATACATCCTTGCTATTCATGGGTTCTGTTAGTGAGGTGAGGTGAAGTCGCTCAGTCGTGTCCGACTCTTTGCGACCCCATGGACTGTAACCTACTAGGCTTCTCCATCCATGGGATTCTCCAGGCAAGAATACTGGAGTGGATTGCCATTACCTTATTCACCTTCTTACTGAAATTTGTAACCACAAGGTTAATACTTGACGCAGTTTCTAGGGTAATTGCTATACATGCTTAGAGTACCTACAAACGTACATATATTCAGCTGAGGTCAAACATGGCAGCACACTGCCTAGATTCAATTTTTGTTCAGAGATGATCAGGAGATGGAGAGAGTAGGGGGCAGTGCAGTATATTGCAAGATGCTCTAGATTTGGGGCCAGTTGGGTGAGATTTGGATATGGACTCTGGCACATATTGATGGGGCAGCCTCAGGAAAATCACTTTCCTGAGTGATTTCTCGACATCATTTTCTTTTTGGCATAATAAAATAGAATTTACCAGAATGAATTGTTTTTAGGATTTAGTATTATACTCTATACGTGATATGTGTGTGCATTGCATGCATGTATGTATACATATATATGTATTTCCCGTAGAAGCAAAAGTTCAATATTTACTAACTCAGTGTTCCCCTAACCTTTATAGAAAATTGTTACTGGGAATAACAAGAACACATCATTTTTTCAGTGTGTTCACGGACTCAATGGACGTGAGTCTGAGTGAATTCCGAGAGATGGTAATGAACAGGGAGGCCTGGCGTGCTGCGATTCATGGGGTCGCAAAGAGTCGGACACGACTGAGCAACTGAACTGAACTGATATACCAGAAACTTTGCTAGGTACAAAGATGTGCACAGCTTCTGACTAGGAAGAAGTTACAATCAAGTGG
>SJYT01053779.1:0-45127 GCA_006410635.1 Cephalophus harveyi
AGATCATTCTGTCATTTTTGAGATTGCATCCAAGTACTGCATTTCAGACTCTTTTGTTGACCATGATGGCTACTCCATTTCTTCTGAGGGATTCCTGCCCGCAGTAGTAGATATAATGGTCATCTGAGTTAAATTCACCCATTCCAGTCCATTTTAGTTTGCTGATTCCTAGAATGTCGATGTTCACTCTTGCCATCTCCTGTTTGACCACTTCCAATTTGCCTTGATTCAAGGACCCAACATTCCAGGTTCCTATGCAATATTGCTCTTTACAGCATCAGACCTTGCTTCTATCACCAGTCACTTCCACAACTGGGTATTGTTTTTGCTTTGGCTCCATCCCTTCATTCTTTCTGGAGTTATTTCCACTGATCTCCAGTAGCATATCAGGCACCTACCGACCCAGGGAGTTCCTCTTTCAGTATCCTATCATTTTGCCTTTTCATACTCTTCACGGGGTTCTCAAGGCAAGAATACTGAAGTGGTTTGTCATTCCCTTCTCCAGTGGAGCCTTGCTGCTGTTGCTGCTGCTTAGGTCCCTACAAATTTAAAATCAGAACTTCCTGTTTAATTGAAACTTCTACCAATACACTGAAACACTTATAGATTATTTTTGCACTTAAAGATAGTTTGTCCCGATCTGGCCCCATCCACAAGATCACTAAGGATTCCAGTGTATTAACCAAGTTAAGTAATAAAATTAACTCAAAGCCACCTATCAGGCAGACAGCATCTAAAGCTTGATCACAATCTCCACCAACTTTGAAGGGTAAAATGCCACTTTTTTTCTCAGCTTTCCCCTTATCTCCATGCTCTGTAATTTGCTTTTATTTTTTATTCGCTCTCCATTACTTAAGTGCCTCTTAGGTTAAGTTGTTGGGCACAGGCTAATTATTGGCCAGCTTGAGACTCAAAATAAACTTCTTGGAGCCACATGTAGTTCTCTGATCTTGGTTAAAACACTATTGAAAGGGCTTCTTCACTCAACATATTTTCAGGCTAATCAAAGACACAGAAATGCAAAAAAATTCTCCAAGATGTCAACAAGACAGCTGATGTGGTGTTCTTTCCATTCTGTAGTCTTGAAAATCACATTCCCCTGATGTTGGGGGAAAACTTATTCCAGGGGACAAATGAACCCACTGCAGTCTCTTCCTCAAGGTATGAATTGTGATGCTGTTGGGCCTCTGGGAAGAAACCAAAAGACAGAAAGATAACTGATCTCTGTGCAGAAACTGACTTTCTGGCCACAAGTGGTAAAAGAGAAACTGGCCTTTTGTGGTCGAGGTTGAGGATGACCATTAGCATGTGTCAGCCCCTCATCAGAGAGAAAAGAGGAAGATAAGAAGGAGAACATTTGCTAAAGAAAAGAAATTTAAGTCAAATTCATTTAAACTCCTTTTAAAACTTTTATTTAAGGATGCCTAGTTTCTCCACGGTTCATCTCTCATCCACATAGATGTATGTTAGCTCCTTCTCACCTGAAGCTTTTAGAATGTGCTTTTTCTTCTGCCAAGAGGCCTCCTGCCCCGCCCTCTAAATTAACATCCCACTCCCCACTCAGGGTCACATCAACTTCTTTTATTGTCTTCATTGCACATCTAAAACCATCCTGTTCATTCATTTTGTGATTATTTTATTTGTCTCACTGATAAGGAGATACTCCATGTGATTGGGGGCCTCTCTTTATCACAGAACTTACCCTTCATAGTAGCTAAATAAATTATTGTTTAAACAGCCTGTGAATGGGTGGAAGAATCCAGCCAGCCAGCCAAGCTGACTGCCCAAATGGACAGACACCCAGTCATAATAGTTTTTAGTGAAGAAAGAAAACTATATAGTCCCACTGTGGCTTTACATTTTTCTGAAAACAATATATTTTCCTGGAACAAAACCATGAGGTTATAACCTAGAAAAGCAGAACCAAGAGAATGTATCCTATTCCTCTATTCCATTGAAGGAGCATCTTGTCCCGCCTTTGAAAAAATGGTGATTTTTAAGGAGACACATTAGCACTCTTGCTTAAGGAAAGCATTTGGATGAGATGATATTTGGATGAAGCATTCAGGGACTTATCAGGGAAGAAAAAAGTTATATATGCTGCCTGTGGCTGAAAATCAAAACAAACAGAATCAAATGTTTTATTACTTACAATACATGTTTGAGAAGATACAGCAGAAGATAGAAATTGAAATGACATGAAAATTTTTCATTTCTCTTTCATCAGATTAGTTTGCTGTCTGCAAATTTCAGAGGTAAAATAATCTGGGTGTTCAGATTTTGCGATTTATAGGGAAGAGGGATGGAAGGAGAATCGAAGACTAAATGAGGAAAGGAAAAAATAGAAGGAACTAGAGAAAGAGAGGGAAAGAAGGAGAGAGAGGAGGTTAGGAAATACAGACAAACTGGGATGGAGAGATTACTAAGAAATGTGCTTCTGGCCAGCATGAGGAGGAAAGGGGAGGAAATCCCATAACTTCAAGGTCTGTTTGTCTCTTTAAAGTCCTGAGAAGAATAGATAAGAAGGGA
Organism: Cephalophus harveyi; assembly: GCA_006410635.1. Lineage (NCBI taxonomy): Eukaryota > Metazoa > Chordata > Mammalia > Artiodactyla > Bovidae > Cephalophus > Cephalophus harveyi. The sequence continues at coordinate 2,530 of SJYT01053779.1, forward strand.
AGAGGGGAACTGGAAGAGGAGAGAGCAAAGTCGTACCACATTTTAAATACATTGAGTGGAAGGAGGATCCAGTTCTCTGCTGAGAGTTTTTCACTTGATTGAGACCAGCTCCCTCTCAAAGGGGCACAGCGCCGCCCACGTCTCCTCTCCCTGCTACATCTCTCCCTACATCTTTCACAGGCTCTGTGAGCCTGAATGCAAACAGGCACTCACTGGTGCTCACAGACTCCAGCCCTGGGACTTCAGTCTGGCGGGCCTTCTGCCTCTACAGTATCAGGAAGCAGATGGAAATAACCCTTGCTTCAAGCAGAGAAAAGCAAAAGCTGCCAATTCACCAGGAGCTGGAGACACACTTCCAGACCCACCAGTCATCACAGGCATCTGGCAGCACTTAATTTACCATAAACATGCATGCATCTCAGGCCACTGTCCCCGAGGCAGACTGATCTCAGGCTTATCCCTGAAGCCCCAGCCTCTCCACCCCACCAGGCTCAGGAGAGAAGAGCCATGCCTGACTCCTCCAGAGCCTGATGAAACAGGGTCCTGTCCATAAAAGGACTCCATAAACCAAGACTGGAATTGAAGCTGGGGCCAAGCAGGTCTCACAGCTCATGACGGGGAAAACTCGTGCTCGCTCCATCTGCCCCCAGCCCTCACTCAAAGCCTAGCTGACTTTCCCTCGCCCAGGTGGCAGAGTGTTCACTAGTGTTTCTTCACATTCAAATGACTCCCTATTTTGCAATGCTCCCAGCTATTCCTCTCTGATCTCTCTCTCCCAAATCCATAATTTGCAGTGTCTCCAAACTATCACTAAGCTTATAAAACATTTTAAAAAGTCACCTCCCGAATTAGACTCTTTGATGTTGCAAGGGTAAGACTCATGGATTGTCTTTAGTGATAGGACTTGAGTTTAAGAATGGATGCACTGGGAACTCAACCAACTTGTAAGCAGTCTCAGCAGCTATAGAAGTGTGGGAATTACAGTGCTCCAAGTCTGAGAGGCAGACTCAGCCAGTGCTGAGGCAAGGCTCACTCAGTGCTGCTCAGAACACCCTGAGCTCTGGACCTATGTCACTGAAGTCCATTGAGGCCAGTTTGTCTCCATCCAGTAAGGAGCCATCTTGTTGGGCAGAATTCCTTACAGGCCAGGTCTCCCTCATTTCGATCCTTTGGTTCAGTCCCTGAATCCTGGACAATCACTTGGTACCTGGAAAGCAGGTGTGACATTGTATTTATCTTTCTATTCATCCATCCCTCCATCCATTCATCTACCCACCCGTCCATCCACTCAAGCATCCATCATCCATCCATCTTATTCATTCATCTATCCTTCCTTCCTTCCATCCCCCCACCTGCCCATCCATCATCTATCCATCCATCCATCCATCTTTCCTTCCTTCATCCACCCACTCACCCATCCATCATTTATCCTTCCATTTATCCAGCTCCCCATCCGTTCATCATCCGTCTATCCATCCTTCCTTCCTTTCTCCAGCCACCTATGCATCTCCTGCCTCTGCTCTCTTCTGTACTGATGTCGTTCTCAGGCAGATTCTACCCACATGGCCAGAAAACTGGCCCCAAGCAGCTCTGAAAATTTTCTCCCCTGCAGAGACCATTCACTCTCAGCTTCCACATGAGTCTCTGAAAAAGACTACTGTCTGGCCTGACTGGTCACATGTCACCCTGTGGTGGGAGTAGTGTTGCAAGCACTAAATTGACTGAACCACCAAAATGGGGCTTCCTAGGTATCACTGTGGTAAAGAATCTGCCTGCCAATGCAGGAGACTCAGGGGAGGCGGGTTTGATCCCTGGGTGGGGAAGATCCTCTGGAGTAGGAAATGGCAACCCACTCCAGTATATTTGCCTGGAAATCTCCATGGACAGAGGAGCCTGGTGGCTACATCCATGGGGTTGCAGAGTCAAACACAATTAAGAACACAAGCACACACGCACCAAAACAGTTCAGAGTGCAAGAGTTAAGTCTGAAAAGGGAGGGACAATCAGACAAAAGAGCAAGAGATAATCTGCTGACAGATCTTCACCCTAATATAAGAAAAATGGTTTTCTCTGTGATATGTAATTGGCATCATAATGTATCTGTACACAAATGGCCTCAAACTATGACAGCTATTTCAGTGCGTTAAAAGGAAGTTTCCCATTACACAGAGAGAGAGAGAGAGAGAGAGACACTCCAGAAAAAGTGTTAACTTAAAATTTTATTTGAAGGGATGTTGGAAAAACATTTTCCCAGGGATGTAAATCAAGTGTGACTTTATTGGATCTCAGAGCAGATCATTCTGATTTTTAACGACTGCATATAAATTGTAAGAGAAACACTCCTCAGGCTGGCAGAAGGGATGGGCATTGGTTTCCGTGCTGTCCTGTCCAAGGGCTATTTTTCAGACACTATATTATTTTACTGCTTAGAACAGAAAAATAACGTTTGCATGGCATGAATGAAACCCAAATGAATTTCCCAAAGAGGGGGGAAAATGAAAGAGCCTCTGGATTTTGATATACAGTGTGGAGACTACAGGTCAGGAGGAAAAAAAAAAGGGGGTCATTCAAACAGAGATACCCAAGAGGCCTACAAATGTGTCTCGTTTTTTGAGCATTACACATTGTAAGAAGGGGGAGCTTTGTCAGATATTGATTTATGCACCAGACCACCAAGTGTAACTTTTTGTGACTTTTTTTTGTTTTTTAAGGAGAATTAAATCCAACTAGCCAGCTTTCAATCAAACAAGAACTAACTGTCCTGGTGTGAGTTGCCCAAACTCTTTTCCCCATTGACCATTTTGTACAATGACATCAACCCGAAAAGAGCACAGTAGAGGAAAGAATGTGAGACTTTAAAATAACAGCTTGGATAGTGAGGAAGTAACTCCACCAGTTAAGTGGAGTTATGGGCGGAGGGTTTGAAACTGTGCTCAAGCCCTTGATCTTCCCTTACTTCAGAGACTGTGCATAGCACCTCCTGGGAAGAGCCTCCCTGCTTAGAAAGGAGAATGGCCCTGGGGTGGTGAGGGAGGGGGACCAGAGGTTGTTAGGAAAGGAAATAAATTCTTCCAGAAAAGAGCATAAAAATGACTCCATTTACCCTGATAACTAAGAAGTCCTGAGGCCCTTTCTGTTGCTTAAGTAAGTTTGGATTAAATGTCTCCTTTCTGAAAAGCATGCCAACTAAAAATATTTTTAAATTTTTAAAACAATGTTTAATAACTAAGAATGAATATATTCCTTTAAATGTTCATATAGTACAGAGTTACAGGCATACCTCCTTTTATTGCACTTTAGCAGCATTTTGCAAATGTTATGTTTTTCACTAACTGAATGTTGATTGCAACACTGCGTCAAGCAAGTCTAAAGGTGCCATTTTTCCAGCAGACTTTGCTCAGTTCATGACTCTGTGTCACATTTTTGTAATTTCTTGCAATCTTTTGAACTTTTTCATCATTATTACAATTGGTATGGTGACTGACTCACTGAGGTTCAATATTGGAGCTTCAGCTTCAACTCAGTCCTTTCAATGAATATTCAGGATTGATTTCCTTTAGGATTGACTGGTTTGATCTCCTTGCTGTCCAAGGGACTCTCAAGAGTTCTCCAACACCACAGCTCAAAAGCACCAATTATTTAGTGTTCAGCTTTCTTTATAGTCCAACTCCCATAACCACACATGAATACTGGAAAAATCATAGCTTTGACTAACTTTCAATGAATATTCAGGATTGATTTCCTTTAGGATTGACTGGTTTGATCTCCTTGCTGTCCAAGGGACTCTCAAGAGTTCTCCAACACCACAGCTCAAAAGCACCAATTATTTAGTGTTCAGCTTTCTTTATAGTCCAACTCCCATAACCACACATGAATACTGGAAAAATCATAGCTTTGACTAAATGGACTTTGTTGGCAAAGTAATGTTTCTCCTTTTTAATATGCTGCCTAGGTTGGTCATAGCTTTTCTTTCATAGCTTTTTCCTTCCAAGGTCATAGCTTTTCTTCCAAGCATCTTTTAATTTCATGGCTGCAGTCACCATCTGCAGTGCTTTTGGAAGCCAAGAAAATAAAGTCTGACACTGTTTCCATTGTTTCCCATCTATTCGCCATGAAGTGATGGGACCGGATGCCATGATCTTAGTTTTCTAAATGTTGAGCTTTAAGCCAACTTTTTCACTCTCTTCTTTCACTTTCATCACAACACTCTTTAGTTTCTCTTTGTTTTCTGCCATAAGGGTGGTGTCATCTACATATCTAAGGTTATTGATATTTCTCCCAGCAATCTTGATTCCGGCTTGTGTTTCTTTCAGTCCAGCATTTAGCATGATATACTCTGTGAAATGTACTTTTATAAGTTAAATAAGCAGGGTGACAATATATAGCCTTGACGTACTCCTTTCCCAATTTGGAACCAGTCCATTATTCCATGTCCGGTTATAACTGTTGCTTCCTGACCTGCATACAGGTCTCTCAAGAGGCAGGTCACGTGGTCTGGTATTCCCATCTCTTGAAGAATTGTCCACAGTTTGTTATGATCCACATAGTCAAAGGCTTTGGCATAGTCAATAAAGCAGAAGTAGATGTTTTTCTGGAACTCTCTTGCTTTTTCTATGATCCAACAGATGTTGGCAATTAGATCTCTGGTTTCTCTTCCTTTTCTAAATCCAGCTTGAACATCTGGAAGTTCACGGTTCACATACTGTTGAAGCCTGGCTTGGAGAATTTTGAGCATTACTTCCCTAGCATGTGAGATGAGTACAGTTGTGCAGTAGTTGGAACATTCTTTGGCATTGCCTTTCTTTGGGATTGGAATGAACTGACCTTTTCCAGTCCTGTGGCCAAATTCCCTGATACTGGGAACGGTTGAAGGCAGGAGGAGAAGCGGATGACAGAGGATGAGATGGTTGGATGGCATCACTGACTCGATGGACATGAGTTTGAGCAAGCTCTAGGAGACAGTGATGGACAGGGAAGCCTGTCATGCTGCAGTCCATGGGGTCACAAAGAGTCAGACACGACTGAGTGACTGAACTGAACTGAACTAGCATTTTTCAGCAATAAATTATTTTTAATTAAGGTATGAGGGCTTCCCTGGTGGTTCAGTGGTGAAGAATCTATCTGCCTGGGTTGGGAAGATCCCCTGGAGAAGAAAATGGCAACCCACTCCAGTATTCTTGCCTGGGAAATCCCATAGACAGAAGATCCTGGTAGGCTACAGTCCGTGGGGTCACAAAAGAGTCAGACACAACTTAGCAACTAAACAACAACAATTAAAATATATACCTTGCTTTTTTTAGACATAATGTATTACACACTTAACAAACTACAGTATAGTCTAAACATAAATTTTCTACGCAGTGGGAAACCAAAAAGTTTTGTGACTTACTTTATTGTGATATTGGTTCTATTGGAACTGAATCCACAGCATCTCCAAGGTCTATCTGAACATAGGAGTGAACTGTATGAATTGTTCCATCTGTACTTTTTCACATAGATATATATCTTATAACTCTTCCCACGTAAGCACTGTAAGTCTACTCTATTCTCTTTTACTTCATCATTTTATTCTGTAATATTGGATGAATCACAATTTATTTCCCTAATTATGGATGTTTAAATGGTTTCTAATGTTTTGCCGTTATAAGCAGTGCTACACTGAAAATCCTAATCGATGCTTCTCTGTACACATGTAGAAAGAATCACTTTGACAGAAACAAGAAAATAGAAGTGATAGTTCAAAGAATATGAACACTTTTACTTTTGATATATACTCTCAAATTGACCTCCAAAAGACTATACCATTTTATACTCTCTCGACATTGAAAGCAATAGAGTTTTTAAAAAATTTCAGTCTCATGGGTAAAGCATTCAGTTCAGTTCAGTTCAGTCGCTCAGTCGTGTCCGACTCTTTGTGACCCCATGAATCACAGCATGCCGGGCCACCATGTCCATCACCAACTCCCGGAGTTCACTCACATTCACATCCCATTGAGTCAGTGATGCCATCCAGCCATCTTATCCTCTGTTGTTCTCTTCTCCTCCTGCCCCCAATCACTCCCAGCATCAAAGTTTTTTCCAATGAGTCAACTCTTTGCAGGAGGTGGCCAAAGTACTGGACTTTCAGCTTTAGCATCATTCCTTCCAAAGAAATCCCAGGGCTAATCTCCTTCAGAATGGACTGGTTGGATCTCCTTGCAGTCCAAGGGACTCTCAAGAGTCTTCTCCAACACCACAGTTCAAAAGTATCAATTCTTCGGCGCTCAGCTTTCTTCACAGTCCAACTCTCACATCCATACATGACCACAGGAAAAACCATAGCCTTGACGAGACGGACCTTAGTTGGCAAAGTAATGTCTCTGCTTTTGAATATGCTATCTAGGTTGGTCATAATTTTTCTTCCAAGGAGTAAGTGTCTTTTAATTTCATGGCTGCAATCACCATCTGCAGTGATTTTGGAGCCCCCAAAAATAAAGTCTAACACTGTTTCCCATCTATTTCCCATGAAGTGATGGGACCAGATGCCATGATCTTCGTTTTCTGAATGTTGAGCTTTAAGCCAGCTTTTTCACTCTCCTCTTTCACTTTCATCAAGAGGCTTTTTAGCTCCTCTTCACTTTCTGCCATAAGGGTGGTGTCATCTGCATATCTGAGCTTATTCATATTTCTCCCAGCAATCTTGATTCCAGCTTGTGTTTCTTCCAGTCCAGCGTTTCTCGTGATGTACTCTGCGTATAAGTAAAATAAGCAGGGTGACCATATACAGCCTTGACGTACTCCTTCTACCATCATTACTTTGATCTTTGTTCATTATTTACTCATTAAGCATCTTTCCCTATGTAAATTGGTCATTTTTATTTAGATTCGTGACTGGACTGTTTATAATTTTGCCTATCTTTCCACTTTTTTCTTATTTATTTGTATGAACTCTTTATATATTATGAATTCTAATCTTTATTATATAGCTTGAAAATATTTTACCCTAGATTGTTGCTCATGGTTTTATACCTCACTATATTAAAGCTTAAGATATTTAATGCAGCCTTAAAAGAACTATATCCTATATGGTTTCTGAGTTTTACATCTTGCTTAAAAAAGAAATTACTCATCTAAGAATTACAAAATTTCTCCTATTTTAGTTTTAGTGCTTTTATGGTTTTTATCTAGATTTAAGAACACTGGAGTGGGTTGCCATTTCCTTCTCCAATGCTACTCTACAAATTGTTGATTTTTGTATTGTTAAAAGATAAACTGCCCTGGAGAAGAAAATGGCAACCTGTTTCAGTATTCTTGCCTGGGAAATCCCATGGGCAGAGGGGCCTGGAGGGCTACAATCCATGGGGTCACAAAGAGTCAGACACAATTGAGCGACTAACACACACGAGATAAGATGTATTTAAACACCAGTTTTCAAACTAATGTTGTGAAATGCATACAGCTTTTAAAATGAAACAGAATTAAATGAGATATAGTAGAATAGGAAATATCAGACTGCACCTACTATAGATAGAAAAGGTGAACATGAAAGTGAAGTCGCGTCCGACTCTTTGTGACCCCATGGACTGTAACCCGCTAGGCTCCTCCATCCATGGGATTCTTCAGGCAAGAATACTGGAGTGGGTTGCCATTTCCACTGTTTTCTAAGACCTTTTATTTATATATCATGCAGTATAAGTAGGCATATCTCCATGTCAGTGCATGTTTACCATATGTGTGCAAGTGTGTTAATTGCAGTAAAATGTTTGAAAGCCATAGTATTGTGAATTATGAACTATGAAGTAAACTAGAAAAGACAATAAATAAACTGGAGCATATCAAAACTCTTCAGAGATTATTCAAGCAAAAATCAATTATAATGGGGTGGCCAAACGAGCAGGGGTTTGAAGCACTCCACCAACCGCGAGCCAGAAGACTTACACAAAGATGCTGCAGCAAAGGCAACAAGATTGGCCAGAGCGGTGCGCTTGCCTCATTCAGAAAAGCCTATTGGCTGCTGGCCTTGGTGGTCCTTGGGCAACAGTTTCTCAGCCTCAAGGCATCCCTGGCTTAATGCATCGGTTTACCACCTGAGTCTCCCGGCCTCCCTGCTGAATTAATTTATCAGCATTGTTCACCTCTGTAGGAAAAGCTCCAGAACGAAATATCAATGGACAAATTGTAATAACCAAAGCAAATGGATACATAAGCCAGAAAGTTTGAAGGAAAAGCAACATGGTTAGAAAACCTCCTTGACAGCATTTTCAACCACAGTTCTAGAGGCTTCTATACAAAGTCACACAGAAGCTTCTTCACTCCTGGGGATGGGAAAGGCCCTGGTGGCCCTGTGGGTCTCTGTTTATTCCTCATAAGGAACCAGAATTATGCCCCGCACCTTCCTCCCACTGGCCTTTTTTCTGCATTTCTTGCCAGAAAGTTCAGAGTTAATTTGCTCAGTCAGCCACAGCGACTTCCTTACTCTGATTCTTCTCTCCCCAGGTACCTGGGGCAGAGTTTGCTCTTTATGTTTCTAATTTGTATTTGCTATAAATGACTTGATCTCCTAAGAAGCCAGGCACAGATAGAAGAGGAGGAAGTGTTCTAAAGCATCTAGGACACCAGCTGGTGGAAAACAGATTTGAAAAGGACTTTTCCCTTGAACTCCTGAGATTCACAAGGGCAAGGTCACTCAGCTCACTTCCGCCCCTTCCACCCGCCCCCATCCGGGGTTCAGGGAGACGGAGCAGGCTCTGTGTTGACAACCAGCCTCCCGGTTCTGAGTTGTTGTTCCTCGTCCCCTTCTCTGCCAGCAGCTAGATTGTTATCAAGCCACAAAGGGCAGACGGGGTCCTGAAATCTTTCATCACAAAGACAGCATCTCCTGGAGTTTCTTTATTTTTCTGAATGTTTGTAAGGAGAAAAGAAGAGAGGAACCCTGTCTCAAAGACTCAAAACAGTTTTAAAGTTGTGTGCTCCAGGCAAACAGCTTCTCTCTTCTGTTTATATGTTTTGGCCCCACAATTTTGAGTGACTCAGACGTGGAGTGAAGTCTCAGTTGTGGAGGAGGGTCCCCGGGGCGGGGCTGTTGCTCTAATTTAGGGGCTCTTCAAGTTGTGAGGCTCCAATGATACAAAATCCAGAAGCAGCTGGGAACCCATTTGAACTTAAACTACAGGTTTGCATTTTTTTCCATTTCTCTGCCTTCCCTACCCAGTCACCAGCCCCACCATCCACACCGAATACCCTCCAACTAGGCTTTTCTACTGCAAATAATCAGACACAGGATTTGAATAAGAAGCCCAGCTATTTGCTCTGCTCCCAGATCTGCAGACAGCAGCATCCTACTTTGAGACACTCTGCATACTTATTACCACCAACAGTGAAATAAATAAGCTTACCTGATGTGTGTAACTTGAGTAAAAGAAAATTGCAAAATAATAGATAAAAATAAAGAAGTTCATTGTTGTGCGTTTGTGAAGGGCGTCGCTAGATGAATAACTGGTTTTTAGATTTTTATATCATTGGGCTTGAACAAGAGAACAATAACAAAGGATTTACCCGCCTCCCAGAAAAAGTGATCAGGCCAGCCTCTGCAAGAGATTTCTGACCCTTGAGTAATTCAGAACCTGGAGTCTCCTAAATCTAAATTTCATAGGAAAGAGACAGAAGTGGTTCTTTCACTACAAAAATTTCTAAAAGAATTAACTCTCAAATTTTCAACTCAAGCAGATAAAGGAGGTAAAGGAGAATGTTTCCATGGGGTTTATTGAATGCTGTGCATTGTTACTTAAAACCTCCTGTGTTTGATTCTGATTGCTGCATGGGTATGCTTCTCCTTTTTTTTTTTACAGCTGATGGCACGACCAGAGTGGTTTGAGAAGGGAGAATGACCTCTTAGTCGTGTTCATCCTCTCACCTTAATAAAGTCCTTTTTCCCCTTAGCATCTTCATTCTTCAAGAGCATTTCCCTAGACCACAAAAGTAATGTACATACACCATGTTGGAAAACACTGAAAATTACAAGGAAGAGAAATTTAAATCATTTCTCACTTTCAGCAGCCATCAGTAACCACTGCTGGGCTTCTCTAGTGGCTCAGTGATTAAGAATCTGCCTGCCAGTGCAGGGGACATGAGTTCGATCCCTGGTCCAGGAAAATCACACACACCGCCGAGCAGCTAAGCCCATGTGCCACAACTACTGAGCCTGCACTCTATAGAGTCTGCAAGCTGCCACGACAGAGCCCACAGGCTCCAAATACTGAAGCCCACATGCCCTCGAGCCTGTGCCCCATAACAAGAGGAGCCACCACAATGAGAAGCCCTGGCACCACAACTAGAGAAAAGCCGACGCAGCAATGAAGACCCAGCACAGCCAAAAATACATTAATTAATTAAAATAAATAAATAAAATGCTACTACAAAAATAACCACTGGTAAGATTTCAGTGTTGAGTCTTCTAGCTCATACTTCTCGACATATATATTTATTCATGTTCTTCACAACAAAGAGAACATGCCACTTTTACTTCTCCATAAATCATTAAAAACCTTTACCATCATAGTTGCAATTAGATCCCATCCCTTGATGCCCCATGATTTTTCAGCCCATCCCCCCTTTCAGAGCATTTGAATTTTGCTTGGTGGCTCTTTTAAGCATGGAATGCATGGTAAAAGATGTGAACATCATATGTAAAGTATATCTTAACTCATCTCCAAGTTTAACACATCCAGCTCTGTGACCAAGAATCCTCCTGGAGCACAGATCTGATGGAGAAAAATGACAGGAATATATTTAACACACTTTGGAGGGAGTTGACTAAATTAGGAGTAGTGCCGTAATTAAAATATCAGCAGCTGATTGGCTACAAAGACAGGGAAACAATCCACCTAAAGAGGGAAAAATTCTCTCCTGCGCCCTCAACTTATATATTCACTATGAAAGTGCTCTTTTCACTTCTTTCTTAAAAAAAAAAAAAGTGCAAGGCAAGATCATCCTTTTTAAATACAACAACCTCCAACATTGGAACGTTCCTTTCCAATGTCACCTCCCCCAGAACCCTCCCGCCTGGGTCATGTCTGAGCCAGGGTCCCCCTCCTCCCTGGGTCTGCTCTGGTTTGTGACAATTCCAGTATCTGCTGTGATTTTTAAACAATCCTTTATCCCTGCTCACCGTCTCCTTCCCACAAGGGTCCCTGTCTGATTCAGTTTGGTAGCTCCACGCAGTGGGCACCCAATAAATATTTGTGGAGTGATTCTTTCAAGGCACCTCGGTGAGGGCCCCCCTTCCCCCGTGTGCTTTTTCTGCGTTTAGGTCTCTCACAGGCTGGAGGCCACAGTTTAACAAAGCTGGGGCGAGGTCAGGGGGGCCGGGGAAGGCAGCTTTCAAGTTGAGTAATGAAAGGCGATGTTAATTACTGACATGGGCCATTTAGAAGGAAGAAAAATGCTATCTCTTATTAATTTTGCTGAAATGGACACACTCTTGTCAGTGGCTAATGGTTAACAAAGCCGTCCTTTTCTGAAGACAGAGCAGGAAAATCTCAGCAGAGGACCTGGGGGCCACAGGGCAGAAACCCCAGCTTCCTGCCCCCACGTCCCCGTCGGCCTGAGATAACGTGTCCTGCTTTTGTTTGGGCTTTTTGTTCCTGTACAGAGTTAGACAGAAAGCCATCCATGAGAGGTTAAAAGGTTCACTCGTACCAAGATGGTTAGGATGGGCTCCTGCTAAGGACACAGGCATCAAGTTTACATTTTAGTGTGGGGAACGGGGAGGTAGAAAGAGAAAAGAAATCAGCCTGTGGACTGGCAGGCCTTGTCCCCTTAGTGGAGAAATGCTTATTTAATCAAGAGGAAAGGGTTTGAGGAGCCAGCACTTTCCCTGGGATTACAGTCTCCTGGATAATCTCGGGTGGACGTGCCTAACTGCTCCTATGGTGCCCCTTGCTTTCCATCTGAACGCCCGCTTTGGCAGTTGTGAACTTCAAGTGGACCTATTTAAGCTGATCAGAGGAAACAGGCTGACAGTGAGCTGATTAGAAACCTCTTAGAGACCCTCCTGTAAAGAGGGAAGGAGGCATTCTTAGCTTTTTTTCCATCAGCTCTGCAGAGGGCCAGGAGGCGGCCATAAAAGAGAAAATGGGATGGGGGCGGGGAAAGGAAAGGGTCCATTTTCCTCCACGAAGAAAAACAACCTCCCTGCCAGACCTTTGCCAACCTTCCTGTTCTTGTCAAGCTCAGCTCTGAGGGAATGTTTGAAGATAACAAGAAAGGAAATCATGAAACGATACGGCGAGGCCGAGCTAGACTTGAAGAGACAAGTGCAAGCTGTTTCCTTGACCCGGGCTTATCTCCAGGCAGCCAAAAAGGAACCATCTATCAGACCCAGAAATAGGCTAGGAACCTCGGAGTAAACTGCTGCTCTTGACAAGAAAATGATGATATCTGAGTTTGCTTAGAAAGCAAGTTTCAGCCATCATCGGGCGGCCTTTTCCATGCTCCGCACAGACGTGTTCTTTTGTCTCCAGGGGTAGAAAAGGTGTGGTGAACCCTTTCAAAAAGCTGGACGTTTGTTAGGAGTGTGGAGTTCCATTTGAGAAATGTTATAAACACATTAACGATCAGAGGGAACATTTCAAAACCTCTCTGGGAAAACAGGAGTTGCTGACAACAACTCCAAGCAAGAAAAGATTCCACTGCAAATTCTAAAGAAATGAGTAAGTTGCCTCTTTGCCATCCACACAGCCCTTATCAGCAGCAAAAAGTCCAGGTTAAGGATTTGCTTTCTAAGCTGATAGACCCTGGATTGACCTAAAATCGAGCAGACAGTTGGGGGCTGGGGGAGACAGGGGCGCGTGGGAAGAAGCCTGCAAAGCCAACCCTGGTTGAAATGCTCACAAAGTCTGTGTTACCGCCTGGAAGAACAGAATAACCGTTTAGGTTCCAGACCTTAAACTGAAAATGAAGTTTACAAATTAGCTCTAAATAAATATTATCCTTCCCGTGAAGAACTGCAATCCCAAGGGAAGCCGAATTCATAAAAGACACAATTCAGCTCCTACACACACAGAACCAAACTAAGCTGACCTAAAACTGGCCTATTTCTCTCACTCTTTCAAAATAGCATGGTGATGTCATGGTTTTCATCCCCCCACCCCCCTGCCAAAGCAACCACTTCTCCTTCTTGAAAATAGCTTGATACAGTTCTAAGGGAGAAAGAAAGGGGGGAGTCAACATATAAAGAAAAACAAATTTAACTTTAAACCAGCAAGTAGTAAAAGTCAATCTTTTCTTTCCTGTTTATTCACTTCCCTGACTGTGTGTGTATGTGTTTGTTACTCCCAAGATCCTTCTGAAAATTGTTAAGGAGAAGGGAAAATTGTCTCCAAAATAATTTATATAGTCTTATTTCTGAGCCTTTCTCATTTTTGTGAATTTCCCCTTTGTTCTTCACTAGTGAATACCCTAGAGTTGGTCTGAACCAGATTCTTATCTTAGAGCCCTGGTGGGTGGAGGGGGTGGGGGGGTGAGGACATAAATGTATTTGAAGGAAAGAGGAACGAATTAGGACCTTGTAATAAATATTCTTGGGCCTGGGTCAATGGTCATTGGTGCTGTCTGAGCCTCAAGACACCTGCTTTAAACTACAGATGTATAGAACTCACTGGGGACTTGTTAAATTCCCTGAGTAAGGGCCCAGTAAGGTTAAATTCTCTGCAACCTTCCAAAGGAGCCCGGGTGATTCAGAGACACGGTCAGCTCTGAGGACCACTGATAAGACTGGATGAAGAGACCAGGCACTATAGAACACGTCTCATGTCCCTCCCCTCCACACCTGGGAGCTGAGTCCTGCCTCAGTTCTTACAGCAGAGACCAGATCCTCCCACATATTCACCTCTTCAGACCCTCCTTCCCTTAAAATAACTTAGCATCCTCTCCTACTTCCTTTATTTCCCATAAATTGCTATACACTGTCTTCGATCTCAAAGGAGAGTTCCCTATAAAAAAGAGGCACAGTAATCGAGATGGAGAAAACTCCAGTAAGATGAGTTAGAAGGACCCCTGCCAGAGATGGAGAATTTAGGTCAATGAGTCTTGACTGGGGACAAGCAGAAGAAAAGGAGGGGGAGACACTGTGAAATGACACTCGAAACCCAGCTTACCCTTCAGTTACAAGACTGTCATGTACCTGGGAGTTAAGCCAAAGACAAACGCAAGTCAAAAAAAAGTGATTTCCAATAATAAAAAGGATCTCTCTTTTGGCCAGACTGCTTAACTTTGTCAAGTATTGATAGTTCTCCTTCTCTGTTTTTACAACAAATTCCATAAATAGCTATACAGTCACACAGATCTGTTAAGCAAGCAAATGTTAAGATTACTTTCATTTCCAGGCTTGATTAAGAGAAACATAGGAAAGTTTTCATGGGATTATAGAATTGATTTCTAAATACAAGTATGTTTTTAATTTACTTTTTAAATTTTCACTCTCTCAAGTCAAATATCTGTCTGACATTTTAAAAGCTTTAAGTCTTTGGGCTACAATGAACCATGAGAGTGGGGCGTGTTTTCTGATTTCTGCCTTTGGTCCAGCCTCAGGCTGCAGCATTCTCACCAACCTGAAAGGCACCCACCATGGAGGAAATTTCCCTGCCTCTACGGGCATACCGTGTCTATCTACCTTCACCCATGGACTTGCAGATGGATACTTCATCATAAACTTAGATTCTTGTGAAGTTATCTTCTACTTTTTCTCCTTCAAATGAAGCGTCTCTGCTTCTTCTAAGCCAGCTTCTTCACCTGGGTCTCCAGCTTCGCATCACCCTCTTGGACTCCTCTGACACTGTCCAAGTTCTATCTGGCTCCTCCAGGAGGGCTGTGAACTGCCCAGGCTAGAAGAAACAAGGGCAGACAGTGTCATGCAGACTAAGGATTACTTGAAAAGTCAGAGGAAGGCGCATTCCCTCGCCACAAACCCCCAGGGGGCCCTCAGTGAGGGAGGCAGGTCCTGATCTGGGGCTCAAAAGACAGATTAGGATGCGGGAAGAGAAGACATCAGTTTTGTATAAGAAGTCTTCCAGGTTTGCCACACAAAGGCCTAACACAGAGCAAATGTGGGATGGTGGTGGGTGGTGGGGTGGTGAGGTGTCACAGCATGGAACAGAATAATTAGAAGACTTTCTCACTGGAAGATGGATCTATAGGAGACTCCTAGAGATAAAGCTGGAAGGAAAGGATAGCTGAAAACCCAGTGAAGCTGAATGCTAAGCTGAGGGCTTTCGAAACCATCAGAAGGGCAATGGAGAGGCCGCTCTTGGATTTTACAGAAGAGAGTGACATTGAAGACATCTGAGCTGGCAGCCATGTCCCTGAAGATGCTGATGGTGAACGAGGGTGAGTGCCACAGCGATCTGGGGGTGAGGCGAAGGGCCCTCCACTGAGGCTTATTGATAAGCATGTTGCCCTAGACAGAGTCCAATGTCTCATTAAAGCCAAGTTGGATGAGGTCTGTTGATGGCCTGGAACCCAGCAAGCCAGTCTAGGTCTCTGGGAAGACAGACAGCTCGCTTGGTCAGCAAGTTATGCAGCCAGGTAAGTCCTATCTCCTCTCTCAGAACCTGAAAGCATGTGGATTCTTCTCGCAACAGAACCACCTAAAACTATGAGAATCATGCAATGTTAGAGCTCAGCCTCGGGAACTGGATGGCTCCTGTGATATCCCATCATGTCGCTTCGTCCCTGGATCTGTATGGATCAAAGGGAAGCACTGAGGTAGGAGGTAGATGGAACCCCCCCCACCCCAGGGGTAAGCAATTTGAGTTCATTCCCTGTAGACTGAAACTCTAAAATATCAATAACAGGACAATCAAGAGAACAGACCAGGCCTGGCTCAGATAAGAGATCAGAGACCACATACTTCTGATTCTCAAAGTCAAGGAAACCTTCCCAACAAGAAAGCTCCTTGGAGGTCAAAGAGGGAGGGGGCGCCACCCCAAAGTAAGTGATGTCATCCTACCCATAGCCCTCTTCACTGGGAACCATCTTGGCTGAGAGATGCATGTACACATGGAAGGACCCTGAGATATACCAAACACGGACTCAGAACCAGGCAGGTCAAAATGATTGGCTGAAGGAAACCAGGAAGAACTCTCCCTTATAAGTGATTTAAACTACCACTAGAGCGTGACTCTGTAAGTCCAACCGTGTGTCTAGCCGCAAATGCTTTATCCTCCTAACAAACACTTTGTTTTGCTACTTCCCATCTTTGTGGAGATTCTTTTCTGCAAAGCTGATGGGTTAGGGCCTTGTCACTGATGGTGATGCCCCATCACCAGCTGAGTGGCTAGGATTCAGCTCTCTCACTGCTGCAACCCCACCTCAATCTCTGGCCAGCAACCAAAACCTTGCTTCACACCACTGCAGGCTGAGACCTCCCAAGATCAGCACCTCCCCACCAAACACATCAGCTAGTTCAACTCTTTTACTTTACAGATGGACAGACCAGAGGCAGAGACATTACCTGACATGTGCACTACCATACAGATGTTACAGAGACAGGTTAAAGATGCTGGCAGATGACATATGAAAGGAGATTTCATTTTTATATATACAAAATGGAGAGCCTATACATGTATAATCTCCCTGTCTACTTGTTCTGTGCATGTATATCAATGCTAAGTTGCTTCAATCATGTCCAACTCTTTGCCACCCCATGGACTGTAGTCGACCAGGCTCCTCTGTCCGTGAAATTTTCCAGGCAAGAATACTGGAATGGGTTGCCATTTCCTCCCCCAACCCAGGGATTGAACCCTCATCTCTTCCATATCCTGCATTGGCAGGCAGGTTCTTTACTGCTAGTGACACCTGGGAAGCCTGTGTACATAATATACATATGTATATAAGCAAAAGACTCTGTGGTAGCTGAGATGATCAGGGTTCATAAATATATTTAAATACAATATAATTAGGCATCCAGACACAGATAAAGAAGCTACCCTTTGATTCAGTGATTTACAGAAAAAATACGAATGATCTTATCTCAGGGCTTCCCAAAGAGAGACAGCCTGGGAGCAGAAGTCGGGGGGGGCACTTTGAAGCAGCCCCCTCATTTGTTAACACTCTGTGCTGCCCCCTCCACCCGCCCTGCTCCCAGCACAACTCTACAGAGCACCCACTCTCAGGATTCACATTCGCATCCTGTAGTGTTTGCCCTTCAAACAGGCAGGAACTGGTTGCGTTCCGCAGCCCTGCTGAGTTAGTCCCGGTGGTCCATGTCCACAGCACAGCCTCCAAGCCTCTGCATTCACAGGAGGCCTGTCTGGCTTTATCTGTCTGCGAGGACTCGGGCCCTGACAATTGAACTCCCTGCCCCCAGAATAATGAGAAGATTTGAAAAGCCATTTAGTCATAACTCGATCAATCAATTTTCCTCACCAATGGGCCTCAGTGAAATTGCCTTAATTTCTCCCCTGGGTGGGGGGTGTGTGGCCAACAGGGACACCAGTGACATCTGAGTGGCAGGATGTGCTGGGCAGGGCCTGCAGCCGGCGGAGCTCAGCCAGGAGCCCTGGAGGCCGAGGGAAACAGCATTGTTTTAGCTGCGATTCAGACCAAACCTAGAGGTGAAAAGACAATCACACCACGGCCACAACGGCGAGACTCCTGAAATGGAAACCAGCTGTCTCTCGAAGGAAATTCCGGCTGCCCCTCGGTACCATGGGCGGCCAAGGATTAGCGCCAGGCGAGAGACGGAGAGAGACCCACGGGGAGACAGGGAGACATAGGATGGTTCCCCAGGCCCCCTGGGAGGAGAGCAGAGGCGGACTGAGGAGGAGGAAAGAAAAGAAACAAAGAAGGAGGCAATTCTGGAGAAGAAACATTCAAATTTGCTTACACGGAACCTCTCTAGCTCTGTGAAAGAAAGGTCTCCAACCTGGTGGTGGTGATCCCTGAATGATTTTGGGTTGGATCAGTGTATTTCCAGCCAGATTGTAAAGAAATTTGGTCAGGTACAAAAAAAAGTGGGAGCAGCGGGGCAGGGGTGTCTTTGGCAGTGTGAGGCCAGCTGGAGGCGTGCTCAACTGAAAGGCATATGGTTTGGATGATTTTCAGCTGAAATGAAAATTTTAGGCTTTCAAGGTCTACTTAAGAGAATTTTTTTAACCATCCCAAAATATAGCTTAAACAGTAGAAAAACAATTGCTCCAGAGGGTAAAAAATAGAGGAGGGTTGGGAGAGAGAATACGATGGTAAGCTTGAGTGAGACTATAAAATTTTCCCCAGGGAAGCCCTGGGTTTCAATTTTAATATTTGATAAATCTTTCTATATCAGAAAAGCTCTGATAAATTAGAAGTTGGGGATTAACATATACACACTACTATACATAAAATAGGTTAACAACAAAGACCTAGTGTATAGCACAGGGAACTATATTCAAGATCTTGGAATCATCTACAGTGGAAAAAAATCTGAAAAAGAAGATATATATGTGGGTATATAACTGAATCACTTTGCTGTACACTTGAAACTAACACAACATTGTCAATTAATTATACTTCAATTTTTTTCGGGTGCATTCAGGGTGGTAATTAAATTTAATTTTTTAAAAAAATGAAAGCATACACACAGAGAAAAAAAGAACTCTGAGTGCAAAAAATTTACAGAAACAGAGCTCAAGAGTTGGAGAATGTCATCTCCAGAGTGGTTCTAGTCTTAGACAAGAGAGATTACCTGGTGGACACACAGGATAAGGCCCCATGTTCACCTCCAATCCCAGGGGCAAACCTGGGAGCCTGAGCTGGTGACACACTCACCAAGCGGCATCCAGGTCCAGAACGAGATATGTGCTCACACAGCCGAGACTGCTGGCCATGATCTCCAAGGACAAGGGGGAACAGGAAGCCTTTGTCCTTCTGTGACAGAGGGTCACAGAAACAAGGAGCCAGGGGTGAGGAAGGAATGGAGGAAAATTATATGTTTGAAGGCAGAAGATGGAGAGACAGCAAAGATGAACAGTAAAGACAGGGAGGGGGAAGAATACAGATCTCAAATGTCTAAATTACCCTTGGCTCAAAGGTCTGGTTTACCACTGAAGCAGTGTAATTATAAAGTTGGCTTAAAACAGACCCAGGATCTAGTTACTAATTTCTTACTAGCAATAGCATCAAAACCCTTTCTGCTGGTAGCTGGTCTCTTGACAAAAACCGTGTGTCTCATACACGATGTGACCTATAGAGAGAACTGGTTTTAATCAGGCGGATCTATAAAATGGTATGCAATTGTGGTCTCCCTTCTCAGATGTCAACCCGAGCAGAGGAGAAAGTGAGGCTTGGAATTGTCAGAGTAAGTTGTGTGTGTGCTGGGCAGGGGAGGGGGGGTGCAGGGGTAGACATTTTACATAAATGCTCCCTTGTCCTACAGTATATAGGCTAAGTATGTCAGAAAACTCAGTGGGAACCCTCTGGTGGATTTGAGAAAAATGACCAGAAGCATTCCTGTTGTGTTCATGCTTTCGGACTGGATTCTGCTTGGCCTTAGAAAGGAAATTCTGGCCTGGTTACAGCCTTAAATGGGTGCAACATTCATTGCAGCAATGCTTTCATTCTTACCCCCGTTTAGTTAATAAGAACACAAGCATCAAAGGCACCTAGACCTTGACTCCTGTTTACCTTGGCAACTACAGAGCCAGTGTTCAAAGGAAGACTTGTTTATTTCTAAGACACAAAATTCCCATTGGTAAAAAAAAAAAATCTGTCTAGAATTTATACATGGTAGGCACCTTTATCCCTTTAACTATTACTTTTGTGTCCTTGGAAAAATGTCAAATTGCAAATGTGGATTGAAAAAAACAACATGGTAGGCATTTCAGAATAGAGATCCCAAACTCTTTCCCAATACAAGTAATGAATCAGTCAGTGATTCCTCATAATTAACAATCTCTGGTGGGAGGATTGTCACTGAACCCCAAGAATTGGGGAGTAGGTAGGGAGGTGGGCAGAAAGCCAGCGGAAAGGTGATCTGTGGACAGCACAGGGAAGCTGAGGCAGACTGGAGAGGAGGCCCTAGAAGAAAGAGAACACCTTCCTTCCATCTTTCTGAGACCTCAAGGGAGGCTGAGAAATTGTAAATAACCTTGTCTCACCTTTGTATTAGTGATACGATTGTCCTAGTATACCAGATTCCTAGAACAGAGATCAGAAAATAGACAAAAATCCCTCAGGGAGTCAGTGAGCCATTCACATGAAATAATATTAATTAAATATTATCTATTAATTTTTACAACAGATACATGCCCACCATGTATGAGGAGCCATCCTAGGTATTAGTGAGAAAAAAATGATTTTTATGCCATACCAATCATACTATTCAGACACTAGTATAAACAGTGTGTATAAAAGAGGTCATAACAGAGAGACCAGAATTTATAATTCTAGGAGTGATGGTTGAGCTAGGACTTCAAAGTGTTAGTCGCTCAATCATGTCCAATTCTTTGAGACCCCATGGACTGTAGCCCATCAGGCTCCTCTATCCATGGGATTCTCCAGGCAAGAATACTGGAGTGGGTTGCCATGCCCTCCTCCAGGGGATCTTCCCAACCCAGGGATAGAACCTGCATCTTCTGCATTGCAAGCAGATTCTTTACCATCTGAACCACAGGGACGCCTTCAAGAATAACCACAGTTTTGCTGAACTGAAGAGCTGATCGTGGCAGCGTGCTGGCTGATCTGAAAATCCACAGTCTGCTTCATCCTCAGACACATCTGGACTACATTTCCCAGTCTCCTTTGCAAATGAAGTGTGGCCATGTAACTGAGTTCCCGCCAATAGGATGAGAGTGGGAGGGACCTGGGTCACTTTCAATCTTATTCATAAACATCTTCACTTCCTCCCCAAGGCTCTTTTCCACCTTTCGTCAGGTAGATTGGAGATGATCCCCGGCCCATCTTGTCTATCAAGGATGGCAGAGTGAATTCAAATTATGAGCAAGTTCACAGTTAGTCTAGAATCTGAAGGACTGACAGGTGGAAGGCTGCTTCAGCAGCATGTTCAGCCCCACAGTGAGTTACGTGAGCAGAAATAAATTTCTCATGTCTGAGTCGATGTGCCCTGTCTGTCTGTTGTGACAGTCAGGCTTCCTTGCAGCTAAGATGCTGAAGATGGAGCAAGTGAGAAGGGGCACAGGTGCTCAGGGACCGACCAGCATGTCCAGGGATGCTCAGGCGAGACGGTACGTGCAGCAAGAGAGGAAGCAGAGCACAGATCACACATGCACTCAGGTTTGACTTTCCCCCCAGGCTGGTGCTTCTCTACCAGGGGCAGTTTTGGACACCACGCCTGACTCCCAGGGAACATATTATAATGTCTGGAGACACTTTTGGTTGCTACACCAAGGTCGAAGGAGGAGGTGCCACTGAAATATGTAGGTAGAGGGCAGGGATGCTGCCAACATCCTACAATGCACAAGACAGTGTCCTAAAATAAAGAATTATCTGGGTCAAAGGGACTGAGATGGAGAAACCCAGCTATGTCAATGGGGCATCAGCAAAATTTCTTAAGAAGAGAGGACCATGATCGTATTCGTGTTTCAGAGAGAGATTTCTGGTAACAACCTAGGAGAGTCATCAGAGAAAAGAAAAGTAGTTCCATCCTTTGTTTTAATTCAGTTCAGTTCAGTCGCTCAGTCGTGACTGACTTTTTGCTTCCCCATGGAGTGCAACATGCCAGGCTTCCCTGTCCATCACCAACTCCTGGAGCTTGATCAAATTCATGTCCATCGAGTCAGTGATGCCATCCAACCATCTTGTCCTCTGTTGTCCCCTTCTCCTCCTTTGTTTATCACATACCTACCGTACGTCAGACACCAGAGATACAAAGATCAATAAGTAATAGTCCAGCTGCTGCTGCTGCTGCTGCTAAGTCACTTCAGTCGCGTCCGACTCTGTGCGACCCCATAGACGGCAGCCTACCAGGCTCCGTTGTCCCTGGGATTCTCCAGGCAAGAACACTGGAGTGGGTTGCCATTTCCTTCTCCAATGCATGAAAGTGAAAAGTGATAGTGAAGTCGCTCAGTCATGTCCGACTCTAGCGACCGCATGGACTGCAGCCCACCAGGCTCCTCCGTCCATGGGATTTTCCAGGTAAAAGTACTGGAGTGGGGTGCCATTGCCTTCTCCGAATAGTCCAGCTAGTCTCATAATAATGGCTTTTCCGAGACTTGGGGAAATTCGACCTCTAGCCTCAGGGCTCTGCCTCGCAAAGCAGCGGTATCTGTGGCCATTTGTTATCAGTGAAGAGCCAACTAAAGTAAAACAAGAGAAGGTCCTGAGCTGGATCTGTGGTTGAGGAAATGGAAAAGAGGAATGTATTAGAGAAATTTTCAGAAATGAAATAAACCAGACTGGGTGTCAGAGTGGATGGAAAAGTTGACAGAAGTGGAAGCCAGTTCTGAGTAGATGGTGATGCTGAGCAGAACATGAGGAGAAGAGCTGAACAGAGGCTGTGACACGCACTCTTTCGGAGAGCTGTGAAAATCAGAGATTCCTATAGGACAGGTAAAGCGACTTACATAAGAAATACCTAGTCCAATAAGCCTTTTAAGAGATGTTTAACTTCACTAATAAGCACAGAAAAGAAAGCGAAAGTCACTCAGTCGTGTCTGACTCTTTGCGACCCCATGGACTATACAGTCCATGTAATTCTCCAGGCCAGGAAACTGGAGTGGGTAGCCTTTCCCTTCTCCAGGGTATCTTCCCAACCCAGGGATCGAACCCAGGTCTCCTGCATGGCAGGCAGATTCTTTACCAGCTGAGCCACAAGGGAAGTTCAATAAGCACAGAAATGGATAGTAAATCAAAATACTCTTTTGAATCTTTCAGATTGGCAAAATATTTTAATCATTAATATCCCATGTTAGCCCTGATACAATGAAACAGGAATTCTCACACTCCTTTGGGTGACTGCATAAATCTATTAAACAGAAAATTGACTGACACTTGAAAAAATATACATATTTCACTTCTAGGAATAAATTCTAAGGAAATAATCAAATGAGTATAAAAATGTATACATGCACCAAATTTTAACATAGTACTATTTACAGTGCCCTGGAAACAAATTTCCATAAACAGGGGACTGGTTAAATAAATTCCAGTACTTTTTGAACTAATGAAAAACTATGCAGCTACTAAAAATAACATTTATTGAATGGAAAGATATTCACACTGTTAATTATATTAACAAATTAGTAAAATTAATGTGACTAAAATTCAGCTTACTAAACAGCTTGCATAGTAGTTTCCCTTTTATGTTGAAAGTTAGATAGATCATCTAATAATTTATATCAGTAGATTTAAAAAGGTAAAAATGGTTGCCTGTGGGCAATGAGGTTTTATGTGAATTTTCACTTTTGGGGGAATACACACAAGGTTTTTACTTTTTGGTTATGCCTTTTATTGTCTGATCGTTTTCTGAAAATTTTTTCTTCGATGCAGCAGAAATAGCAGAAGTCCTTTAAAAGGTAGGTAAGAACCTCCAGCCTCCCCAAAGAAACAAAACCAAAAGAGAATGGCCTATTTAATTGTTTGTATTCAAACTGTTAGCCATGAAGACAAGTTCAAAGGAAGGGTAACTGTATGTGCCGGTCCTGGGTTATGCCTGCCGTCCTGGCATAGTTATGAAACTGTCCACTTTCTACCACAAAGTTTACTGGGTTGGAGGATAAACTATATGATCATTCTAATCAAAAGAGAAATCTACAGCTGTATCACCACCTGATTTTTCTCCTAAGAAACAGTTTTGCTAGTCTCCCAAAAGTTCCCCAGTTTGCATCCCCAGACCTGTCAACCTTGCTACTCCGACCATTTCATATATTATTTACAGAGAAAGAGACCCAGCTAACATATCCTGCCCTTTGATTTCCTCTAGCCAGCAGCTGAAGGAATTTATCTTAGAGTGGGTTGCCACTTCCTTCTCCATACCAAAGACTAAATTGTATCATTAAGGCTTTCATCTAAATCCTGTTATTTTGACTTTTTGACTCACTTGGCACTCTGTGATATATAAAGTAGCAACAATTTCTACAATGAGCAACTGTATTTGTTCACCAGAATTCTTTATATCCCTCAGACTTCTTCCCAGTTTCTTAATGGTTATACATTAGAAAATTTAAAAAATTGCCTGGCATGGTTTGAGTTTAACGGGAACATTTAAACAGACCTTCCCTACAAAGCTTATCAGTTAGTTACTTAACCTCTATGAATAGGTTAAATATTTTCTACAGTATTTATATAAATATGATACCTGGTTTCAAGTTAAACCTAATATAAAGGAAGTTATTCTTTACTTAAATTACTCCCGCTTCTTTTGGTTTTTATCTTCCCCTTCTTTACTACCACTTGTCTAAGAAAGAAATTCACAAGGCAGATGTGGAAGTGTCGCTTTATAAATACAAGATGCCGCCAGTACACTGCTGATGTCCTTGTTTTAGGGAAAGAAAAGGTGACTATTCCTTCAGGATGTATGCTTTGGCTGTGAAATTGAGATCTCATATCAAGTCAAAGGACGATGTCAAGTTTAAAAACAACCTGGAAATAAAACAATCTATGTGCTGAATTCAGAGTGATGATGCGGAGGCTTGTATGATACACAGAAAGCATCTCAGCGTGTTCTCAGCTCTCAACAAAGCCTGCCTTGTTCCCTTCATCTCCCAAAGGCTCCAAGCACACATACACTACAAACTCTTTGCCAATTGAGAATCGCTCCGCTAAGTGCTACATTCATTCCCACAGGCTATATTTATTCATTTTTTCAACAAAAAGTGGCATATTGAATATGTATTCCTGGAAATTCCTGAAATCCATTCATTAGGTTTTCAGTCAGTTTCTCAGACACCTCCACATCCCGGGAGCCAACCCCAGCCAAGTCGAGCCTCAGATGCTCCACAATCAAATGCCTTCAGATCCAGCAGCGGGGCAAGAAAAAGGCCTTTAGGCCAAGACTGTGCGATGGTCCGTCATCACCTAGCCCTGCATGTCACCTTTTAGCTCACAATAAACCCAGTCCCCTAACTATGACACCACCCAAACTGTTGCCTTCATCCACACATCCCACATCTTCTGCCTTCTATTTGTTTTCTTAAACCCAGAATGGATGCCAATTAGACCAGGTTATGGCCAACTCACTCCTGTGATCTGGGTCAGCCCTTGAAAGTAGGTGGGTGGGAGGGAGAAGTCAGGCCAGCAGGTCACCCACTGGTGAGAGCTCACCCTTAACCATCTCCTCCAGCACACAGTGTGTTATTTAGAGGATATTCAGCAAAGACCTTGACAGCTCAAAGGCTATTGTATACCCAGCACATTTTCCATATCAAGGAAAAGAAACTCCCCTTGAAATTCATCTAAAATTGGGCAGTTTCTCAGAATCGTGGACGTAGTGAACAGATTGGTGGTTGCCAGGGGGATTGAGGGAGGGTTGAAGTGGGAGGCTGGGATTAGCAGATGCCAACTATTGTATCTTGGATGGATAAACAAGGTCCTCCTGTATAGCACAGGGAGCTATATTCAGTATCCTATGATAAACATGATGGAAAGCAATTTTAAAAAAAAGAATGAATATATATTTATAACTGAATCACTTTGCTGTACAGCAGTAATACAACATTGTAAATCAATTATACTTCAATAAGTAAATAAATAAATAAGTTGGGCAGTGTCTAATAGAACAAAAAAAAATAAACATTTCTTTTTTAAATCACATATCCTCATTGTAAAAATTTATATTCAGGGAAGACTATAGTTCCAGTGCTTTCAGTTCAGTTCAGTTCAG
Source organism: Cephalophus harveyi (assembly GCA_006410635.1). NCBI lineage: Eukaryota > Metazoa > Chordata > Mammalia > Artiodactyla > Bovidae > Cephalophus > Cephalophus harveyi. Next base: position 28,322 of record SJYT01053779.1, read on the forward strand.
TCCAGTCACTCAGTCGTGTCCAACTCTTTGCAGCCCCATGAACTGCAACATGCCAGTCCTCCCTGTCCATCACCACCTCCCGGAGTTCACTCAAACTCACATCCATCGAGTCAGTGATGCCATCCAGCCATCTCATCCTCTGTCGTCCCCTTCTCCTCCTGCCCCCAATCCCTCCCAGCATCAGAGTCTTTTCCAATGAGTCTCTTTGCATGAGGTGGCCAAAGTACTGGAGTTTCAGCTTTAGCATCATTCCTTCCAAAGAAATCCCAGGGTTGATCTCCTTTAGAATGGACTGGTTGGATCTGCTTGCAGTCCAACGGACTCTCAAGAGTCTTCTCCAACACCACAGTTCAAAAGCATCAATTCTTTGGCTCTCAGCCTTCTTCACAGTCCAACTCTCACATCCGTACATGACCAATGGAAAAAAACATAGCCTTGACTAGACGGAACTTTGTAGGCAATATAATGTCTCTGCTTTTCAATATGCTATCTAGGTTGGTCATAACTTTTCTTCCAAGGAGTAAGTGTCTTTTAATTTCATGGCTGCTATCACCCTGCAGTGATTTTGGAGCCCAAGAAAATAAAGTCTGACACTGTTTCCCCATCTATTTTCTATGAAGTGATGGGACCAGATGCCATGATCTTCATTTTCTGAATGCTGAGCTTTAAGCCAACTTTTTCACTCTTTTCTTTCACTCTCATCAAGAGGCTTTTTAGTTCCTCTTCACTTTCTGCCGTAAGGGTGCTGTCATCTGCATATCTGAGGTTATTGATATTTCTCCTGGCAATCTTGATTCCAGCTTGTGCTTCTTCCAGCCCAGCGTTTCTCATGATGTTCTCTGGATATAAGTTAAATAAGCAGGGTGACAATATACAGCCTTGACGTACTCCTTTTCCTATTTGGAACCAGTCTGTTGTTCCATGTCCAGTTCTAGATTTGATTATTTCTAAAATCTCCCTTCTGCTTGAAATTTACATTGTTCTACAAGAAAATGGATTTTATATTGAAACCCCTATAGTATCGCAAAGAACTGCGAAGGATACCTTTTCCCTTCCTTCTAACCTGAAGCCCACAGGCTGTTTCTTAGATTAGCAAAGTGCCCAGGTGTTTGGCTGTTCTGGAAAATGCCTGAACCTTAGAGGCAGGGGCTGCTCTAGAGCTGAAGAAACAAGGATACAAATACTAACATGAAATGCTGCAACTCCAACAAAAGGAGAATTCAGGCTTTCTCCTTAGCTTAGAGATCTTTCCTGGAAAAGAAAAGTCACCTGCAAAACAACAGCCCCTAATCAGTAGGCTCTAAACCGAATCTTTTTACAGCAGGGAGGAAGGTTCAGAGAAGCCTGAACTGCACTCCGGAGGCCCCCAACCCCCAGGATCCAGCACTTGCTCTGGGGGCTGTGGGGACAGAGGCCAACCCCCCACAGCCTCCCCACTCCCCAGTCTGGCTTCACATCATGGAGAAAGAGAAGGATTCTCCTCCTGCTCAAACCACAGTTCCTCTGACTCTAGCTCTTAAATCCAGTCTCATTCAGAAGCAACTAGAAAATGTAGTTGATATAGAGATTGATTCCAGACAAGAGATCAGGATAAGGGCAGTGACCTTCTGTGAACCCAGAGCAAGGCAATGTCTTAAGCTATAACAGAAAGTGCGTCCATGCTCAGTCACTAAGTCATATCTGACTCTTTGCAACCCCATGAACCATAGCCAGCCAGGCTCCCCTGTCCATGGCATTTCCCAGGCAAGAATACTGGAGTGGGTTGCTGTTTCCTTCTCCACCAGAGGATCTTCCCAATCCTGGGAGCGAACCTGAGTCTCCTTCTTGGCAGGCGGATTCTTTACCACTTAGCCGCCTGGGAAGCCCTCAACAGAAAGCACTTGGGTTCAATAAAATGGTTATGCTTTGTAAGAATGGACATTACAGAACCATGGATTGGGCAAGTCTCAGCAGGTCTTGTGGATTTGGGTTGATCTGCCTGTGTCAGGAGGGATTTGAGAGCTCCTTATCACCAAATCCCAGCCCATGAATGGGGAAGCAGCCAACAGCTAGAAGACTCTCAGCCCCCAGCCCCACAGAGACAGGAGGAGGAAGTCCACACCTCTTTCTGCATCTCAGCTCAGTCAGGTGAGGTCCCTCCCACAGACAGGAGGGACCCAGCATCTTTGGGGACCTGAGCATCCATTCTCCTTCTCAAGGGCAGCAGACTTCAGGTAGGTGAGCCAGGAATGGGGCCTCACACTTCAGAGTCAGAAGCTGCTGAGAACAGATATTCACTTTCCCTTCCACACTTGGTAGATGCAGAAAATGGCAAAGACCCAAGCCCAGCCAACCTGCTCTTGAGCCGGAACCCTGGGCACGGGGCTGCAGGGGGATGCTGCCGAGTCATTGCACCAGGGACAGCTGAGACACAGGGGATAACCAGGCTGTTCTGGTCATAAAATACTTACATGCCTTCCTGCTTCTTGGGTCTTTGAAGCATCTGTGAGTTCATTTCTAAGGATCGCTCTCATGGACTCTGTGATCTTTGTTCCCTGCTATTTCCTACTCTGCCACCCTCCATGACCACATCTTCCATGAAGTCCCCTATGGCTATGTCAATTAGAACCTTGCTCTGTGGCTGAAGCTCGGTGCCTGATAGGGGGATGCCTGTAGGTATCTCATAGGTATTCTGCTGGGTAAAAGGCATACATCATTAGACTCAAGCTCTCCACAGGGAGTCACTGAAAAATAAACTACCAGAGAAAGTGGCATCTCCATGTGATGGGTAAACAACCAGATGTAGAAAGCAAAGAATCCATTCATAAATAAATAGTGGGAAAGGTCTGAGAGCCTAACCTCAGAACTCAGCTCTTTTCTCGGTTAACTGTAACAATAGCAACAATACAACTAATACTTACTGAGCTCTTGCCACATGCTAGACTCTATTCTAAGGTCCCCTTGCTTTAGTTCATTCAATCCTTCAATTCATTTAGCTCATAAGGGCAGTTGCTGTGAATACCCCCACTGCACAGATGAGACGGTTGAAGCCCAGAGACCTCCACCTACCTCCCAAGATCCCACAGCTGGTAAATGATTGACTCAAAATCCAAACCCAGGCAACTTGACTCCAATCCCATTTACTTAGTCGTAAACCCCTGCCCTACACAGCTCTAAAGCTGAAAGCTTGTAGACAGTCAGGGCCATGAGTTCAGTGTCATCTGAAAATAAAGCATATTTTAATTTAAGCAGCTCTGATAATAGTTGACAATGGCATTGACGTAAGGACAAATCGAGGTGGCACAGCGGTAAAGAATCCGCCTGTCAATGCAGGAGACACAAGAGATGTGAGTTTGATCCTTAAGTCGGGAAAATCCCCTGGAGTAGGAAATCGTAACCCATTCCAGTTTTCTTGCCTGAAAAATTCCATGAACAGAGAAGCCTGGCGGGTGGCAGTCCATGGGGTCGCAAAGAGTTGGACACAACTGAACGTGCACATTCTTCATTCTAGGACAAATATATTACTATGTATTTGTTATATATGTATATCATATAATATATATATTACTATATATACATACTAAAACATTTTCTTTGGCCTAAAAGTTCTTTTTGTTTTCCTTCTGACTTTAAAAGAAATGCAAACATTGTCACAGGCCCCTAAAAGTACAGTGGACTTTGGGCACTCAGCCTACCAGTGAAGAAGTCGGCCTTGGTGGCCAGTTGAACATGGGGTCAATTTGCAGCAGGGAGGGGGTTACATCATTTCCTTTAGTTCAGTTCAGTTCCATCACTCAGTCGTGTCCGACTCTTTGCAACCCCATGAACCGCAGCATGCCAGGCCTCCCTGTCCATCACTAACTCCTGCAGTCCACCCAAACCCATGTCCATTGAGTCAGTGATGCCATCCAACCACCTCATCCTCTGTTGTCCCCTTCTCCTCCTGCCCTCAATCTTTCCCAGCATCAGGGTCTTTTCAAGTGAGTCAGCTCTTCACATCAGGTGGCCAAAGTATTGGAGTTTCAGCTTCAACATCAGTCCCTCCAATGAACACTCAGGACTGATCTCCTTTAGGATGGACTGGTTGGATCTCCTTGTAGTCCAAGGGACTCTCAAGAGTCTTCTCTAACACCACAGTTCAAAAGCATCAATTCTTCGGCGCTCAGATTTCTTTATAGTCAAACTCTCACATTCATACACGACTACTGGAAAAACCATAGCCTTGACTAGACGGACTTTTGTTGGCAAAGTAATGTCTCTGCTTTTTAATATGCTATCTAGGTTGGTCATAACTTCCCTTCCAAGGGGCAAGCGTCTTTTAATTTCATGGCTGAAATCACCATCTGCAGTGATTTTGGAGCCCAAAAAAATAAAGTCTGACACTGTTTCCACTGTTTCCCCATCTATTTCCCATGAAGTGATGGGACCGGATTCCATAATCTTAGTTTTCTGAATGTTGAGCTTTAAGGCAACTTTTTCACTCTCCTCTTTCACTTTCATCAAGAGGCTCTTCAGTTCTTCTTCACTTTCTGCCATAAGGGTGGTGTCATCTGCATATCTGAGGTGATTGATATTTCTCCCGGCAATCTTGATTCCAGCTTGTGCTTCTTCCAGCCCAGCATTTCTCATGATGTACTCTGCATATAAGTTAAATAAGCAGGGTGACAATATACAGCCTTGACAGACTCCTTTTCCTATTTGGAACCAGTCTGTTGGTCCATGTCCAGTTCTAACTGTGGCTTCCTGACCTGCATACAGGTCTCTCAAGAGGCAGGTTAGGTGGTCTGGTATTCCCATCTCTTTCAGAATTTTCCACAGTTTATTGTGATCCACACAGTCAAAGGCTTTGGCATAGTCAATAAAGCAGAAATAGATGTTTTTTGGGAAGTCTGTTGCTTTTTCCATGATCCAGTGGATGTTGGCAATTTGATCTCTGGTTCCTCTGTCTTTTCTAAAACCAGCTTGAACATCTGGAAGTTCACGGTTCACGTACTGCTGAAGCCTGGCTTGGAGAATTTTAAGCATCACTTTACTAGCGTGTGAGATGAGTGCAATTGTGCGGTAGCATTCTTTGGAATTGCCTTTCCTTACCTTAAGGGAAACTTAATTACAGAAACAGTGGAAATCCTGACCTTGTTTTATTATACTTCACTTTATATATGCACTTAGAATATACTGAATTTTCTACAAATTGAAGGATGGTGGCAACTCTGCCTCAAACAAGTCAACTGACACCATTTTTCCAACAGCCTTTGCTCACTCGTGTCTCTGTCTCACATTTTGATAATTCTTGCTACATTTCAAACTTTTTCATTATTGTTATATGTTATGGGGATTATGATCAGTGATCTTATGTTATTACTGCAAAACAGATTATGACTGCCTAAAGGTTCAGGCGATGGTCAACATTTCTTAACAATAAAATATTTGTAATTAAGGCATACCTATTAGTTTTTTGGACATACTGCTAAAACACACTTAACAGATTACAGTATAGTCCAAACCTAACTTTTATATACACTGGGAAACCAAAAAATTCAAGTGACTCACTTTATTGTAGTATCCACTTTATTCTGTTGGCCCAGAACCAAAGCGGAAATACCTCCAAGATCTGGCTGGATACTCCTGGGGAGTGATGGGTGGCAAGGAGACAGAACAAACCCAAGCACTGTAACTATTAATAATATTCACACGCCTTGAAACGTCCTTTGACGATGCCTTAAGAAAACGCCTCTGTACCTGTGATGACCCAAATGGTGACAAATGGCCTGATGAGTTCTATTGAATTCTGGTGCCGTCATCCAGCCTTGGGTAAAATTCACTCATCTCTCTTGATAGCTCAGTTGGTAGGTAAAGAATCCACCTGCAATGTAGAAGACCCTGGTTCAGTTCCTGGGTCGGGAAGATCCACTGGAAAAGAGATAAGCTACCCACTCCAGTATTCTTAGGCTTCCCTTGTGGCTTAGCCGGCAAAGAATCTGCCTTCAATGCAGGAGACCCGGATTCGATCACTGGTTTGAGAAGATCCCCTGGAGAAGGGAAAGGCTACCCACTGCAATATTCTGGCCTAGAGAATTCAGAGTCAGACTCAACTGAGTGACTTTCACTTTTCTTTCTCTGGTTCCTCGGTTGTCAAATGACATGATCAGTTCAGTCAGTTCAGTTCAGTTGCTCAGTCGTGTCTGACTCTTTGCGACCCCGTGGACTGCAGCATGCCAGGCCTCCCTGTCCATCACCAACTCCCAGAGCTTACTCAAACTCATGTCCATTGAGTCGGTGAATTCAGATCTGCTGTCTCTTATACACATCTAGATGTGTATAAGAGACAGAATTTTTTTAAAGCCATTCTTTTTTTTTTTTTTTCTGCTGGTCCAGCATTTAGGGAAATTCTTATGCAACTGTCTCTTATACACATCTAGATGTGTATAAGAGACAGCTCCCAGAGCTTACTCAAACTCATGTCCATTGAGTCGGTGATGCCATCCAACCATCTCATCCTCTGTTGTCCCCTTCTCCTCCCACCTTCAATCTTTCCCACCATCAGGGTCTTTTCAAATGAGCCATTTCTTTGTGTCAGGTGACCAAAATATTAGAGTGACATGATAAAAGTCTATAACTCAGAAGACTGCCGTGGGGACCAAATGAAGTAACACAAGTGGAGCTTCACGTGTCCTCTGCAGAGTAAACACTGGACAAACGTCAGCTAAAACGGTCAGGCCGCCACATTATTGTCACTGCTTTTCCACAGCCACTGTCACTGCTGCCACCCATCGGAGGCCACAGAGGAACTATGCTGACTCGGAACTTACCTGCTGGGTAAGAGGTCTGTGACCACACCTGTATACATCTCAGGTGAAAAGTTTAAGGCCAATTCCAAACATCTGACTCCTATATATCATAATTCATGAAACAACCAACAGATGATACAAGTGCTAAGAACACACAAAAACAATTTTAAAAAATAATAAAGGAAGAAAGGACTTCCCTGGTGGTCCAGTGGTAAGACTCCATGCTCCTAATGCAGGAGACCTGGGTTCGATCCCTGGTGAGGGAGCTAGATCTCACACGCCACAACTAGGACCCAGCACAGCCAAATAGGAATTAAAAAATCAAATAAATAACTTTAAAAAAATAAAGAGAAGCCCCTAAAATAGAGCCATGTACTAAAGCAGCCATGGCCTAAGGAGGAAACAACCTCTGGGGAAAACGTATATCAATGAGGGTAGGCACATGCTCAAAACTAAGTTACACAAACCAGGTCTACGTACAAGCCAACGAGGCTGCAATCCCACCAAGTACAGCTGAACAGAAGCCACTTACAGCTCCAGAGGCAACGACAGATTTTTATCAAGTAAAATCACAGGGGGAGAAAGGGAAAAGTAGAACATTTAGTCTGTTGTCACAGATATTTGAAGTATTAGAAAACATATCCTAACCCCAAGGAGTAACTCGCTATTCAAGAGGTAATTCAAGAAACTGCCAGAGAGCGTTTGAGAAAGAAGTAAAGTAAAAGGGCAGGAATTCTACCCTGGGAACAGCCAGGAAATCTTGAAACAACGTATTCATGTCCTGAGGGGACAAACTACCCCTGAATTTGAAAGAGGCGCTTGCAAAGAAAGGAGAGCTAACAGATAAGGGTGGTGTGAGGCTGGGATGAAAGGATCGGAGTTAGCAAGAGCACTGACGCAGTTGTCTGTCGGGAAGCAGGCCTGTTCCCCCAGAAGGGGCGTTGTCATGGCACCAGCGCAGGATAAGACCTGATTCATCGCTGCCCAGGTCCCCCTGCTCCTGCCCTCTGTTACACCTGAAACGGGAGCCGTGTTCTGTAGGAAACAACAGAAATGGGGTGAAAAGTGTCATGCTTGAGCTGCCCGGCACTCTGGGCAACTGGAAGAAAGTGGAGCTGGCAGATACGGTAAGATAATCTGGGGGAGATGCTTGTTTTTTTATTTAATTCTTATTTTATATTAGAATATAATTGACTCACCATGTTGTGTCAGTTTCAGGTGTATAGCAAAGTGATCCAGTTATATAATACATGATGTGTAGATTATATATGCGGTCTTTTTCAGATTCTTTTCCCACAAAGGTTATTATAGAATATTAAGTAGAGTTCCCTACGCTAAACAATAGGTTCTTCTTGGTCATTTATTTTATGTATAGTATGTAGTGAGTGTATATTAATCCCAAACTCCTAATTTCTCCCTCCCCCCGACCTTTCCCCTTTGGTAACCATAAATTTGTTTTCTATGTCTGTGAGTCTGTTTCTGTTTTGTAAAATAAGTTCATTTGTATCATTTTTTTTTTTTTAGATTCCACATATAAATGATATCATATGATGTTTGTCAATGTTTATTTTTAAAAGAAAAGGAGATTCTTTGATCCCAGTGTATCCCAGTGTGAAGCCCAAGCCGGGGTGGGAGGGCTGGGAGTTGCCCCTGGGGGCCCCCACCAGCTGGAGGGAGAACCTGTCCCGCCCATAGGAAATGGATTTAACAGTGTCCCCAGGCCAGATGGAGGGGCCTGAAACCTAATGGCACCTTTCCCCACTGGTAACTCGCACCCCAAGCAGACGAGACGATATCCTGTGGGGCTGGTGGGAGGAAAAGACAGAAAGGGAGCACCAGCCCTTCATCCAGCCCAGCTGTCAAGACACAGCTGACATCGCTGCCACCACCCTGGTCCTGCTCTCACCATTTCTCCCGGGACTGTGATGGTGTTGGTGTTCTTCAACACATCCTCCCCACCACGACTTAACCCTCCTCCCACTCGCAGAATCTCTGCCACCCTGCCTGCCACCAGGCACTCCTGCCAAGGCTCCCATCTGAACTCCCAGCTTTCCTGCTTCAGCGTCTCCAATGACTCCCTGTACGCTGTCAGCAAACTATGTGGACCCAACCTGGCTTGTAAGTTATGAATGGTTTCTAACTTCCATGTTTAAAGATCTGTAAAAGGAAAAAAATAATATCATGTGACAGAGATGTCTGTTGCCTGCCAAGCCTGAAATACTTACTCTCTGGCCCTTTTCAAGATTTGTCACCCCTTACAACTCTGGTGATGAACAAAAAAGTCTGCCTGTGCACGAGATCGTCCATGATCAGATGCTAACTCATCGGTCAAGCTTCACTCACAGGCCGCAAGCCCTCTGAGGCCAGCCATTGCCTTGCTCAGGGACACACTCTCTAGAAACAGGTTGCTTCATCCAACCTCTTGCCAGCGCTGTGTAGCTGCATCTCTGAGGGCCAGCTCCCTGGACAGTAGACTGTGGCTACCATCTTTGCAGCCCAGCCCCAGGCCTGACATGTTGTCCACATACCACAGGTACTTACTGTATTTCCCTTGTTGTACAGCAAGTCCCCCTGGGTTCAATCCCTGGGTTGGGAAGATCCCTGGAGGAGGGCATGGCAACCTACTCCAGTATTCTTGCCTGGAGAATCCCCATAGACAGAGGAGCCTGGTGGGCTACAGTCCATGGGGTCACAAAGAGTCAGACACAATTGAGTGAATAAGCATAGCACAGCAAGTCCCCTACATACAAACAAGTCCCTTTCCAAGGGAGAGCTGTAAGTCCAGTTTGTTTATAAGTCCAACAAAATTAGCCTAGGTACCCAACTAATACAATCAGCTATATAGTACTGTACTGTTATACTTTATAATACTTTTCACACAAATAATATGAAAAAAAAAACAAACACAAAAGAATAAAACAGTTTTAATCCTATAGTACAGTACCTTGAAAAGTACAGTACAGCAATTGGCATACAGGGGCACATTCGCATCTTTGAAAGTTCACAGCTTGCAGAGGACTGTCTGTATTTGTTACCAAAGAGCAATTCTTCTCATGCATATCAATCTCTATTTTCTCACCTTTAAAAGAATTTTAAGCTCAGTGATTTTTAAGCCCTCTGGCTCTGAAGTGACGTGATTCTATAAGAGAGAGATTTTAAGCTAAAATGTGAACTAGAAAAAAATGTCTTGCCTGTGTCTCCTCAGAGAATTTCAGAAACTAGTGCTCAATTTACAATAGCCAACACATGGAAGCAACCTAAATATATATCAACAGCTAAATGGATAAAGATATGGTACATATATACAATGGAATACTACTCAACCATAAAAGATGAAATAATGGCATTTGTAGCAACATGGATTGACCTAGAGATGAGTGAAGTAAGACAAAGACAAATATTATCAGTTATGCATGCATGCTAAGTCACTTCGGTCATGTCTGACTCTTTGAGACACTAATGAGTGTAGCCCACCAGGCTCCTCTGCCCATGGGATTCTCCAGGCAGGAATACTGGAGTGGGTTGCCATGCCCTCCTCCAGAGGATCTTCCTGACCCAGGGATCGAAACTTTTTTATGTCTCCTGCACTGGCAGACAGGTTCTTTACAGGAGTGCCACCTGCGAAACCCCATAATATCTGTTATATGTGAAATCTAAAAAAAAAAAAATATATATATATATATATATATACAAATGAACTTATTTGTGAAACAGAAACAGACTCTGACTGTGCGCTTTCTCTCAGTCCTGCCCACAGCCATCTGCAAAGCTCACGCTCACCACACTGGGGGTACCCACGGGGTGCCAGCCATGGGGTAGGTGTGTGCAGGGTGAGATGACTGCAGTGTTTGGGGTGCCCATGGGCCAGCTGGGGGGATCTGCAGTCAAGGTGTCCCTGATGGCTCCAGGGTGGGCTTCCTGATGGGAGTCCAAAGAGAAGTTCATAAGGTTCTCCTACCCCAAGCCAGCCTGCTGTCCGCCCAGCACCCCCCGCAGTGGTACATGCTCATCAGCATCGGCGATGGTGGGGGAGAGAAGTAGGTGGTGCCCCTTGGAGCTGGGGAAGCCTGGTGCTCACTGACAAGGTCCTCTGGGCCCTGGGCTGTACCGCCTCATGGGGGAGGGGTCACAGGTGAAGTAGGGCGTCCTCCGGAGACAGGCTGCGACCTGGGACCATTTGCTGCCGTGCTTGTGCCTGGACAAAGGAGATGTTTGTCTCCTCCAGCAACAAAATACAAAGAAACTTAAAAGGGACTAAAAATCACTGCGTGCATGTGCAATGAACGAAAAGACACACAAAAACCAAAAAGAGCCCAGCTGCCACTTCAGAGGCGTCAGGAGCAACAGCAGGGCGTTGGGAGCGAAAGCAGGGCACTACGCACATGCCCCTTGCACACAGCACCACCTAAGGGGTCAGCAAAACACCTAAGCCACCTCTCCAGGCTGACCCGGAACCCACCCCACCCTCACCCCATACAAGGAACACACTTGCCCCACCTAAGACAGCAAGGAAGGGCACCTGTTACTTGTTCTCAATTCCCTCCACCCCACCCGCTGCAGCAGGGCCCAATAAAGCCTTGCCTTAATTCCTTATCTGACCTTTCATCAATTTCTGTTGAGGGAGGCCAAGCACTTTGGTCAACAACACTCCTAGTCTCTTCATTGCCTCCCATCTCATGCGGGAACTGCTCCATTGCCCTCATCAGACCCCCACAAAGGCCCTCTCGACTGAGGGTGATGGTCAACAGCAGTATTCTTTGAGGAAAAGATGGGGAAAAACTCCTATTCCATCGTTTTGATGGTGCCCTCGTCTGTAAGTGACATTTCCATGCCATCTGGGACTTTCCTTCACCTGACACTTGCCTGACCCAGTGCCCACAAAGGCTCGGAGTACCAAGGCTAGGTTTTCTTCCATCCTCTCTTTACTTCCATCATAAAGACGCATCTTTGGGGCTTATTGGCAACATGCCAAGGAACGTCACTTCGGTGTTTTAATCTGTCACCGCACCTCTGCACAAGGCTCCCTCCTTGAACTAGAGAACGTGGCCCAGGGGAACCAGGGCCGCAGCAGCGCCTGCCACTGGCAGCCTCTGCCTTCTAGAAACAGTCCTAGACATGTCTTCCTGGGAGCAGCTGCTCCTGTACAGATCAAAGCCCTGAAAGGTCAGCCAAAGTCCCTCAGTCATCACCCCCTGCCAGAGAGGACACTGAGCTTCTTCTCTGCACTGGCCTAGTACCCTCTTTACATGGTATTCCCCAAGGGCTTCCCCAAAGCAAGAAAATAATTCCCCAAATTTGAAAGGGAGAAGGACCAGCTATTTAAAAAAATCTTGACTCTTGCTGACCTAGGTATTAGAGTGAGCTGCGAAAGAAATAGAAATTTAAAGTTGTGATTAAAAAAAAATTTTTTTTCTGGGAAATACAAAGATAATGTGGTACATATGAGGGTGTCTAAGAAAAAAACAACTAATTCACATCTGTTTCATGATCAGGAAACTAAGCTTAGGCAGGAAGGTTAGGGACTTATTAAAGGGCATATACTTACTCCAGGATTGGAATTATACTTTTATATAAAGTAAATATATACACATAATGGTATATATTTATTCACATATAAATATGGTATATTTTATATATACATACATAATTATATATTTATATATAAATATAGAACTCTGTTTACACATGCAAATATATACATATAATTACATATTTTATAGAGATAATAAATATATATTTTATATATTACATATATAATTTCCAAGCTAGTGTTTATATAATGTGAGAGTCACTCAGTTGTGTCCAACTCTTTGCAACCCCATGGACTGTATAGTCCATGGAATCCTCCAGGCCAGAATACTGGAGTGGGTAGCCTTTCCCTTCTTCAGGGAATCTTCCCAACCCAGGGATTGAACCCAGGTCTCCCATATTGCAGGCGGATTCTTTACCATCTGAGCCACATGGGAGGTCCTTGTTTATACAATACCAGGCTATCGTTAGGTTTTTGCAGATGGCACTAGTGGTGAAGAACCTGCCTGCCTATGCAGGAAATGTAAGAGATGTGGGTTCAGTCCCTGGTGCGGGAAGATCCCCCGGAGAAGGAAAGAGCAGCCCACTCCAATATTCTTGCCTGGAAAAGTGCATGGGCAGGGGAGCCTGGCAAGCTACAGTCCATTGGGGTTGCAAAGAGTCGGACAGGACTGAGCATAGCGCAACAGCAAGCTATCTTTACAGAGAGAGTCATGGATTGGTTTTCCCTAGTTGGTCTGTTGGTAAACTTGACGAAGACACTGCACATTCTGTCTCTGAGAAGCTTAACTTGAATGAGACACGGACAATTTAAACAAGGTCCCAAGGTGGGTGATGGATGATCTTTGATAAACACATGAATATATAGACATCTCTCATTATCCATTCCATGGGCAGAGATGTCAGTCAGAAAAATTAAGAGCAACAAATGATGGACAGGCCATATCTTTGGCTGAGTGGCAGAAAAGTCATCCAACCCTGGCATCAGGGAGGGACCATTGGAATCCAGCTAGAAACTAGGGAGGTTCCCTGTGGCCGGTGCTCAGGATAGTTACCTCCAGCTGAGGACTCAACAGTGAAGTACTTCTGTGGTTTGTATTCCAAATCATCCCAGTCCTCCACCTACAAAAATGTCTGGAAAAAAAAAAGTCAGAAATCAAAGTTAATTTACACAACACAGAGAAAACCAAAATGCACCGAAACTGTATAACATTTTCTTTTATGAAGAAAGACTACTTCAAGAGACAGATTCTGCAGTAATCCGTTCTGCTGCTAAGACGATTAAACAGGCGGGGGTGCCGCGGAGGAAAGACTGTGGACCAGATCCTCTCCCAGGGAGAGGGAGAAATCACAGAGATTTTCCATAAATCTCTTCTCGTAATTTGAAAACCAGAAGGAGATAACTGAGTGACAGCCCCAACCATGCCTGTCTAGGTGGTGACTAAGCCACGGCCATCATCTTTCCAGTCAGCAGGAGGGAGGCTCCCTTCTCTTTCCATGAGGTCACAGCCATTCATCCCCCGAGTATTATCACCTGACCCGGTAGCATCAGATCATTCTGTTCCTGGGAGGAGCGACGGGTCTTGCTCTGCCCCAGAAAGACATCCCCACTGCTTCCGTGGTGAACTAAATTGAACAGGCTTGGACGCCACCCCAGACACCAGCTTTCAGCCAGGGATGCTCCGCCAGCCCTTGCAACCAAGAGCAGTTTTCTTCACTGTGCACTGATGTTTGCAAGCAGATCCAGGTACAAGAAGGCAGATTGTGCTTTCAGATGCTCTTCTCAGGGGTCCACCTGTCTACTGTCAGAGAATGTCCTCTGTAACTGCAGCCCAAGTGATGAACAATTAACCCTCTCCAAGACCCACGCCCCAAAGCCAATTTTCTCTGATTATTTGGCTCTCTGGTCACTAACGTGTTCTGTCTCAGCCTTTCTGCCTCAACACAAAAAGATGAGGACTATCCCTGTCCTGTTCCAGCTCATCCCCTCAGAATCTTGCAGAGTCAGAAGGATTTTCCACTTTCAGAGAGCCAACTCAATCTGTTGACAGAGTTTTAAAAGATAGCAGAAATGTTTTTCTTTTTTTGAGCCAGAGCCACTATCAGTCACAGTTGTTGAGCTTGAGATTACTTTAGAGTTTTCAGTGCCACATGAAAAAAAAAAATCACAGTACAAATACCCACGCTTGAAAAAATGGAATTTGATCTTCCAAGAGTTAACTTGCCTACATAGTTTTCAACCATGACTGATTTTCTCAACTCCTAGCTAGATTTCAAGCATTCTGTGTTCATTTCCTCATCTTCCAGCATCATTTCTCTTGCTAAATGGGGGAGATTCCTTCATACAATCCCACCTGATCTTCAAGAGACCCCTGATTCTTCCAACATGTTCTTGATACCTTGGTGTACACTTCACCTGCATCTCTCATCTTTCCTCAGATTCCACCTAGACTGTGCCTGCCTTTTATGTGACATGAGAGTCTATCTTATCAACAATTAGGTTATAAATTCCTTGAGGACAAAAATGTTCATTTGTCACCTCTTTCATATGCATGTCCCTGCCTCCCAGTGATGACCACGTACCCTCACATGTGAAAAATTATACATTTAATTTTTTTTGGATTGCACCACACAGAATGTGGGAACCCTCATATCCTGCATTGGAAGTGTGGAGTTCTAACCACTGAATCACCAGGGAAGTCCCTACATTTCTTTTTAAACTTGAAACTACTCCAAACAAGAAAGCAACAAAAACACTAGAGTGCTGGTGATCCTTTTCAGTTTGTACTTCATTCCAAGGAAATTTATTTAAAGCCATTTTTTTTTTTTTTTTTCTGCTGGTCCAGCATTTAGGGAAATTCTTATGCAAAGCGTGAGAGCTAGAGACCAGGGAAAATGATTCACTTCCCAAGCAGCTGACATTCTAACCTCATCTCTCTCATACCTGATCAGTACTCAGAAAGATGTGTGCTTTTATCATCAGGATAGTAAATGTTTCATTGATTCCTCACTATGTACCTAGTACTAGGTACCATGCTAAAGAACTTTACGTGCATGAATTGACTGAATCCTCACCACAATCCAAGATACGAAATGTCATCACCCTCGTGTTACAAATGAACCAACCCAGAGATATGAAAATTGAGTACCTTGTCCAAGCTCATGCACACCTGCACTGGATACAGCAAAAATGCAAATGCAAGATTTGTCTCCACCATTGCTACTCACCATGGTCCCTTGACTGGCAGCCTATTGGACACATTAGGATGCATATTCTCGCTCCTGCCCTAGACTCACTGAATCAGAAGCCTGAGATTGGGGCCCTGCAATCCGGGCTTTAGCAAAGTCTCAGGTCATTCAGTGGAGAAGGCGATGGCACCCCACTCCAGTACTCTTGCCTGGAAAATCCCATGGACAGAGGAGCCTGGTAGGCTGCAGTTCATGGGGTCGCGAAGAGTCAGACACGACTGAAGCGACTTAGCAGCAGCAGCAGCAGCAGCAGGTCATTCAGACAGGGAGTTAGCAAACATTTTCCTATAGGTCTAGATGGTAAATATTTTGGAACTACATGCCATAAAAGCCATCAGTTCAGTTCAGTCGCTCAGTCGTGTCCGACTCTTTGCAACCCCATGAATTGCAGCACGCCAGGCCTTCCTGTCTATCACCAGCTCCTGGAGTTCACTCAAACTCATGTCCTTCAAGTCGGTGATGCCATCCAGCCATCTCATCCTCTGTCATCCCCTTCTCCTCCTGCCCCCAACCCCTCCCAGCATCAGAGTCTTTTCCAATGAGTCTCTTTGCATGAGGTGGCCAAAGTACTGGAGTTTCAGCTTTAGCATCATTCCTTCCAAAGAACACTCAGGACTGATCTCCTTTAGAATGGACTGGTTGAATCTCCTTACAGTCCAAGGGACTCTCAAGAGTCTTCTCCAACACCACAGTTCAAAACCATCAATTCTTCAATGCTCAGCTTTCTTTACAGTCCAACTCTCACATCCATACATGACTACTGGAAAAACCATAGCCTTGACTAGACGGACCTTTGTTGGCAAAGTAATGTCTCTGCTTTTGAGTATGCCATCTAGATTGGTCATAACTTTCCTTCCAAGGAGTAAACATCTTTTAATTTCATGGCTGCAGTCACCATCTGCAGTGATTTTGGAGCACCCAAAAATAAAGTCTGACCCTGTTTCCACTGTTTCCCCATCTATTTCCCATGAAGTGATGGAACCAGATGCCAGGATCTTCGTTTTCTGAATGTTGAGCTTTAAGGCAACTTTTTCACTCTCCTCTTTCATTTTCATCAAGAGGCTTTTGAGTTCCTCTTCACTATCTGCCATAAGGGTGGTGTCATCTACATCTCTGAGGTTATTGATACTTCTCCCAGCAATCTTGATTCTAGCTTGTGCTTCTTCCAGCCCAGCGTTTCTTATGATGTACTCTGCATAGAAGTTAAATAAGCAGGGTGACAATATACAGCCTTGACATACTCCTTTTCCTATTTGGAACC
>SJYT01053779.1:45230-70392 GCA_006410635.1 Cephalophus harveyi
ATACAGTAGGTCCTTGTTCATTATCTTAGATATATATATGAAAGCGAAAGTCGCTCAGTCGTGTCCCGACTCTTTGCAACCCCATGGACTATACAGACCATGGAATTCTCTCGGCCAGAATACTGGAGTAGGCAGTCTTTCCCTTCTCCAGGGGATCTTCCCGACCCAGGAATCAAACTGGGGTCTCCTGCATTTCAGACGGATTCTTTACCAACTGAGCTACATATATATATATTTACACACACACTAATATATATATATATAATATATATATATTGAACTGGGGTCTCCTGCATTGCAGATGGATTCTTTACCAACTGAGCTATATATATACATACACACTAATATATATATATATATATATACACACACATACACACACACATATATATATACACATACATATATGTATACACATGCACACACATATATATACACACACGCATATATGTGTGTGTGTGCATATATATATATTAGTGTGTATGTTTTGTAAATAAGTTAATTTGTCTCTTTTTTTTTAGATTCCACATATAAGTGATATTATATGATATTTGTCTATATCTGGCTCTCTTTATCTCTAATCTTGAGGTCCATCCATGTTGTTGCAAATGGCATTTTTATGGGTGAATAATATTCCACTGTATATATGTACTGCATCTTTTTTATCTACTAATCTGTCAGTGGATACTTAGGCTGTTTCCATGTCTTGGTTAATTGTCAATAGGATGCATGTATCTTTTTGAATTACAGTTTTCTCTGGGTAATATGCCCAGGGTCCTTCAGCAACTCTATTTTTAGTTTTTTAGGGAACCCTACAGTGGCTGTACAAAATTACATTCCTACCAACATTGTAAAAGTTTGAATTAACAAAGTTTAGAAAACACTGGGCTAGAAGAAGCACAAGCTAGAATCAAGATTGCCGGGAGAAATATCAATAACCTCAAATATGCAGATGACACCACCCTTATGGCAGAAAGTGAAGAGGAACTCAAAAGCCTCTTGATGAAAGTGAAAGAGGAGAGTGAAAAAGTTGGCTTAAAGCTCAACATTCAGAAAACGAAGATCCTGGCATCTGGTCCCATCACTTCATGGGAAATAGATGGGGAAACAGTGGAAACAGTGTCAGACTTTATTTTGGGGCACTCCAAAATCACTGCAGATTGTGACTGCAGCCATGAAATTAAAAGATGTTTACTCCTTGGAAGGAAAGTTAGAAAGTTATGACCAACCTAGAAGGCATATTCAAAAGCAGAGACATTACTTTACCAACAAAGGTCCGTCTAGTCAAAGCTATGGTTTTTCCAGTAGTCATGTATGGATGTGAGAGTTGGACTGTAAAGAAAGCTGAGCATCGAAGAATTGATGGTTTTGAACTGTGGTGTTGGAGAAGACTCTTGAGAGTCCCTTGGACTGTAAGGAGATTCATCCAGTCCATTCTAAAGGAGATCAGTCCTGGGTGTTCTTTGGAAGGAATGATGCTAAAGCTGAAACTCCAGTACTTTGGCCATCTCATGCGAAGAGTCAAATTATTGGAAAAGACTCTGATGCTGGGAGGGGTTGGGGGCAGGAGGAGAAGGGGACGACAGAAGATGAGATGGCTGGATGGCACCACCTACTCAATGGCCGTGTGTCTGAGTGAACTCCAGGAGTTGGTGATGGACAGGGAGGCCTGGCGTGCTGCAATTTACGGGGTCACAAAGAGTCGAACACAGCTGAGTGACTGAACTGACTGAACTGAGGGTCATTCAGAAAAACATTTTATAAAATTTTGTCAATTTTCTTTTCAATTAACTTGCCCAGTGAAAAACTATAAGAATGTTTTTGGCAAATTGAATTTACTACAGATGACAGATTAAAGCTTTATTTATTTTTCTTTGTTTAGTAGATTTAAGCTTCAAGTTTGCAAAGTCGGACATGACTGAGCGACTGAACTGAACTGAAGCTTCAAGTTCATTTAATAAATTCTCTAGCCCTAAATGCATTTTCAATAGAAGTTTTAATAGAACTATTTTGTAAATTAAGGGAATACTTGTATGTGATAAAAAAAAAATTCAAGTTACAAAGAAAGAAATTAAAGTTCAGTTAACTCACCTTCTTCATGTCTATCCTCACATCCATTCACCAGAGGTAACAGCTGTGACACAATGTCTATGAAGCACAATAAAACAAAGTGTGTGTGTGTGTGTGTGTGTGTGTGTGTGCGCGCGCATGCATGCTCAGTCATGTCCAACTCTTTTCAACCCCATGGACTGTAGCCCTCCAGGCTCCTTTGTTCATAGGATTTTCCAGGCAAGAATATTACAGCGGGTTGCCATTTCCTTCTCCAGGGGATCTTCTCAACCCAGGAATCATCTGCCTGTATTTAAATATTATTCCAGGAATACTTAAATAATATGACTGAACCCACAGAGAAGGATAAGTAACTGATCCTATGTCATAAACCATGGCCACTTTAAGGAGAATGTTCCAAACTCCCAGGTCATGCTCAGCTTCTGCTGTTTCTTCTACTTCATCTCCCTCTCATTTACTCCTTTTTTGTTTTTCTCAAACAAAACTTCTTCAGTTTTGTTTTTTTTTTTTTTTCATTTCGGTGCCTAGTTATGAAACTTTCTGAGATTTTGCTTGTCTGAGAATGTCTTTATTTTGCCTTCATCTTTGGTTGATAGTTTAGCTAGGTGCAGAATTCTGTGTTCAAAATCAGGTGTTGGCAAACTATGGCCCAAACTGGTCAAACCCAGCCCTTCACTTGAGTTGGTAAAGGAGGGTTTGCGGAAACACAGCCACCCTCATTTCTTTACGGACATTATGGCTGCTTCTGTGCTTCACTGGCAGAGCTGAATAATTACGAAAAAGACCACCTGACCCACAAAATGTGAAATATTTACTATCTTTCCCCTTAAAGGAAAACTGTGTCTACCCTTATTTAAAATCATTATAACTCAGAATGTTGAGTTTCTGCTTCATGGTTTCTTGCTGATGAGAACTCTGAGGGTGCTGAGTTATTGTCCTATGTTGTTGATATCAGTCTGATTATTAGGCAGCCTGTTTTTTTTCTCTTTGGAGGCTCTTTAGGCTTTCTCTTTATCTTTGTATAAACTTCAAGTATCACCAGACGCTTCAGTCGTGTCCGACTCTGTGCGACCCCATAGACAGGAGCCCAACAGGCTCCCCTGTCCCTGGGATTCTCCAGGCAAGAACACTGGAGTGGGTTGCCATTTCCTTCTCCATTGTGTGAAAGCGAAAAGTGAAGTGAAGTCGCTCAGTCGCATCCGACTTCCAGCGACCCCATGGACTGCAGCCTACCAGGCTCCTCCATCCATGGGATTTTCTAGGCAAGAGTACTGGAGTGGCTTGCTATTGCCTTCTCCGTTTTAGTACTTAGTGGAAGTTTTTCAGTTAAATATTCATGTCTTCCTTTACATAAGATGATTTTCCTCTACTTTTTTTTAAATTTATCCCCTTTATTTTCTCTGTTAGCTATTCTTTTCCTATGAGAAGGATATTGAACATCTGGTCCTATGCTCATACTTGTTAATTCTTCTTTTACTTATCATTTTTGTCTTTTTGCTCTCCATGCTGAAAAATTTCCTTTATTTTTCTTCCAAGATATTTCTTTAGTCATGTCCAACATATTTTTCAATCCAACTTGATTTATAATTTTAGCAATCTTATTTTATTTTTTTTTAATCTGCAACCTTTTACTTTAGAGTATAGCCAGTTGACCATGTTATAACAGTTTTGAGTGCACAGCAGAGCTACTCAGCCATACATCTACATGTATCTATTCTCCTCAAAACTCCTCTCCCATCTAGGCTGCCATATAACATTGAGTGGAGTTCCCTGTGCTATACAGTAGGTTTTTGTTGGTTATCCACTTTAAATATAGTCATGTGTACATGTTGATCTAATTTCCCTTATATCCCTTCCCTCCTGGTAACCACTAGTTCATTCTCTAAGTCTGCGAGCCTGTTTCTGTTTCGTAAACACACTTATTTTAATTATCAGAAGCCTTTCTGATTTTCTGATCCCTCCTGTGTCAACAATTCATTCTTATTTTAAGGATATAGGATCATCCTGAATTACTCTAAGAATGCTGAAAAGAATTTTTGAAGTTCTTTTTAGCTTTCTGATTTCTTTTTTCTTCTACTGGTTACTCTATGTGTTCATATTAGTCCTTCTCTTTCATGAACTCATTATTGTCTAATATCTAGTGTTACACCTATGGCTGAATGATGGAACTGACCAGCACAAAAATATTGTTCCTCAGAACTCTGTTAAATGAGGGAGTTCTGTGAAGACACTGGGTGAATAGAAGTATTGATGGTCAAGATTCCCTATTGTATGAAGCAAGCAATCTGAGACCTCCCCAGCCAGAATTGCTCAGGGCATGAAAAACTTAAGCAGAGATGTCTAGGCAAAGTGTCTTTATCCCTGTAATTGCTACTGAAGCCCAGCTTTTGCTTTTTGCTTTTTGCTCCAGCTTTTTTCTTTAGGCTGAATACATACACCTCTACTCTTCACTCTTTAGAAGTTATTGATTTTTATCCAAGCAACACAATTTGTCCATATTTGTTCTGAAACTGAGGAGTGGAAGGAGAAGGAAGAGCAGGGAGGAAGTTCTAGTTGAAGAAGGGTATCCCAGAGATCTGAATTCAGACTGTTAAATAGGCATTCTAACAAGCGTCCTCCCCCACTCCCCACGCATTCTTGTCCTTCGTGTCTGATAGTGCCAAGCTTGGAGCTTCTCCAGCCCACTCTTATCTCTGGAATCCCCCTCTGTTTTTTTCTTTTGTTTGCTTTTCATATAAGTCCATCTGCTTTCTATCTACTAGCATTTATTCACACCCTGTGGTTCCTTTATTGATGTCCAGATTGTTGTGGTTTCATTAGATAGAATTATGGATGGACAAATAGACAATGGACAGTTAACCATTTAGTCTGTCAATGGGACGTTGAGAAAGGGTGAGGTCTGATTCATATGCTCTTAAGACATTCAGCAAAGTTTAAAGCATATAAAGTTGTTTTGGGGGGACTATCTTTACCTTTCCCCCCTTCCACTCTGTCCAAGCACATTTTCAGGAAATTATAGGATAAATACACATATGATAAATATGTTATCTAAGAAATACTTCTTTCAAACTTTAAACACATGCACACAGAAAGATAATGGGAAATTTTAGAAGCTAAATTTTTTTCCGTTTTTAAAATTTTTAAGTGGAGGATAATTGCTTTACAATGTTGTGTTGGTTTCTGCCATACAGCAACGTGAATCAGCCATAGGTATACATATATCCCCTCCCTTTTATGTTGAAGCTGAAACTTCAATACTTTGGCCACCTGATGCCAAGAGGTGACTCATTTGAAAAGACCCTGATGCTAGGAAAGATTGAGGGCAGGAGGCGAAGCGGATGACAGAGGATAAGATGGTTGGATGGCATCACCGACTCAATAGACATGAGTTTGGGTAGGCTCCAGGAGTTGGTGATGGACAGGGAGGCCTGGCATGCTGTAGTCATGGGGTCGCAAAGAGTCAGACACGACTGAGCAACTGAACTGAACTGAATCTCCTTCTTAAGCCTCCCTCTCACTCACCTCCAATCCAACCACTCTATGTCGTCACAGAGCACTGGACTGGGCTCCCTGTGTTATACAGCAGTAGAAGCTGAAGTTTAATGCAAACAAAAGCCTTTAAAAAATGAGTAATCATTTGAGAAATTTAGGCATCAAGAACGTACATTCAAATATTTTATGCAAATTTTCCTTTTATGATGACTTATTGACTTAGATCAATGAGGTTTCATTCTGAACATCCCTGAATCCTGATATGTCTATCAATCAGATGTACTAAGGACTTTCGGTGGTATTTATGATCAACTGAGGAAGCAAGGTGGTATTTTAAGAAAGTCCATAGACCAGACCAAACTAACCACATTAGACATTTTTCAAAATGTCTGATACTACAGGAATCTTTAAGGTACATAGAAAAGAAATAGTGATAAATCTACATATATTTCCAACAAACTTTGAAAACAAATATTTTGCATCATAATAAATAATACCTTATCCAGATGTGAAAAAACCAGAACCAGAATACAGAGTTAGAATTGGAAAAGATAATGATGGTTAAAAGATGTAAACAAGCAATTCTAGGGTAACGATAGAAAGAAAAATCAAGTTTGGATTTTGAGTTCTTTTGTTCTGAATAAAAAAGAAAACACATAAGTTAACAGTAGCAGTTGAATCTTGGTCATTTCATCCATTATTCAAAATATCCTTGATTTTATTGTAACAGATGTATATTATATACATCCATGTAAGTTACTCTAAATGGTAACTGTAGATTGATTAAGGTATAGTAACATTTTTTTAAAGTTGGCAGTTGATAACATTCTTTGGTCCCTTTGCTTTGCAAAGAAATAGAAAAGTAATTTTTTAGCTCTCAAACCCAACCCTAGTGTCTGCATATTTCAAATATAAACATGTGACTTCATATGCACGTACTTCCATATCTATATATGCACATACCTGTGATAAAAATTTCATATGCCAAGTATAGTCTTATACAATGTATAGTAAAATACATTCTGCATTATATATTGCTCTACTATATCTGTCTCTTATACACATCTAAGAAATAGAAAAGTAATTTTTTAGCTCTCAAACCCTCTTAAATGCTGAATCTTTTTGACGTTGACACTATGCTCATCTCTTTTTTCTGCCTGTGGAGGCACACACACACATCCCTTTTCATATCAAGGGGTGGACAAAGCCTATGGCCAGATTCAGCCACCCTTGCAGTTATCAAGCATGACAGAGATGGAAGGAAAACATCTGGTGGAAGGCTTTTGCTTGCCTTTGTAGCGGAGAGTTTCCTTTGATCTCCAGCTCGAGTTCTCTATCGAGTCTAGCAGATCAATTAGTTAATAGACCTTTCCCACTAGTAGACCCACTAGCTGACTACCGAGGATGGAAGCAAGTTCTGTTTACCGGTCCTTCGTTTCCCCTTTTACTTGAGGCAAAGCCTTTTTTCCCCTTGAAATGACATAATTATTAAACCACTTCAGTCACTGCTGTGATTAATGAATCCCTGCTTTCCTTGGTTCTGCTCTCATGCTGAAACCAGCGTTAGGGCTCAATGGCTACAGTTTCATTCTGTAATGCAATTAAGGATAGGAACAGCTTGAAACACTATTATTAAAACCAACCTCCTGTCCAGGATTCCCTGGTCCCCTTGGGGAATTGGAATTATCATCTTAGTATCTATTTCTCCAAAAATTCAGGAAAGCCATATTACATTTTCACCTGGATTCCATTCTAACAAGCTTGGTTCATTTTCCTTATATTACAAAGATTGGGTCTAAGAATTTCAACATATATTATCTTTCCCTAAGAAATTTTCTATCCCATTTACAACATAACTATTCGTGCTATTCAGGAAAGAGTAATTACCTTCAGGAAACCAAATGAATTATTTTGAGGTCTCACATATAGAATTTCAATCAGCTTTAATGATTTTAGGAGGGTCAAAACATTATATCTGAACTGTATTTTTCACCTGAACACAAAATCATCATCATGTACTATATTTTGTGTGTGTGTGTGGGTGTGGGTGTGAGTGTGTGTGTGGGTGGGTGTGTGTAGGTGTGTGTGTGTGTGTGTGTTCAGTTACTCAGTCATGTCTGACGCTTTGCACCCCCATGGACTGCATGCAGCACATCAGGCTTCCGTGTCCTTCACTATCTCCCAGAGTTTGCGCAAATTCATGTCCATTGAGTTGATGATGCTATCTAACCATCTCATCCTCTGCCACCTCCTTCACTAAAAACAATGAAAGTGAAAGTCGCTCAGTCATGTCTGACTCTTTTCGACCCCATGGACTATACAGTCCATGGAATTCTCCAGGCCAAAATACTGAAGTGGGTAGTCTTTCCCTTCTCCAGGGGATCTTCCCACCCAGGGATTGAACCCAGGTCTCCCATATTGCAGGCAGATTCTTTACCAGCTGAGCCATCTGGGAAGCCAAGGATACTGGCGTGCGTAGCCTATCCCTCCTCCAGTGGATCTTCCCGACCCAAGAATCGAGCCAGTACCTTTTCTTAAAAAACAAGATTAGACAATTGGCTATTACTTTTCAGACACAGTTATGCCAGTCTTGCCCTGTAGATAGTCAGAAACACGATGTCCCAGTGAACTGGTGTTTGCTACTGCACTCAATGCATTTTACTGTAAGAGACCCCAGTCTGAGACTCTAGTCTGATCTCTATGCTGGGACCAAAATAAAGCCATGCGGTGCTCACACTGGCCACAATAATACCAACCTAGGAATAAAACACAGCTCCCCAGCGCACAGTAACATGCAGGCAATACAGAGCGCTGCCCCCAGATGAAATTGCAAAGGGAATTTCAGGAGGCAGAATGTAATTACCCCCTTTGGAGTTTGGCATGGACGGGAGGATTGAACAGTGCTGTCCTTTGTCCCCAAAAGAAAGCGTGCCAGCAGATATATGACAGACACAGCCAGAAACACGAGGAAGGAGACTAGAGCCTTGTTTGTTTTCAGTGCCCCATTTTTCACCTCCTTAGATAACCATTCCTATGTCCTCAGAAAATTGGAACAGTTCTCAACATGGCCTCTTTTATGTCACGTTACCACCACTTTGAATGCCCTTTAGAAGAGGCTTATTAAATGCTCAATAAAGTCCTGTGAGCCGCCGTCTCTGAGCACCCTTCTCCCAGCTCTGCCTCACAGAGAGCTCTAGGACAGGCGTTAATTCAAAGCCTTCCGTGAGCCATCTTAGATGGTGACTACCGATGCCATGATTCTGAAAAATAGAAATAAAGTGACTGCAGACTCCAAAGGCTATCTGATAGCTCATTCCCATAATCTTTATAATTAATACTTGTACTTAAGGTTGTAGGAAATTAACTGCTGAGTGTGGGTACTGTTGGGACCATCACTAGATAGCTTCAGAAAATTATTAAATGTAAGTTAGTTGCTTGTTTATACCAAAGTGCACCCTTCAGGGCAGCAAGGCCAAGACAATACAGAAGCTGCGTTGGACTCTTACGCACTCTGCCCTCCCTCCGTGTTTATTAACGTTCTCACTCTTGTTCAAGGCAGCCTTGACATGACTCCCGTCCCACTCTCTCCTTCCGGCTGGCTCTTTCGAGGTCATCAACCTAAATGATTTCGCGCCAGGATCTGACACCCACTCCTTCTGATGTCTTCTGACCTTGGTCCCACTAGTACCCCAGTGACAACATACCCAAAGTCCACGGCCCTGACCCCAGGCACAACTTGCAGATGAAAGCTAAGAAACAGAATTGTAGAAATCGCCAACGTAACTCCAACCAATGCCTAAAACCTGACATTCAAATCCATCCGTTTCCAAAAAGAAAAGGTTTCTCAATCACAGTTTGTCCTGAACCACCTAAGACATTATAGCTGATCGAGTGAAAGAGACATCAAACCTAGACTCCGGTCTCTATGGTGATATACCTTCCTTTAGAGTTTGTTCTAGATAACAAAGATCCTCCCGGGGATGGAGGTTGTGGATTCCTCTTTCCCAAGACCCACACTTCATCAAGTGGCCCGGGTCAAATTTTATGACGTGCAAACTCGGTGGGGAATAAACATCATTAGGAGTCAGCACTTTTCTTACTCAAGCAATTTTGTCACCTCCGGTAAAAATGTTTCAAGTTACTTTCCTACAAGAAGAGTAGAATTGTGACTCTGAGTTAGTCCTGAATAAGTAAGGTCTCACTTTCTGGTCTTGTAGGTCGGCATTTTGCTGCTCCATTTTGAACCCTTTCTTTTTTTTTTTTTTTCAGCAAAAATCTTTTTGATTTTTAATTCAAAAAATAATATGCTCAAAACAGGTAGAATGTCTTCTATGCAATGGCCCCAAATATGTGTGATTCAAAACTCAACATCTTCCCTTTCCACCTCCCAATCAGCTGCTATAGGAAATGCTTCTGAATTTGGAAGGTGATGAGGAAGATTTTACTACTTCCTATAAACAAGAAAAGAGCGAGGTACCAGAAGTTTTAAATGACTTGCTGGACTCACAAAGTGAATAAGAAACAGCTGTGCCCCTGTCCTCTGTGTCTGTAAGGTCATGATCAGATGGAGCTCTTTGGGGAGGCTGAGGGTAAGCCAGACAGGTGCCCAGAACATTCCACCCTGATGGAACTAAGGAAGCCCCAGCCTAGACACTTTATGCCTTTGAATTGTTTCCTGAAGTCCCATCTCCCCTGGTTCCATTGTCTCCGGGAGTTTGTCTCTAGTCGGTCTGCATTTCTGAACTTTCTCATTTCCTGTGTCTTGGGACCATTCTGTGTGATGCTCACCCAGCCTCCATGAGATACTCTCCAAGCACTGGGTTTCATTACACATGCAGCAGCTGAGATGCCTGCTTAGCAAACTCCTCTGGCTTATGCCTCTGGGAAGCCCTCTGTGAAACCAGCTAGGCTCAAATGGGGCTCCTGCTTCCTGCTCTGGCCAAAACCAGGTTCCCTGTTTTCTACCTCCAGTTCACAATGGGTTAATCTTCTTTTTCAGACTTGCTCAGCTTGTCTGATGTTTAAGGAGGACCTGTGAGTTGATGACATGTAATCTAAGTAAACACACTCAACTCTAATTAGGGGAGACTATGAATTTACAACAAGCTTTAAAAGAAAACTAGATGGTCCCCCACATCCTTAGGGTTTGGCTCAGAGGCTCTATGACCCACAGTTCTAGAGTCCGGCCTCTGAGGGGCCCAAATGGACCTCCCAGGAACCAGGGCTATCAGGACATTACATTAACCCAGGATGAACATGCACCTTTTCTCTGGCTGGACAGATGGGCTTCTTCCAGCAGTGCTTTTTGAAATCTGATGAGTATTCCCTGAAAAACAACATCCAAACAAGGTTCAAAGTTCAAATAGCTTTCCTTCAAGGCCTCTCTCCCAGTGGTCTCAATTTTAATGGAAATGTACAAATTAATTTCTGTCTGATTCTTTATTTTATACCCATCAGCCATTAACAACTTTTCAGACTGGGTCATACACTGTGGGAATGCCTGGCGTACCCGGGAAACTCCAACTTCTAGACTCGACTGTGATGCTGACTACACAAGCATCCTTGGGAAGTGACACAACCAACCGGGACTTCAGTTTACCTGTAAAAGAAGCCCTTCATCAGGCTGATCTCCTCGGTCCCATAGGGAAATTGAACGGCTCTGAGCCAGCCTTGGCATCTGTCACCCCAAGCCCCATGCAAAGTTTTGTGAAAGGAGCCACTGAAAAGGCAGGGACACCACCCAAGTGGCCTCTTCATTTCTCTCTCCATCAAGAGACGGTGACAATCCCTTTGTAACAACGCTACCAAGCCCAGAAATTAGGGAATCTGGAAGGCTGCTCCATAAACAAAAACATCCACATGTAAAAAGCCTGCCTTGGAAAAATTAAGGTAAACATCTTTTGGACTTGCTGCTGTTGACAACATGTTTTCAATTTGCATCGCAAATTCATCGGAAGCCTTTCTGCCAGGGAACCGGATGGCCCAGGGAACTGGTAATTGGTAATGAGTCGTGCAGCCTTTCAGGTCTCTGATACCATTCTGAACGGAGCCAAGCTAATAGTGAATTACCTGATGCTGCTGGAAACCTTTGCAACATGAGCCAGACCCCTGGATTCAATCCCCGGCTTACAACCTGAGTTCAGACACGGTCTGGTGGGCACTTAAAAGGAGAGTCAGGAGAGACCACGGCACAGGGACAAAAGTGGACAATGAGGGAATGAACTAGGTGTTTCTGCCTTCAACTCTGATGTTTTTCCCCCGAGATATTCCAAAGGAAATTTCCAAGGAATGTCAGGCCTAGAGAAATGGAATGAACATTCACCTCCCATTCTTAAATGGTCAAAAATTCCAGTCTTGCAGTTTTCATTTCTTCCTAATCACTGTCCCAGTCCAGAGAGTCAAATTATTTATGTAGCAGTTTTTGAGGTGAAATAGATTTTATTCCTTCTTATTTGGTCTATGAGCTCAACTTTTCTTTAGAAAAACAAAAGAAATATATCACTAGAGCTTTACAAACCAGCCAAACCATGAATCTTCTTTTCCAAGACTTACCAAAATGAATTTCCACCTTATGATCTGGGGTACAGAATTTTATTTTCAGTGTTTTGAAGTCATCCTAGAAGAACCATCTAGAAGAAAAACAGAACTTTTTTTTCTTTTTAAGGCCGTGCTATACAGCATGTGGGAACTTAGCATCCCTTCCCTCTGAATTGGGAGCGCAGAGTCTTAATCACTGGACCACTGGAAGTTCCTTTAAAAAAAAAAACGAACAGAACTTTTGCATCACTAGCTTCCCCTGGCTATTCCAGCTCCACGTTTATATCACTACTTTTCCTTTACACTCTTTGGTTTATAGTAGCAATAATTTCCCCTCCTATATAGCCCAACGAACAACCAATTAGCAAATGCCCAGAGCAGTAAGCATTCTTGGCTGTCCTGAATGGTCAGTCATTAATTTGATGAAGGAAGGACTAACAAACTCATAAAGAGGAACTTGAATTTTAGAAGTTAGTTCAATTTTACATTATTAAAAAGGAAAATGTAGTAAAAATAATAAGAGCTTTGCCAAAACTCTACAGCAAAGTCAATTAGCCTCACAAAGAGCCTGGGAGTCTACGATCTGAACTTGCATTTGGAACCACTTAGCCTATTAAAACAACTCCAAGCTTCATCTCTCGCAAATCATATTTCAATGCTCACGGCTGGATCCTAATGAGTAAAATTCTTTCTCCCTCTCGATGCAACACAATTAAAAGTATTCCTTGTGTCTGCATATTTCAAATATAAACATGTGACTTCATATGCACGTACTTCCATATCTATATATGCACATACCTGTGATAAAAATTTCATATGCCAAGTATAGTCTTATACAATGTATAGTAAAATACATTCTGCATTATATATTGCTCTACTATATACTTTTAAGAGGCTTTTAAAAGAAAATTAATTTCAAACAGAAAAATAGCAACACTGACATTACAAGTCTGCAACAAAAATAAAATGCATTTTATTCAGGAGACAAATCACTTTTACAATTTTACCATAGTTCAAGCATGAGAGATTGTTGTTTCTTTAATTAAGACAACTTGGTAAGCAACTAAAGACATGTCATTTGATTTTCAGTATGCTGCTACTATGGGCAATAAACATTTTGTTTTGCTCTGACTGATCAATGAGGACAAGATAAAATACTAAGTAAGATTGTGTTCATAGATAATTCTTGCAAAGTAGTGTTTTCCAACCAATTATATTAACTAAGTGGTAAACATTTTAAATATATATATTCTATTTCATTAAAACCTAACTGAAATCTTCCATATTCCTTAAATGAAAATTAAGTTGCATCTTTTCAAACTCATACCTCCCAACTCTTAGCCACTATAAAAATTCCAAGCAATTTCTATAGGTTTTTCAAGGAAGACTAGATTCTAATTAACTACAGTTTTGTCCATATTTTGTTTTTCTCCTACATTGAAAGAATAGCAGGGGGTTAGCCCTGCAGAAAAGAAGATTATTAAAACTTAAATAACTTGAGCCTTTGAACCTTTCCAAATTCTTTACAATTTTCCCACATTTCCAGCCCAGATGTCTACATACAGTTATAGTGAGCCAACATGAGCTTCTTGTTTACAATTTCATTCACCTTATTTATCACCTTCTTAAAAAAAAAAAAAGAAGAACACACAGTAATTTTACAGCTCTTCCAAGCAAAAGAATTTTAGTTTTTCTGAAAAACAAATTTGCAAGAATGATATTTTAAATCCATTTTTAAGTTAGATATTTCCAGCAACACAACTATTTCTTCCCTGCTGCTAGAGGTAAATTGTTAGGCAGCCTAGCAACGGTGGCAGGCTGGATCACAACATTCTTTTCAATCAAGCTACAAAGCTTCGAGCTACTGAAAAGAGAGTTCAGTTCTGAAACTTGAACTCTTTATATTGTTACAAAAGAAAGACTAAAATGGAGGCATCCTTTAAGATAATTAAACGACTTGCTGTTTCACCAAAGATAGGGATATTTGCATACCACAAAAGCCCTCACAGAATTGCCTTTCAGAGACTGCAATATGACAGTTGTGTTATCCCTACTTGAGATACTTGTAGTTCCCAGTAGCCACTTATGACTTTTCTTTTAATAAGAGAACCCAGATTATTCTAACGAACCCATTGCTACCTAACTAAATGATTGCATTTCCAAGCACCATTCCTTTATGATCAAATGCTAGCATGTGAAATGTGAAGTAGATGTGTTGAAGGGTACTTCTAGGAAGTTTCCTAAAAGGGAGACAGTGGACCATCTTCTTCCCTTCCTCTTTCTGCTGAATGGAATGTTAATGTGATGGCTGGAACTTGAGCAGCCATCTTGGACAATAAGTCCAAGGGGGAAAAAACTACAAAAGACAGAACACTGAGACACCCAAAGTTCTGGTCCCTGGTAATCATAGAGCTACATTTCCAGCTATGCAAGACCTACTTCCAGAGCTATTTTATATATGAAAGAAAGAAAAACATCTTTATCATTTAAACCACTGTTATTTGGGGATATTGGTTTTATTTCATGTGAAAAAACCTAGCCCTAACTCACATATCACCTGATTGAAAGTTAAGCTCTACATATAGCTCTAATACATTCTGAAAGTTGAGAAAAGGAAAAGCTGTCCCTGATATCTAGGAGCTGGCCTGGTACTGTCAGCCAGGACTTGATGTTGCTAGAAGATGCCCCAGGATTCACAATTAGGTCTATTTTTAAATTTTTTTATTTATTCATTTTTCATTTATTTTTGGCTGTCCTTGGTCTTCCCTGCTGCACACCGGCTTCACTGCTGTACATGGGCTTTCTCTAGTTGTGGCAAGTGAAGGCTGCTCTTCATTGCAGTGCATAGGGCTGCTCATTGCTCTCGCAGAACATGAGCTCTAGGCACTTGAGCATCAGTAGTTGTGGCCCACAGGCTTAGCTGCCCCGCAGCATGTGAGATCTTCCCAGACAAGAGACTGAACCTGTGTTCCCAGCATTGGCAGGTGGATTCTTAACCTCTGGACCACTAGAGAAGCCCCACAGTTTGGTCTTGGTGCTGAAATTACCATAAGCAATTTCACAAAAGTTCAACCTCAGCCTAGTCCATCTGTGACCAAGAAGATCACTCTACTTAATGTCAGAGTACAGACCTTAGGTGTCATATCTAAGAATCCATTACCAAATTAAAGTCAGAAAGACTTACCCCTATGTTTTCTTCTGACAGTTATAGTTTTGACTCATATGTAGGTCCTGAACCCATTTTGAGTTCATTTTTATATATGATGTGAGCTAGTGCTCCAAAAGATGGCTCAGATGGTAAAGAGCCTGCCTGCAATGAAGGAGACCAGGATTCGATCCTAGGGTCAGGAAGATCCCCTGGAGAAGGGAATGTCGACCCACTTCAGTATTCTTGCCTGGAGAATTCCATGGACAGAGGAGCCTGGTGGGCTACACTCCATAAGGCCACACAGAGTTGGACATGATTGAGCAAATAACACTATAACTTTTTCACAAGCACTACTTATAGGAGATTAATCTTTCTCCATTGAATGCTCTTGGCACCCTTGTTGGAAATCAATAAGCCATATACTTTTAGGGTTTATGTCTAGACTCTTCAGTTCTATTCCATTGGTCTCAATGTCTATCTTTATGCCAGAACTACACTATTTTGATTACAGTAGTCCCTCCCTCTCTTGGACTTTTCCAGGTGGCACTAATGGTCAGAAACCCACCTGCCAATGCAGGTAGACATAAAAGATTCAGGTTCGATCCCTGGGTTGGGAAGATCCCCTGGAGATGGGAATCACAACCCTCTCCAGTATTCTTGCCTGGAGAATCCCATGGACAGAGGAGCCTGGTGGGCTACAGTCCATGGGATGGCAAAGAGTCGGACACAACTGAGTGATTAACATTATATTACTATTGCTAAGAAATTAACAAAAATAACTGCTAATAAAATAGAACAATTAAATAATATACTTTAATGAAAATTATGTGTATGTGTTTTCTCTCAGTATCTTATTGTACACATTTAACGCTTTTCCCATGTTAACTAAACATCACACACTAAGGTTATAACTTTTCAGCTTGAGATGTGATAGCAAAACTAGCCCAAATTTCTTTGTCCTTCTTCACTATTTCACAGATAGAAGATTTGCTCTTCCTGTAGATCTTGGGAACCAGACAATTTTTTCTCCTTTTCTTACTATATCAAGAACTTTCACCTTTTCACCTAAGAGAAGCATTTTATGGCTTCCCTTTGGCACATCCAAATTGCGGCATCACTACTCTTGCACTATGGGTCATTATTAAGTAAAATGGATTACTTGAACACAAGCTCTATGGCTGGGACAGTTGATTGATAACCAAGAAGAGGATGAGCTGGATAAAGGAATGATTCATCTGCTGGACAGGATGGAGCTGGACTTTGCAAGATTTCATCACGCTACTCAGAACAACGTGCAATTTAAAACTTATGAATTATTTCTGGAATTTTCCATTTAATGTTTTCAGACCTCAGTTTTCCATGGGTAACTGAAACCATGGAAGGCAAAACTGTGGATAAGGGGGGACTACTGTACTATACTGTACTGTACTGTACGTCCGAGGTCGGGGACAGCAGCCTAGAGTGCCAGGCTGCGACGGCGCAGGAACGGCAGAGAGGAGCTACCTGTACTGAGGTCAGTGGCGGCCCGGGAGGAGACACCCGGCGTCCGAGGTCAGGGCGGCAGCTGGGTGGAGCTACCCCGCATCCGAGGTCAGTGGCGGCCGGGAGGATTTTTTTTTTTAACTTTCCTTTTTGGATTGTTCATTGCTGAATTTAGAAGCAACTCATTTTTGTGTATAAACCTTGGACTATATGACTTTGTTGAACTTATTTATAAGCTCTAGTAGGCTTTTGTTGTTGCATTTTTGGATTTTCTGTACTTAAGATTTTTTATATTTGTCATTGGCAAATAAAGATAATTTTACTTCCCTTCTGATTTGGATGTCTTCCTTTTTCTTGCCAAACTTCTCTGGCTAGAACTGTGAGTGCAATGTTGAATTACAAAGGTGAAAGCAGGCAACCTTCTCTTGTTTCTGATTTTGGAGGTAAAACTTTCAGTCTTTCACCATGAGTATGATGTTAACTGCTGGTTTTTTATAAACACTCTTGATCAAGTTGAGGAAGTTCCCTTCTCTAACTAGGTTTTTGAGAGTTTTTATCATGCAAATGTGTTGTATTTTGACAAATGCTTTCTGCATTGATTGAAATGATCATGTATGTGAGGTCTTCCTTCAATCTATTCATGTGATGTATTACATAGA
Organism: Cephalophus harveyi; assembly: GCA_006410635.1. Classification (NCBI taxonomy): domain Eukaryota; kingdom Metazoa; phylum Chordata; class Mammalia; order Artiodactyla; family Bovidae; genus Cephalophus; species Cephalophus harveyi. The sequence goes on from SJYT01053779.1 coordinate 62,619, forward strand.
TTGATTTTTCTGTGTTGAATGGGACTTGAATTCTTAGCATAAATTCCATCTGGTCATGGTAAATAATTTTTTTTAATATGCTACTACATTTGGTTTGCTAGTATTTTCTTGAGTGTTTTTTAATCTATATTCATAGAGGATGTTGGTCTATAGTTTTCTTGTGATGTCTTTGCTTGGATTTCATATCAGTTGGCTATAGAATGAGCTAGGAAGTATTTCCTCTTCTTTGATCTTTTTTTTTTTTTTTTTTTGAAAGACCTTGAAAAAAGGTTGTTAATTATTCTTCAAATGTCTAGTATAATTCATCAGTGAGGGCATGTATCCTGAACTTTTTTTTGTTGACAAGTTTATGGTTACTGATTCAATCTCTCCTTGTTACTGCTCAGTTCAGATTTTCTCTTTCTTCTTGAGTTCTGATAGTTTTTATGTTTCTAGAAATTTGTCTATTTCATCTAGGTTATTTCACTTTTTGGCAAACAATTATTCATAGTATTCTCTCTTCGTTTTTTAATTCCTATAAGGTCAGTACGAAAGCTCCTCTTTTGCTTCTGAAATCAGTTATTTGCATCTTCTCTCTTACTTTAGCTAAAGCCTTGTCAATTTCATTGATCTTTTCCAAGAATCACCTTTTAGGTCCATTGATTCTATCATTTTTCTGTTCTCTGTTTTGTTTATCTCTAATCTTTATTATTTCATTCCTTTTGGTAGCTTTGGGTTAGTTTGTTTCTAGTTTTGAGAACTATGAGAAGTAAATACTGTCCTTTTATTTACCTATACATTTATTTACCAGAGAACTTATTTATCTACATGGGTTCAAGTCGGTGTTTAGCATCCTCTCATTTCAACCTGAAGGACTCCCTAAAGCATTTATTGTAAAGGGCCATTTATATGTACAGGGCCAGTAGCAGTAAAGTCCCTCAGCTTTAATCTGGGAATGTATTAATTCCCCTTTCATTCTTTAAGAACAATGATATAAAACTCTTTTTAAAAAAATATTTATTTTTTATTTTTATTTTGGGGGGGCTGGGCCAGTCTTTGTTGCTGTATGGGGGTGCTTTTTCTAGTTGCAGAGAACAGGAGCTACTCTCTAACTGTGGTGTGCAGGCTTCTCATTGCACTGGCTTCTCTTGTTGTGCAACATGGGCTCTGTGGTGCTCGGGCTTCAGTAGTTGCAGCTTGAGGGCTCCAGAGCACAGGCTCAGTACTTGTGGCACTCAGGCTTAGTTACCTCGCAGCATGTCTGATTTTTTCAGACCAGGGATCAAGCCTGTGTCCCTTGCATTGCAAAGCAGATTGTTAACTATTAGACCACCAGGGAAGCCCTGGTATAAAATTCTTGACTTACATTCTTTTTCTCTGAATATTTTCACTGTGTCATCTCACTGTCTTCCAGTCTTGTGGGCTCTGATGAGAAACTGAGTGTTAATCATATAGAGAACTCCCTGCGTGCTATGAGTTGCTTCTCTCTTATTGCTTTTAAGAGTCTCTCTTTACTTGGAATTGACGGTTTGATTACAACAATCTTGCTGTGGATCTCTTTCAGTTTATCCTCTCTGGAGTTCACTAATCTTCTTGGATGTGTAGGTTCATTTCTTTCTCCAAACTTGTGAAGTTTTTGGCCACTATGACTTCATACATTCATCTTGCCCCTTTTTTTTCTCCTTCTGGGAATACTATAATGTGCATGATGGTGTTCCAGAGGCTGTTGATCCTTTTCATTTTTCTTCATTCTTTTCCCTTCTCTTCTGACTGTATAATTCTGATTGTCTTATCTTCAGATTTTCTAATTATGTATTCTGCCAATTAAATTGCCTGTTAAATTCTTTTAGTGAATTTTCATTCCAGCTATTGTACATTTCAGCTTCAGAATCTCTACTTAGTTCTGTTTTATAATTTTCATCTCTTTATTGATATTCCCTGTTTGTTTATATATTCTCCTGTTCTCTTCAGATTTTTGGTCTTATTTAAGAGGGACTGATGCTGAAGCTGGAACTCCAATCCTTTGGCCACCTCATGCGAATAGTTGACTCATTGGAAAAGACCCTGATGCTGAGAGGGATTGGGGGCAGGAGAAGAAGGGGACGACAGAGGATGAGATGGCTGGGTGGCATCACTGACTCGATGGACATGAGTTTGAGTGAACTCCAGGAGTTGGTGATGGACCAGGAGGCCTGGTGTGCTGTGATTCATGGGGTCACAAAGAGTCGGACACGACTGAGCGACTGAACTGAACTGAAAAGAGTTTAGTTAGAATCGTCTCAGTTCAGTTCAGTAGCTCAGTCATGTCCGACTTTTTGTGACCCCATGAATCACAGCACACCAGGCCTCCCTGTCTAACATCAACTAGGAAGTCCAATATTTGGGCTTTCTCAACGAACATGTCTGTCAATTTTTTTTCCTGGAATGGGCCATACTTTCTTATTTCTTTGTACGATTTGTAATTTTTTTGAAAACTGGACATTTTGAATAATATAATGTGATAACTCTGGAAATATGATTCTCTCTCTCCCTGAAATTTGCTGTTATTAATTGCTGATAGCTGCAATTATCCATTTGTTTGATGACTTTTCCAAACTAGTATTAAAAAGATTGTATTCCTTGTTATATGTTGTCATTGAAGTCTCTGTTCCATTATCTCAAAGATCAATCAGTAACATGACAGAGATTTTCTTAAATACTTGGAGCCAAAAAGAAAAAGCATACTTCTCTAGTCTTTGCAGTGTGGCTCTGGGGCATTCCTTCAACACTAAGTCAGGCCATCTATACTTTTTCCTTAACCTTCACCTCTTGATTGCTTGTACCCCACAGATCCACCACAGGTGCAAGAATAGGGTCCTCTCAGATCTTCACTGGGCACTACCCACTCCTACGTATACACATTTCCCAGCTTCCCCAGTTGTATATGAGACTCTTTCCAAGACCTTATTCTCCCAAGAAATTTCCTTCCCAGTCTCCTTTCTTCTAGGCTTTTGTGTCTATCTGGTGCTTGCTCCATCCACCAACCCTTAATTCAGGTGACCATCTTCCCTGGTGGCTCAGATGGTAAACAGTCTGCCTGCAATGTGGGAGACCCGGGTTCGATCCCTGGGTTGGGAAGATCTCCTGGAGAAGGAAATGGCAATCCACTCCAGCACTCTTGCCTGGAAAATCTCATGGATGGAGGAGCCTGATAGGCTCCATGGGGTCCATGGGGTTGCAAAGACTCGGACACGACTGAGCGACTTCACTTTCACTTTGAGATAGGTAGCATATGTCATTTAACTTTTTTTTCACTAAACACTGCAAAATTCACTCATGCTGCTGCATGTAGCCAGAGTTTAATTTTTCAACAAATTCTGCCACTGTCCAGAACTAGCCCAAGTTGGACAAAACAAAGGCCAGCCTCTGTGCCAGTCCATCAGAGAACCAGCAGACAGGTTTTTCACACAAGCACAGTATTGTAAGAACAAAATCTGCATTAAGTCCCTGGCACCAGCAAGTCACACCAAGAACAATAGACACTGTCCACATGGCTGCCACCATGCTGGGAAATGGAGGATGTTAGGCAGATGACCAAAAATGAGACAGTGCTTTCTTACCAAAATCCAGCTGCTTTGTTCTTCATTAAACACTCTCTGGGTTGCTACAAATCTTTATTAGATTCCTCAGCTCTGAAAAATGTTTTCATATGCATAAGTATCATACTTTTCTTAAAATAATAGCTTGCTAAAGTAATAAACAAAACATTGACATCTCTCTTGGAGCCTCTTCATGCCAATACAGATCACTTGGCTTTCCTGAGTGCATGTCTATAGAAATTTTTTAAGTGTAATTTTTTGAATCTCCACCACCCACATCATTTCATGTGATTATCTCAAACATATGACTTTCTTCTTCAGGCAAAATAAGGATCTTCCAAAGATATGGAGCATTCTGGACATTCCAGGCTTTCTAGTCATGGAAAAAAACAAGATATTGTTATCAGGCTTGGGTGTAAACAATCATAGTGAAAGATGACTCCTTAATCACTTTGGAGCACATGAGTTGCTATAAACAAGTGAATTCACCTATATCTATGCACAAACATGGCTGATTTTGGAACCAAGTTGCAGGTTCTTATACTACAAAATTCCAATCAACAAGCTTAACCCAAATAAAGATGACAGTTCAGACAGTGGAGTTATATTTATCATTATAACTTCTAGCCAAGCATGCATCAACTGTGTATTCATTTGAACGAAAACCATATTGCACTTAGGAAGATGTCAGCCTTCTGGGTGTAGGCATCATAGCCTAAAGATTATCACAAGAACGGTTCAGGACCTGTCCTGCTGTAAAGTGTGATGACGGAACCATCGCAGGGATACAGAAAGTTATTTAGGGATGATAAAGCATCTGCTTCTGCCCATTGTCTCCAGAATGCTGAGCTATGGGAGGACACGGAGGAGGAAGCAGCAGGACCAGATGGCTTTCAAAGGTGAGCCACCAGGCACAAGCCCATCCTGCCCTTGTCTGACTCTACGCCTTCAGATGTTTGCTCTCACCCATCTGAACTGTACGACTCAGCTGGAAGTAGAATGAGTGAGGAACATTAGGGAGGGTTTATTTAACTCTTGCTTCTCTAGGTCTCAATTTCTAAAGTGATTCACCCAAGGGTTTTCTCACCTAGAGTCAGTTCTTCTCATGAGAGTCTAAAAGCGACATCGAGAAATCTGCCATTCCCAAATCAGGCCAATCCAAGCTTCACTTAGGCTTTTGGCACATTGTCATTCTCTGTCAAATTTCAAGGTGACTGAACACCTGCTTTTCCTTAGCTGAAGCCAGACCTCATCCATACCCTGACTCTCTGATTAAGGATAATCCACAAAGACCCCCTTCCTGTTGGGCAAAGTCCGCTTCAGTGAATGGCCCACGATAGACAAAATCTGTCTATAGTAGATGGTAGATATTACCAATAGACTTGGAAGAACCCACAAACCAATTTCCATTAATAACACAGTAGTATCTCCAGGAAACAAGGTTTCCTGAAATCATTACTTGCATTAAGCCCCTTGTGATGGTCAAGATGCCCCTGGGAACCACCCCCACATTCTCTCAGGCTTGCCTGTTTCTTTTGCAACCACTGCTACTGGGACCAGTTCTGTGTAGAATCTGACCAGCAGGTGCAATCAACCAGAACCCAGGCTAAGGATCCCACTGCCAGTCCCGGCATGGTGGGTGTCATGTGAGAACCAGCTTGGCATTTGCACATGAACAAATGGGAGTAGGGAGACTATGATTAATGCCCTATGGGGCAAACCTTTGACCACGGAGGGGACAGAATTGATGGATGAATGTGTCCCCTCCTTTCTTCCCTTAGGCTCATGGTCCCAAGAGACACATCCCAGGCAGCCTGGTCACAGGGGCTGTGCCCAGGTCAACAGCATGCCTTTGTGACTGACTCTCCTCCTTTGCATCACATCCCTAACCTTCACTTCTGCTCCTGGATCACACTCCCCCAGGAAAGCTTGTGCCCCTGAGCCTTGACTATGCTGCCATATCTGCTTTTTGGAAAACCCAGGCTAAGACTCTACTCTATTAGCCATCTCCTTGTATCACTGCCTGAGTTTTCCGTTTGTCACATTCTGGAAGAGAGAAACCTGGTCAAAGGTTCTTCTATGTTCTCAAGATCCTGAAAAATAGCAACCCTCATTTTTTGGATGGAAAGAAAGAAGGAAGAATGCAAAGGAATAAGTGGGTGAGAGAGGGAAGAGAAAGAAAAAGAAAAGAGAGAAAGAGGGGCCAGGGGATGGGAGGAGAAGGCTGAAGAAGGGAGGGAGGCAGGGAAGGAGGAGGGCAGAGGAAGTAAGGACAGGAGCATCTAGATCTCTTCTTTTTACTCTAGAGACAGCAGCCTGGCTCCCCTGATGAGCGGGCTGCTTCTGTAGACAGGTCCTGCCCAGCCAGTGTAGTTTCACCTCATCTACATCTTTATACAAAGTGTTTGGCCCTGTTTTATCCTGTAAATTCACTTTCTTCCTTTTAGGACCTTGCAGGGTACAGGACACCCTCAAGTTCTTGCCAATAACAAGAATAGCTGTGCACATTTAATAAATTCTGGCTTATTCCTAATGAGACGCTGAGCAAATACCACATTGATTTCTCAATCTTTGCATATTTTAAATGATGGAAACAGAAAACTCGACTAATTTTCTCAAATACCAATGTCATCACGTCATTTGCCTGCACAGCAACGTGCACCTCCCCCACCATCATTTCAAATCCTAAGCCTTTCCATCTCTAAATTCATTAGCCTCTGAGAGTCCCCTGGTGTTACACTCAGGGCTTCCCATTTCTCTTCCTTCCTGTTTTTCTCCAACTCTGTTCCTCCCCTGGATACAAGCTACCTGGTCATCACAGCACAAATAACTGGCGCCAATTCTGACCTCAGACCTTCCTTCACTGACTGCACCTACAGTGGAGACATCTGATCAGCCCTTATTCCACCTCCTGTCAACAACTATACACGAACCTCATTACAGAGAAAGGAAGAAACTACCTAACTCTTATTTCACTCTACTACTGGACAATTATAAAAAGAAAAGGGATATCCTTTGGGACTTCAAATTTTTCATGTAATACGTACTTGGAATGTTATTTACCATTGTGGTAGATTACCTGCATAATTATTTGTATGGGATAGTCTGACACTTTGCAACTCCATGGACTGTAGCCTGCCAGGCTCCTCTGTCCATGGGATTCTCCAGGCAAGAATACTGATTATTTAAAGAATACAATGTATTTAAGAATACAGATTCTTTAAAGAATGCAATGCAAGAGACCTTGTTCAATCCCTGGGTCAAGAGGATCCCCTGGAGAAAGGAAAGGCTACCCACTCCAGTATTCTGGCCTGGAGAATTCCATGGACTGTATAGTGCATGGGGTTGCAAAGAGTAGGACACAACTGAGTGACTTTCACTTCACTTCACTTCTTTACCGTCTGAGCCACCAGGGAATTTAACAATTGGGAAGGCTGTTTTTGTTTTCTGTGTGTCTTGTATCTCTATCCACAATCTAAATAGAACTTTCTTTTTCCTGCTCTTTTGCACCCACATTCTCAGTTCATCCCCCCACATCTAGGTCACATACCACACCTAGTAAATGTTCACCCAGTATGTCAGAAGGCGCAAAGGGTCCATTCACATCCCAGACCAGACAGGCTGAACTCTGGTCCCTCTTCCCACCATTTTTCTAGGATTCAGCATTCATCTTGTGTCACCTGTGGAAACAAATACTTCTTATTAGGAAGAAGCTACACCTCTGACTTTTAAAGCAGAGAAAACTGTCAACTTAAAAAAAAAAATGCACACAATGTGAGAGTTGCAATTTAAGCTTTGTTTGCGGCAAAATGAGGACCGCAACCTGGGAGACAGCATTTCAGACAGCTCTGAGAAATTGCTCCAAAGAGGTAGTGGGGTAGGACAGTATCTATGTGATTTTGGTGATTTTACTGAACATGTAATCAGTTCAGTTCAGTTCATTTCAGTCGCTCAGTCGTGGCCGACTCTTTGCAACCCCATGAATCGCAGCACGCCAGGCCTCCCTGTTCATCACCATCTCTCAGAGTTCACTCAGACTCACGTCCATCGAGTCCGTGATGCCATCCAGCCATCTCATCCTCGGTCGTCCTCTTCTCCTCCTACCCCCAATCCCATCCAGCATCAGAGTCTTTTCCAATGAGTCAGCTCTTCGCATGAGGTGGCCAAAGTACTGGAGTTTCAGCTTTAGCATCATTCCTTCCAAAGAAATCCCAGGG